>OAMR01000994.1:187847-206547 GCA_900205405.1 Echinochloa crus-galli
GCGGCAAGCGTGGAGGCAAGCCGCGGCGCAAGCCTGACGGCGGCGGCAAGGAGAGCGGCAAGGACGACGGCGGGCGCGACAAGGACCGGTGCCACAACTGCGGCAAAGTTGGGCACTGGGCCCGCGACTGCAAGGAGCCAAGGCGCAAGGAGAAGGCGCACCTTGCGGCCGAGGAGGACGAGGAGCCGGCGCTCCTCATGGCGCAGGTGTGCGCCATCAACACGCAGGAGGAGGCGGAGCCGTGCGCGTGCGTGGTGCTCGACGAAACGCGCGCACAAGTCAATCTCGGGCGTGAAGGGGATGAAGCAGAAGAAGTGTGGTACCTGGACACCGGCGCCAGTAATCACATGACCGGGAACCGCGCGGCCTTCTCTGAGCTCGACACATTGGTCGGCACGGTGAAGTTCGGCGACAACTCCGGCGTCAAGATCCAAGGGCGCGGCACGGTGGTGTTCCAGTGCAAGTCCGGCGAGCACAAGGCGCTGACGGACGTCTACTACATTCCCCAGCTCCGCAGCAACATCGTCAGCCTTGGTCAGCTGGACGAGCGGGGTTGTCAGGTGCTGATCGACGGCGGCGTGCTCCGCATCCGCGACCGCGAGCGCAACCTACTCGCGAAGGTGGAGCGAAGCAAGAACCGCCTCTACACCATGACCCTCCGCATCGCTCATCCAGTGTGCCTGGCGGCCAGGCACGACGACGAGGCATGGCGCTGGCACGCGCGGCTCGGTCACCTGAGCTTCGACGCCATGGCGAGGATGGCGCGCCAAGAGATGGTTCGGGGGCTGCCGCTGATCGACCACGCCGGCGAGCTGTGTGACAGCTGCCTGGCGGGCAAGCAGCGGCGAGCCCCGTTCCCGAAGAAGGCGAGCCGGCGCGCGGAGGACATCCTCGAGCTCGTCCATGGCGACCTCTGCGGCCCAATCACGCCGGCAACGCACGGAGGACGGCGCTACTTCCTGCTCCTTGTGGACGACTGCAGCCGCTTCATGTGGTTGCAGCTGCTGTCTAGCAAGGACGAGGCGCCGGCGGCGATCATCGAGTTCCAGGCGCGGGTGGAGACGGAGACGAGGAAGAAGCTGCGCGTGCTGCGGACTGACCGCGGCGGCGAGTTCACCTCGGTCGAGTTCGGGCTCTACTGCGCAGGTAAGGGCGTGGAGCGTCAGCTCACGGCCCCGTACTCGCCGCAGCAGAACGGCGTCGTGGAGAGGCGGAACCAGACGGTGGTGGGCATGGCTCGGAGCATGCTCAAGGCCAAGAAGATGCCGGCGGCGTTCTGGGGCGAGGCGGTGAGCACGGCGCTGTTCATCCTGAACCGCACGCCCACCAAGAGCTTGAAGGGGACGACGCCATTCGAGGCATGGCATGGGCGGAAGCCCGACGTCTCCTTCCTGCGCACGTTCGGGTGTGTCGGCCATGTGAAGAAGACGAGGCCGAACCTGAGCAAACTCGAGGACCGGAGCACGCCGATGGTGTTCCTCGGGTACGAGCCCGGTAGCAAGGCGTACCGGCTCTACGATCCGCGCGCACGGCGCGTGGCCGTGTCGCGCGACGTCGTCTCCGACGAGGCGGCGTGCTGGGACTGGGAGTCCGGCGACGGGGAAGCGACACCAGGCGGGCTGAGCAGCTCCTTCACCATCGAGTACATGGTGTACGCTGGTGAGGGGGAGCTGGCCCACGGAGAAGGAGGAGAAGAAGGCGAAGGTGAAGCCTCCCCTGTTTTGGAAACAGGGGAATCAAGCGCGGAGACGGGTCCAGGCGAGGCGGCCTCCTCTGCTCCAGAAGCAGAGCATGGCGCGCCACTGGAGCCGCCTGCAGGGCAGGCGACCCCAATCTCTGCGGCAGGGAGCACGGGATCGTCGATTCGCTTCCTCACGCCTCCGCCGAGCATCTCCGCCAACGTCGATGCCGC
The DNA here is from genome assembly GCA_900205405.1 of Echinochloa crus-galli. Classification (NCBI taxonomy): domain Eukaryota; kingdom Viridiplantae; phylum Streptophyta; class Magnoliopsida; order Poales; family Poaceae; genus Echinochloa; species Echinochloa crus-galli. The sequence continues at coordinate 189,760 of OAMR01000994.1, forward strand.
GTACTCCGGCGAGCCGCTGCGATTCCGCGCGGTGGAGGATCTTGTCGGCGAGGGGAGTCCGCCCGGGGTGGCGGAGCGCGTGCTCGACGATCTCGAGCTGCACCTGGGCAGCGCAGAGGAGCCGCCAAGCTTCGCCGCGGCCGAGCGCGAGGCGCACTGGCGGGCGGCGATGCTCGAGGAGATGGCTGCGGTGGAGGAGAACAAGACGTGGGAGCTTGTGGACCCGCCGGCGCACTGCCGGCCGATTGGACTCAAGTGGGTTTACAAAGTGAAGCGGAACGAGCGCGGCGAGGTGGTGCGGCACAAGGCGCGGCTCGTCGCGAAGGGGTTCGTGCAGCGGGAAGGCGTCGACTTCGAGGAGGTCTTCGCGCCGGTGGCACGGATGGAGTCCGTGCGTCTGCTACTCGCGCTGGCGGCGACGAGAGGGTGGCGCGTACACCACCTGGACGTGAAGTCGGCGTTCCTCAATGGGGAGCTCGCCGAGGAGGTGTACGTACAGCAGCCGCCGGGATTTGTCATCGCCGGCGAGGAGCACAGGGTGCTCCGCCTGCGCAAGGCCCTGTACGGGCTGCTGCAGGCGCCTCGCGCATGGAACATCAAGCTCGAGCCAGCCTCACGTCACTCGGCTTCACCAAGTGCGCCACCGAGCACGCCCTCTACGCGCGGAGGACCAAAGATGGTCTGGTGATTGTCGGCGTGTACGTCGACGACCTCATCGTCACCGGGACCAAGCAGCGGGACATCGACGCATTCAAGGAGAAGATGAAGGAGATGTTCCGCATGTCGGACCTCGGATTGCTCACCTACTACCTGGGGATAGAGGTGGAGCAGACCAAGGACGGCATCAAGCTCTGCCAGAGCGCTTATGCGGGGAAGCTGCTGGAGCGGAGCGGGCTCGGAGCATGCAGGGCGTGCTCGACGCCCATGGAGGAGAAGCTCAAGCTGTCCAAGGACAGCACTGCCCCCTTGGTGGACGCCACGAGCTATCGGAGCATCGTCGGCGGGCTGCGGTATCTCATGCACACACGGCCGGACATTGGGTTCGCCGTGGGGTACGTGAGCCGGTTCATGGCGGAGCCGCGGGAGGATCACCTCGCCGCGGTCAAGCATCTACTTCGCTATGTGGCCGGGACGCGCGGCTATGGGCTGGAGTACCCAAGGAAGGGGAGAGGAGAGCTGGAGCTGTTGGGATACAGCGACAGCGACATGGCGGGCGACATCGATGGGCGGCGGAGCACAACAGGAGTGCTCTTCTTCCTCGGATCGTGCCCGATCTCCTGGCAGTCAATCAAGCAAAAGGTCGTCGCGCTGAGCACCTGCGAGGCAGAGTACATTGCAGCGGCGACGGCATGCTGCCAGGGAGTGTGGTTGAGGCGGCTGCTGGAAGAGCTCACCGGAGAAGAAGCACCAGCGCCCCTCCTGATGGTAGACAACATGTCTGCCATTGCATTGGCGAAGAATCCTGTCCACCATGACCGGAGCAAGCACATAGACACCAAGTATCACTACATCCGTGATTGTGTCGATGGTGGACAGATCAAGCTCCAGCATGTCGAGACCGGGCGACAGCTGGGGGACATCCTCACCAAGCCCCTTGGCAGACTTCGACTCATGGAGTTGAGGATCAAGATTGGGGTTGAGGAAATCAAGAAGGAGCAAGCAAATTAGGGGAAGAATGATGGATAATTAGCCTTGCTCCTCTTTCTTTTGGTCAATGGAGCAGCTGCAAGTTGCTCAGTAGCAGAGAGTAGACAGCAGCAGTAGCAAGTAGCAGCATGGCTGCAGTAGAAGTAGTGGTAGAGTAGATGGTAGTGGTTGAAGACCATACCTTGAATAGTAGTAGCAGGTAGTGGCTGTCTGGCCATACCATGTACCTAGTTCACCCACTGTCTATATAAACAAGAGCAGCTGCAGCTCCTGGGTTCAAGCAGCACCCATTCATCGTGTGCTCTTCCTCCGAGCCGAGCCGAGCCTAAAGATTAGCTCGTTTGTTTAACCAAGCCGAGCCACCCTCGTACCAAGCTTTCACAAGCCGAGCCGAGCCAAGCTCGGCTCGGCTCAATTCCACCCCTAACTGCCACGCTCACACTACAGTGACTGCTGCGTGGAATGGAGACTTGGAAGGTGTACACTGCCATCTTTTTTGAACACTGAAGCAAAGCTGAAATGCTGGAAAGAAATTTCAATTCACTTAAAGATTTCAGTTTTCTAGATATTCATACGAGACTACAAACTGAAATAGAAAATTTGTGTTAAGGTGTTATTCAGCAGGCTCCTGTAAAATTTTTCAAAGAAAGGATCTGCTTGATTTTCGTTTAGTTTTCACTTTATATTAGGGAGCAAGTTCACGACAAGGCAAAGTGAGAATCCTATTAGTAAAAAATATTAAATTAGGAGCTATTTTATGTGCATATGTAAGGAAATGGACCATGTGCTCGAAGACAAGCTACAGAGATAGTCTACAAACATATAATTTGCAGATATCTGCAACCAATTTGTTTTTAACATCCTCACAAAACAAAATAATTGATAACTGATCTTCACTCTAAACATTGTCTAAATGCTGTTTTTATGAAACTGTTGGCGTGATCCTAGGAGCCGGCTACATTGTTTTATTCTGTCAATTTGTTTTTGCATGAACACATGATTCAAAAGTTAACTGTTTTTCAAATGTGATGTATTGATGTGCAAGGACTAAAGTAACCAGCCAACTTATTTCTGTTATCTTGCTATTTCCTGTTCAGGACACAGGGTTTTCTTGCGTTGTTCACTGGTGATACTGGTGAAATTCGCGCAGAGGTCCGAGAGCAGATTGACACAAAAGTTGCGGAGTGGAGAGAGGAAGGAAAGGCTGAGATTGTTCCTGGCGTTCTGTTTATCGATGAAGTCCACATGCTAGATATTGAATGCTTCTCCTTCCTAAACCGTGCATTGGAGAACGATATGGCTCCAATCCTAGTCATCGCGACAAACCGAGGGATCACATCCATTCGTGGGACAAACTATCGGTCGCCTCATGGGATACCGCCAGACTTCCTTGACCGCCTATTGATCATCACGACACAGCCCTACACAGAGGATGATATCCGCAAGATACTGGACATCAGGTGCGACGAGGAGGATGTGGAGATGTCTGCGGACGCCAAGGTCCTGCTCACAAAAATTGGCGTGGAGACCTCCCTAAGGTATGCGATCCAACTGATCACCTCTGCCGCGCTAGCATGCCAGAAGCGCAAGGGCAAGGTGGTGGAGATGGAGGATATTAGCCGGGTGTACCAGCTCTTTCTGGATGTGAAGAGATCGACACAGTACCTCATGGAGTACCAGAGCCAGTACATGTTTAATGAAGTTCCAGGGGAAGCAGATGGGGAAGATGCCATGCAGTCTTAGATAAGCGGGTTGTTACGTACTGGCTGGTGTATTTTGGATGCTTAGTTACTCATTTAGATTGATGTTTACCCTGACGTGTGGTGGGTGCAGACTAGCTGCTGTAGGTGACTTTACAGTTCGCTGTATTTTATCAAATTTCATCCCAGCTGTGATTCATGGCTTCTTTGGATTACGCTACCTATCTGTACGTGCATATTTTTGTCACCTCAAAATCTTGAAATAGATTAGTGCTTACTGCATCATACATCTTTGAGCATGGAACCCCCAAAGCTAGACTGGTTCAGTTTTTTTTTTCCGAAAGATCTGGTTCAGTTTTATTTCTTGAAAACATTGAGCCTGTCGATGAGTACGCTGGTAACCGTAACATGGGCGTAGGGCGTTGCAATGCTAGATGAGGATCTTGTGAAGTGAGGGGCCGACACCGGGTGGACACGGTTAATACACACTTCGCTGATAGGAAAATCCAACACTTAGGCCTTGTTTAGATACCAAATTTCACTTCTAAATTTACTATGTAAAAAAAAGATTCCCCGTCACATCAAAATATCATAACATGCATGGAGTACTAAATGTAGATGAAATTAAAAACTAATTGCACAGTTTTGTTGTGCTCTGCGAGACGAACATTTTGACCTAATTAATCAATTTTTGGACAATTTTTCACAAATACAAACAAAATGCTACAGTGACACAATGATTACGAAGTGACATCATACTCCTAAATTCGCCCTCTCAATTCTAACATCTTAAACAAGGCCTTTCACACACTGGTCTCCGTGGACTGCCACTAAGGGTGGATAAAAAGCTCGGGCTCGTGAGATCGGCTCAGGCTCAGCTCGAGCTCGCCTAGCTCGGCTCGGCTCGAATTCTAAATGAGCCGAGCCTGAGCCAATATTTTAGCTCGTTAGCAAATTGAGCCGAGCCGAGCCGGCTCGCGAGCAGCTCAAGAGCTTAATGAGCCAGTTAGAGATGTTGTTTTCTTCTCTTAAAAAGTAGCCGACCTATATATTATCTTATTATTATTTTGTAAAATAAATATTTAGATATTTAGATGTTTGATTATATTATGAGACCTTATTAATGTAAGGCCTTGAGATTTTATTATTTAAAGACCATAATATGGGTTGGACATGTTCATCAAACATGTCTTTTGTCTTTTAGATTCACATTTCAATGGTTAAATTCATTGCTAAATGATGTATTAGTGATGATGTCTAGGTCCTTCTAGTTCTTCAGTCCTCCTAGAGCTAGAGATTTATTTTGCTGACAAGCTCACAGGCTGGCTCGAGCTAGCTCGAGCTCGTTTACGAGCCGAGCCGAGCCTAAAGATTAGCTCGTTTGTTTAACCAAGCCGAGCCACCCTCGTACCAAGCTTTCACAAGCCGAGCCGAGCCAAGCTGGCTCAATTCCACCCCTAGCTATAAGAAGAATTGTTATTTTGCTGACAAGCTCACAAGCTGGCTCGAGCTAGCTCAAGCTCGTTTACGAGCCGAGCCGAGCCTAAAGATTAGCTCGTTTGTTTAACCAAGCCGAGCCACCCTCGTACCAAGCTTTCACAAGCCGAGCCGAGCCAAGCTGGCTCAATTCCACCCCTAGCTATAAGAAGAATTGTTATTTTGCTGACAAGCTCACAAGCTGGCTCGAGCTAGCTCAAGCTCGTTTACGAGCCGAGCCGAGCCTAAAGATTAGCTCGTTTGTTTAACCAAGCCGAGCCACCCTCGTACCAAGCTTTCACAAGCCGAGCCGAGCCAAGCTGGCTCAATTCCACCCCTAGCTATAAGAAGAATTGTTATTTTGCTGACAAGCTCACAAGCTGGCTCGAGCTAGCTCAAGCTCGTTTACGAGCCGAGCCGAGCCTAAAGATTAGCTCGTTTGTTTAACCAAGCCGAGCCACCCTCGTACCAAGCTTTCACAAGCCGAGCCGAGCCAAGCTGGCTCAATTCCACCCCTAGCTATAAGAAGAATTGTTATTTTGCTGACAAGCTCACAAGCTGGCTCGAGCTAGCTCAAGCTCGTTTACGAGCCGAGCCGAGCCTAAAGATTAGCTCGTTTGTTTAACCAAGCCGAGCCACCCTCGTACCAAGCTTTCACAAGCCGAGCCGAGCCAAGCTGGCTCAATTCCACCCCTAGCTATAAGAAGAATTGTTATTTTGCTGACAAGCTCACAAGCTGGCTCGAGCTAGCTCAAGCTCGTTTACGAGCCGAGCCGAGCCTAAAGATTAGCTCGTTTGTTTAACCAAGCCGAGCCACCCTCGTACCAAGCTTTCACAAGCCGAGCCGAGCCAAGCTGGCTCAATTCCACCCCTAGCTATAAGAAGAATTGTTATTTTGCTGACAAGCTCACAAGCTGGCTCGAGCTAGCTCAAGCTCGTTTACGAGCCGAGCCGAGCCTAAAGATTAGCTCGTTTGTTTAACCAAGCCGAGCCACCCTCGTACCAAGCTTTCACAAGCCGAGCCGAGCCAAGCTGGCTCAATTCCACCCCTAGCTATAAGAAGAATTGTTATTTTGCTGACAAGCTCACAAGCTGGCTCGAGCTAGCTCAAGCTCGTTTACGAGCCGAGCCGAGCCTAAAGATTAGCTCGTTTGTTTAACCAAGCCGAGCCACCCTCGTACCAAGCTTTCACAAGCCGAGCCGAGCCAAGCTGGCTCAATTCCACCCCTAGCTATAAGAAGAATTGTTATTTTGCTGACAAGCTCACAAGCTGGCTCGAGCTAGCTCAAGCTCGTTTACGAGCCGAGCCGAGCCTAAAGATTAGCTCGTTTGTTTAACCAAGCCGAGCCACCCTCGTACCAAGCTTTCACAAGCCGAGCCGAGCCAAGCTGGCTCAATTCCACCCCTAGCTATAAGAAGAATTGTTATTTTGCTGACAAGCTCACAAGCTGGCTCGAGCTAGCTCAAGCTCGTTTACGAGCCGAGCCGAGCCTAAAGATTAGCTCGTTTGTTTAACCAAGCCGAGCCACCCTCGTACCAAGCTTTCACAAGCCGAGCCGAGCCAAGCTGGCTCAATTCCACCCCTAGCTATAAGAAGAATTGTTATTTTGCTGACAAGCTCACAAGCTGGCTCGAGCTAGCTCAAGCTCGTTTACGAGCCGAGCCGAGCCTAAAGATTAGCTCGTTTGTTTAACCAAGCCGAGCCACCCTCGTACCAAGCTTTCACAAGCCGAGCCGAGCCAAGCTGGCTCAATTCCACCCCTAGCTATAAGAAGAATTGTTATTTTGCTGACAAGCTCACAAGCTGGCTCGAGCTAGCTCAAGCTCGTTTACGAGCCGAGCCGAGCCTAAAGATTAGCTCGTTTGTTTAACCAAGCCGAGCCACCCTCGTACCAAGCTTTCACAAGCCGAGCCGAGCCAAGCTGGCTCAATTCCACCCCTAGCTATAAGAAGAATTGTTATTTTGCTGACAAGCTCACAAGCTGGCTCGAGCTAGCTCAAGCTCGTTTACGAGCCGAGCCGAGCCTAAAGATTAGCTCGTTTGTTTAACCAAGCCGAGCCACCCTCGTACCAAGCTTTCACAAGCCGAGTTAGTTAATACACTAAAAAACAAATATTACTCCTTTCAATCACAAATATTAGTTAAGTAAATTCCGCAAAAGCACATGTTTTGGGGGTCCTAGTGCCACAGAACCACAGGTATTTACAAAATCCAGGTTTTATGGACATACTTTAGATGGCTCAAGCAGCGGGACCATTCCAATGTCCGGCGGCCACACAAGTGTTTTGGGGGTCCTAGTGTCACAGAACCACAGGTATTTTACAAAATCCAGGTTTTACGGGCATACTTTAGATGCCCCAAGCAGTGGGACCATGCCAATGCCCGGCACCGGCAGCCACACCACAGGGGCAAGGATAGAGGAGAGGAACTTCAACTATTGATCTATTCCTTGCTAAATCAAAACGGATACAATTGCATCCTTATATAGACAGGTCACTTGACTCCTAAGAAACCAATCTCTAGAGTTATCGAACCAACTCAACCTGATCTTATATCTAAATAACAAATCTACTCCAAGGGCCGCCATGAACAGTAACATGCGGAACCACGCATGAATAGTGCACCAGCCATAGTCTGAACTGCACCATCTCATGGGCCCTATTGGGATGGATATGACAGTTGTACATTGCTACACTTCAGCATATTTTGCTGCACCCATGTTGGTTCTAGAAGAGCAGAGAGGTTCTGGAATTCATTGGTTAGTGCAAAAGCTATGTCGCTTGTATGCAGCAATGCGTTGATTAGATGAATTCAAATATGATATTGCAGTTCTAAATGCAGTAAGCATAGGCTTGAAAACTTCAAGGCCAGCCTTAACAATTAGATTAATAATGTGGCAAGCACATCTCTGATGCAAGAAAAGACTACCAACATAACCAGATAATATAGGACAGAGCTTACCAATAGCTTTAGTGTTTGCAGATGCATTATCCAAGGTAACAGAAAAGACTTTATCAGTTAATTCATAATCAGAAACAACTTGAGCAATACGTTCAGCAATATTATCAGCATTATGAGAGACATCAATGAGCCGAAGCCCTAAGATTCTCTTCTCTAATTGCCAATCACCATTCACATAATGAGCAACAACACTAATGTAATCTTCCTTAGCATTACCAGACCATATATCAGATGTAAGAGCAACAGAGGTAATAGACGGTAGTTTATCAACAAGAATAACACGACGATCATTGCAATACTTAGTAAAATCTCTGCTGGTGGTTTGCCTCGACACAGTAGAGAATCTAGGATTATGAGCAAGTTGAATGTACTCAGCAAAAGCATCAGACTCACCAAAGGATAAAGGTAGATCGAGTCTAGCAATCAATCTACACAACTGAGTACGAGCAACCTCAGGCTTGTACTCCCAAGTATGGACAGAGCCATCAGGATTAAATTTAAGCTGTGACTGAGCCATAGCAGAACGGCTCTTAAGGGCAGGACAAATAGAAATATGTCTAAGCAAATGACCAGTACCACCAGAGGATGAACCAGAGAAGATTTTCTTGCAATGATTGCATTTAGCACCGGTTCTTACCCTCTTACCATTTCTTACCTCAAAGATCTCCTCGAAGTCGTTCCAAGCCCTGGAGGTCGACGGCCTTGACCTCCTGCTGCCAGTGCTCTCCGATGGAGCTGCCGTCCCGGCCCCACTGCCACTCCCATTAGAACCAGGCGTCGGATCACGGGATTCACGGCCACCACGGCCGCCCACGACACCAGGATCAGGGATGTCGATAGGAGCAGCGCTACTGCCGAAGATCTCCCGCCGATCCGCCTCCAAGTCATCCTCGTCTTCTCCAGCATGCCCCAAGGCCCTCAACTCGTAGTCCAGGGATGGTGGCTCTTCATCCATCACCGGCTCCCCGGTTCCTCGACGGCGCGCAGACGGATCTGCAAACAACAACAACAAATATTGCATCCTTATATAGACAGGTCACTTGACTCCTAAGAAACCAATCTCTAGAGTTATCGAACCAACTCAACCTGATCTTATATCTAAATAACAAATCTACTCCAAGGGCCGCCATGAACAGTAACATGCGGAACCACGCATGAATAGTGCACCAGCCATAGTCTGAACTGCACCATCTCATGGGCCCTATTGGGATGGATATGACAGTTGTACATTGCTACACTTCAGCATATTTTGCTGCACCCATGTTGGTTCTAGAAGAGCAGAGAGGTTCTGGAATTCATTGGTTAGTGCAAAAGCTATGTCGCTTGTATGCAGCAATGCGTTGATTAGATGAATTCAAATATGATATTGCAGTTCTAAATGCAGTAAGCATAGGCTTGAAAACTTCAAGGCCAGCCTTAACAATTAGATTAATAATTATATGGGGGGGGCGGGGTGGCGTGCCTCGCGGGCCGGCTGGGCCGCCACAGGCCGTGCCGCCCGATGGGCCACATCGGGCCCGTGCCGTGGCAGCCGTGCCGGGCCAGCCCGACGTGCCAGGGGTACGGCCCAGGCACGGGCACGGCTACGGGCCGGGCCGGCACGGGCCCGCGGACAGCCGGGCCGGGCCGGGTTAGGGCCGGGCCGAAAAATCGTGCTTCGGGCTGGCCCATGGGCTTCGTGCCAAATGGTCAACTATACTCAGCAGTACGTATATATGGCGGCTTCTGGAGTTCTGGTTGTGGAAACAATGCAAATAGTGTGAGCGTGGAACGGAGACTGGTGTGTGAACCCGCGCGGCTGTAGATAATTCCACGTTTCTTGGTCGTTATTCCTTCCCTCTGGACGAGAGATGTCGAATAGACATTCCAGCTTGCAAAGAAATTTCAACTTTGAGAAAGTTCAATACTTTCTAAGTACAGTATTGATTAAAGTTGCATATTACTTTGAGAAACGTGCACGAACCACCATGACCAATTTATGCAAGCTGTGTTGACAATAATATGTCATTGGGATTAATTTACTTCTTACTACCTCCGTTGTAAATTACTATTCGTTGTTGATTTTTTTATAACGTTTGACCATTCGTCTTATTTAAAAAATTATGCAAGTGTCATTTCTTTTATTTATGACCTACTTTATCATCACATATACTTTAGGTATGACTTATTTTTTTCATATATTTGAACAAATTTTTTAAATAAGACAAATGATCAAATATTTTGGAAAAATGTCAACAATGAATAGTAACTTGAAACGGAGGTAGTATATGTTATATATTCAGAAATAAAGTTAGCTTGCTGGGTATAAAATTGTTCATGTCGTAAAGAAACAAGATAGAAATAAACTGGATCTCTTTGCATGTCCCCTTAACAAGAGAAAACTCCAACAACATACCATGCACATCAGAAGGCAAGCAAAATTTCACTGAGTGGCTTAAAAATATTCAGATGCCAGAGGAGATTGAGTGGCTAATCTTGGGTGATTTCAATTTAATGAGAAGTCCAGCAAATCGAAACAAGCCTTGTGGTGATACAAATGAGATGCACATGTTCAATGATGCTGTTAATTATCTAGGTCTGGTTGAAATCCCACTGCATGGCAGACAGTATACTTGGACAAACAAACAAGAACACCCTTTGATGGAGAAATTGGATTGGATTTTTACCTCCAATGCATGGACTCACTCATACCCGAACACCAAAGCTTACCCCCTAGTAATGGAAACTTCAGATCATGTTCCTTGTGTGATAGCCATCAGCACAGAGATTCCAAAAGGCAAAGTTTTCAGATTTGATGACTATCTCATGGAACATGAGTCATTCATACAAATTGTTCAACATGGCTGGAGTTTGCCTATTCCTCACACTGATAAGGCAAGGAGAATAACAGCAAAATTTAAAAACTTAAGAAGAGTCATAAGAGCCTGGCAAGGACATCTCTCAAGTCTGAAGGCCAACATTAGTAATATTAAAATCCTGCTACAATTTATGGAAATAGTGAATGAACTCAGAGATCTTACAGTTCCAGAGTGGAACTTCAAGCTAATGCTAGAAGAGAAGCTGCTTTTGTTACTCAAACAGCAAAGAATATATTGGAAGCAGCGAGGAACAATCAAATGGGTCAAATTTGGGGATGAAGGCACCAAATTCTTCCATGCTAATGCCACCATCAAACACAGGAGAAGCATAATCACTTCCCTGCAAGACGCTACTGGCCATCTACATACTTCTCATCAGGAAAAGGCTGAGATCCTTTGGAATGCATTCAAAGAAAGGTTAGGTGTCTCTGAACCTCAAGATATGAGGTTTGATCTAGAGAATCTGTTGCAGATAGATCAAGACCTCTCTATCCTTGAAGAACCCTTCACACATGAGGAGATAGATCAAGTAGTAAGACACTTACCACGTGACAAGTCTCCAGGCCCAGATGGCTTCAGTACAAATTTTATCAAAAAATGCTGGAACATAATCAGAGAAGACTTTTATGAGTTATGTGCAGCTTTTCATGCAAGAGAGGTTTGTTTACAGAGTATTAATGGCTCTTATATCACTTTGATACCCAAGATAGATGGCCCCTCTAGTCTAGCAGATTACAAGCCAATATCCCTCTTAAATATATCAATCAAAATCATTACAAAGTTGTTGGCTAATAGACTCCAGGCACACATCACAAGGTTGGTACACCTTAATCAGTATGGCTTCATAAGGAATAGAACAATACAGGACTGCCTGGCATGGGCCTTTGAGTACATACATCTCTGTCACAGATCCAAAAAGAAAATAGTAATTCTGAAACTGGACTTTGAAAAAGCTTTTGATAAAATTGAGCACAATAGCATGCTACAGATTATGAGACACAAAGGATTTAGAGAGAGATGGCTGAATTGGATGACTGACATTTTCACATCTGGAACCTCAGCAGTACTGTTAAATGGAGTACCAGGTAAAACTTTTCACTGCAAACGGGGTGTCAGACAAGGGGACCCCCTATCCCCTCTGCTTTTTGTCTTGGCTGCAGATTTGTTACAAACAGTCATAAATAAGGCAAGATCTGAGAGCAGGCTCACTCTGCCAATCCCAATGCAATACAACCAAGATTTTCCGGTGATTCAGTATGCAGATGATACTCTAATAATTATGGAGGGCGCAGCTGACCAGCTTTTAGTTCTGAAAACAATCTTGCAAGATTTTTCAGTCTCCACAGGGCTTAAAGTCAATTACCAGAAATCCATGCTTGTGCCAATAAATATCAAGGAAACAGAGACACATGGCTTAGCTCAGTTACTTGGATGCACAGTTGGCTCCCTCCCTTTTACCTATCTGGGCTTACCACTAAATCTCTCAAGGCCTAAAGTAGATGAGTGCTGGCCTCTTGTTTCTAGATGTGAAAAAAGGTTATAGAGTACTTCAGCATACTTGTCCCAAGCAGGAAAACTTCAGATGGAAAATGCAGTGTTTACATCTTTACCCACCTTTTGGATGTGAACTTTCCTACTACATGCAACTGTGATCAAACAAGTGGACAAGTATAGGAAACATTGTCTTTGGAGAGGAGCAGACATCAATGACAAGATCCCTCCTAAGGCTGCATGGAAGTTAGTTATCCTACCAAAAAAAGAAGGAGGATTGGGTGTACTAAACCTACAAACTCAGAATGAAGCATTACTCTTGAAAAATTGGCACAAGTTCTTCAACAGATTAGACATACCATGGGTTCACCTCATATGGGAAAAATATTATCCAAATGGAAAATTACCAAATCATACAGTCAAAGGCTCTTTCTGGTGGAGAGATAATTTGAAACTTTTAAACAAGTATAAAGGATTTGCTTCTGTTGTATTGGGTGATGGAAAAACCAGTTATCTATGGCATGATATGTGGAATGGAGGTGTGCCGAGTCAGATGTACCCAGAGCTCTACTCCTTTGCTAATAGAAAAAATCTGACAGTTCACAATGCAAAGGCAGTGACTTCAATCACTGAACTAGTTCATACCCCTCTGTCAGTGGAAGCATATGATCAATTGTTACAACTTTTGGGATCCCTGGATGCTATCCAACTTACAGAGGATTTCGATATATGGACTTACATTTGGGGATCTCCTATCTTTTCATCTGTCAAGATTTATAAAAAACTAACAGGGTCAGCCATGCCGCATCCAATATTTAGTTGGCTTTGGAAAGCATCTTGTCAACACAAACACAAAGTCTTCTTCTGGTTCATACTAAAGGACTGACTTAGTACCAGAGAGCTATTAAGGAGAAAAAATATGAACCTTCAATCATATAGATGTGTTCTTTGCAATACTGACATTGATGAAAGTCGTGATCATCTGTTCTTTAATTGCCCCTTTGCGCAACAGTGCTGGCTTACCCTGGGCTTTCACAGATCAATCAAATTCTGGTGCAACCTTTTGAATTTTGGGAGAGATGCAAGGATCATCTAGCAGTTCCCTTTGCCATGGATGTGATGATCATCATGGCCTGGTCCATCTGGATGACACGAAATGATCTAATATTCAGAAATCAACCACCTTCAATTCAGGGATGTAAGAGTATCTTCAGGCATGAACTTCGTCTGGTTATCATCAGGGCAAGGCCAGATTTAGCTCCTCTTCTTTCTTCATGGCTAGAAGCTTATGTGTAATCTTCCTTATTTTCTTTTATTCGTTCTTTGTATCCTAAAACGGTGGGGTTTTTTTTACCCTCTTTTCTTGCTCTTTTAATATATTTTAATCAGTAGGGGCTTGCCCCTCCTGTTTCCTCAAAAAAAAACATACCATGCATCACAAGGCCACAAATTTATAGCTTACCAAACTTCTAATTTTACTTTATTTTTTTCGAATGCATGGGGAACGCCATGGCCACTGCTGACAAGTGACACCCAGCTTCCTCCGTCCCTATTTTGAGCAGTCGGCCATTCACACAATTGCTCGTGCCGCATTAATGCAGAGGCAGCTCGATCACGCTCCGGCGATGAACGCCACGACGCGGTCCATGAGCGCCTTGGCCCTGTCGCACTCGGGCTTCATCAGGAAGAACACGTGCTCCTCCCCTTCCGTCTCCATCCACGCCGCGCTCCCGGGCCACGCGCTCGCCGCCACGGCGCCGTAGTACGCGCGGTCCCTCGCCACCAGCCAGTCCTTCTCCGCCGCGCACACCAGCACCCGCTCGCACCCGAGCCGCTCCAGCGCCGCCGCCGCGCCCGGCGCCGTCGGGTTGATCCTCGGGTCGTCCGCGCCGCCCGCCGCGTCGGGGCACGCGAACGCCCATACCTTGGCGGTGATCGCCACCGCGCGCTCCGGCTCCCCCTCGATGGCCGTGCACCCGCCGAAGAACGGGTGGAGCAGGACCGCGCCCTCGATCCTCACCGCGTTTCGATCCGCGGGCGACGCCGCACACGCCCTCATCAGCACGTTGTGCACGATGTTGCCGCCGGCGCTGTCGCCGGCGACGAACACGCGGGACGCGTCGCCGTGCTCGGCGAGCCAGCCGTCCCGCGCGGACGCCGCCCACTGGAGCGCGGCCCAGCAGTCGTCGTAGGCGGCGGGGAGCCGGTGCTCGGGGGCGAGGCGGTAGTCGACGGACACCGCGAGGACGCCGGCCGCGGCGGCGAGGGAGGTGAGGTAGTTGTGGTACGTGGCGGACCTCGCTGACTCGATGATGAACCCGCCGCCGTGGAAGTAGACGAGGACGGGGAGCTTCTTGCTGGAAGGCTCTTGGCGCTTGGGCAGGAAGAGGCGCACGGAGAGGCCGGTGCCGGCGTCGAGGACGACGTCCTTGGTGGCGACGCCACTGGAATCGTCATGGACGCCCTCGGGCACGAGCACTGGTCGGTGGAAACGATCTATCCTGCCGCTCTTGTAGATGCGGAAGTGCTCCGGCGCGTCGAACACCACCTCGTCGGCGTCCGGTTCCATGGCTACGTGTGACGAGGTGTTGTGTAGGAGGGTATTGGGCTTATTGGAAAGCTTTGCGTTGCAACTCTGTAAGCTTCAGAAATGGAAGCTGGCTTTAATGTTGTTGTTCTGCACTTGAAGACAGGGAACTGAAAACAGACTTGGCAAATCCGCCCAGGTGTACGATGATTCTTAGGTGACAAAACGTGACAAGTGCATGCTGCGTGATCCCTGGTGTCACCTTTGATTTTTCTCGGAGTCTGGTTCATCATTGTCAGTTTTTCACTCGTCAGCCGAAGCATCTAGACTCTAGAGTGACCACAAGATCAAATCACTATTAAGCCACTATTTGGCAGGTGCTCTGCTCTCAAAGAGGTTCTGTGTTCGTATCGTATGCTACAGTACTGTCAAACAACAATCAACTAAAGTTACACAAGTTTAATAACGGCTCGAACCATCACTGAACACACCAAATTGACTGACTGTTCGCACAATGAACCTTGAATAGTTATTGAAACACCATTTTTTTAGGCAAAAGTCCATTTTACACCCTCCAACTATCACAAAAGTCTGATTGTCAACCTTGAACTATAAAACCGGATAACAAAGGCTATCCAACTTTCAAACCGTGCAAATTTAGCCCTTAGGGTGGTTTCGAAGGTGGTTTTTTATTTTGTTAAAATTAAAAAAAAAATTTAAACCAAGAAATTCATAAGTAATTCATTTTAAGTCAAAAAAAATACAAAATTGATATCAAAAGTTTTGTACAAATGTAACATATCTATTGTCACTATATTTGTCAGTTAATCAGATCCTTTTTTTATGTCCATAGTATTTGGTTGCTTATAGTTATGCCTATTATTTTTTGAATAATTAAGATTCAAATAGAACAATAATAGATATGTTACATTGTTAGAAAATTTTTTATACTGATTTCATATTTTTCTGATTTAAGATGAATTAGTTTTTATTTTTTTAGATCTATTTGGATTTTTTAAAATTTTTACAAAATATAAAACCACCTTCGAAACCACCCTAAGGGCTAAATTTGCACGGTTTTGACAGTTGGATGGTCTTTATTATTCGGTTTTGTAGTTCAAGATTGAAAATCGGACTGTTGTGATAGTTGGAGGTTGTAAAATAGACTTTTTTCTTTTTTTTTATTTCCTTTGTCACCGGCCTCAAAGAGGATGCGGCAAAACAAAATAGAACACCTCGTTTAAGTGGACAAAGTGATTAAGGAAATCGATAGGAAGTGAGCCTTAACTGGTTAAGGGGAGGAGTTGTTCTGCACCCTAATCGGACAGGGATTCGGTGCCTTTACTTCAGCAAGGCACCGCGAGCCTTGGCTGTGTTTCTTTCCTCCCTGGAAATAAATTTCTAAAGGGAATCTTGCATGCATGAAGTACTAAATAAAGTCTATTTGCAAAACCCATTTAGGAATGAATGTAACTTTACGCGACGAATCTAATGAGCCTAATTAATCCATGTTTTGCTACAGTGATGCTACAGTAACTATTCTCTAATCGTGCGGTCAAAGGCCTCATTAGATAGGTCTCGTGAAATAGTTCAATGTTGTGAAGTTAGTTCTGTGGACTGACTTTATTTAGTACCCTTAAGAGTAAAATGCACTGGCGGTACAACAACTTGGCAGCAAGTGTCATCCAGGTCCATCTACTTAGAAAATGACCACCTAGCTACGGAATCTTGGCTCTGGGGTCGACACGCGTCCTATCGGGCACATGCGAGGTGCGCTCCAGGGGGTTTTCCGTAAAATATCCGCCTCCTCGCGGCGAGACGGACAGCGTGGCACGCCACGTCGGCTAGCGGGTCCGTCCTGTGCCCGATAGGACGCGTGTCGACCCCAGAGCCAAGATTCCGTAGCTAGGTGGTCATTTTCTAAGTAGATGGACCTGGATGACACTTGCTGCCAAGTTGTTGTACCGCCAGTGCATTTTACTCTTAAGGGTACTAAATAAAGTCAGTCCACAGAACTAACTTCACAACATTGAACTATTTCACGAGACCTATCTAATGAGGCCTTTGACCGCACGATTAGAGAATAGTTACTGTAGCATCACTGTAGCAAAACATGGATTAATTAGG
>OAMR01000994.1:221069-261584 GCA_900205405.1 Echinochloa crus-galli
ACAAACGTGTGAGAAGGATTACCTCATGGCCTTCTTGATCTTGATAACCAGCTTTTCGCCACTGAGCAATGGTTACCCCATGGAATATGACAACAGTAAAATAAGAGTCCAACAAAAGGATCTTGTCAGAAGCAATTGCAGTTGCATCCAAGAGAACTGGCTCTGGCCCTGACTGAAATGAATAGGAAGTGAAGGCTGAATCATCACAACTGCATTGGCTACATTCTCTCTGTCCAACATCATTCTAAAATATGCAGTTTCATCAGGACTGTTATTAAAAACCTGCACAAGAAATAAGTAATTATTATCCAGAGATTTACACCTTTCATATTCGCAGCATTACTGAATGAAAAAAAGGTGAACAACATACCTGAACAAATTGAGAACGCCTCAAATTAAAAATAAACTGAGGAAATATTGATAGACGCGGAGATAAACTGAAGGAAGAGGGTGTTTCCTTCTGATACTCTCCAAATTTAGAACATATACGTATCAAAGACCGATCAAGCCATCTTACTGGGTCAAAATCAACCTGGAATAATCCATGACAGGAAAATGTTACATTAAGATGAGCTAAACTACTTAAACTATTGTGCATGCTTCGTGAATCCTTCCATATACCCTAAAAATGCTCTGTATAAGAAGAAATAGCAAATGATAACTTCAGGAGCAGACTTGAGAGGGAGGGAGGGAGGGAGAGGGCAGAATGACCTACAATGATTCAATTCCCATTTTATACAATAAATATAGCATGATAAGTTGGCCATCTCATAAAACACAGCAAAGAGGCTCATAGTACAACAGCTAAAAAATAAACTACTAACATTGTGCACTTATGCTAAAGAAAATATGCTGGAGGTTACCTCAGTTTCCATCTTAAATGACACCAAACGTGCCATGACTGCAGCAGCAGCTTCCTGATCAAAGCCAGCTACTAGCTCCTACAAAACAAATGAACTTGCTAAGGAACATACCTTAGTTTTGTTTTGAAACAGGAAACACCAGAAAAGAAAAACGCAAGAAGGGAATAGGAAACAGGCATGGCAGTTTTGAATGTATATATAACCTCGTCAGATCAGCTATACTAACTATAGCTTGCAAAAAACAAAGTGTGTGAAAAATCACCATTGTTAAATTAAGCAAATCTATACTAAAAGGATCCTAAAGAATTGAAAACACTTTCTACCTAAAAATCCACACCCACCCCTCACAGGGGACCCACCTGTCGGGTTTTGGAGAGGGAAGGAGAACAAGAAACACAAGAAAACAAGAAAAAATTGGATGTTCCAGACGCTTTTAGTTCATTCTCAGTAAAACTTTTTTCACCCAGCGTTTTGTCCCCGCCCGCGCGTACCCACCTCCGGCCAGGTGGGCCCCTACCTCCCCACACGTGCACACAATTATCCCGTATTGCTAATAGACAATAGATTGAAGAGTTTTTCTCCATATAAATAAAGACCAACTAACTTGAAAAATGATGTGCCTCTAGATTTGAGAATATCTAAAGCTTTATATACACAAGTACGTGCGCACGTGCAACCAACTAGAAAGCATCTTTACATGTTATATTTAATTTATTTTATACATGTGCGTGCGCACATGTGCCTTTGCTAGTAAAAGGAAACTTGCCTCCACATTGTCGGCGCCAGAGACCCATCTTCTGGATATTGTGGTTGATCTTAATCTCATCTGGCCCTCATTGTGCTGATAGCTGAATTTGGCACCCTCAAGTTAGTCAGACAAATTCATCCAAAACAAAATCGGCTACATACATATGAACAGACCAAAGGAAACCAAAAATCTTCTTATTAGGTTAAGAATTGAAAGTACAACTGATTGCTTGTTGATTGACCAACTGAATCTGGGCCATCTTTTTTTGCAATATCATATACAAAGCAAAGTGATGTTTTTCTGTCAAGACCGCACATCTTCCAAGCGCTAGTGTTTCCTTGACCAATAACAGTGTCTGAAGACAAAGGACTTTTCTGCATAACATGACAGCAATATTTGAAAAAAAAAAGTGAGAAGAAAGTCATGCAACCTGGTTGTATGTCTAATTAACAAAGTAGCTACTGAATAGTCATAGTATCATACCTTCTCCAGGGAAGTACAAGGTCCAATGATGCCTTGAACCTTTACATCCTTTGAACAGTTAATCTCAAGAATACCACTACAGAGGCAATTAAACCATATTAGTAAATCAAAATGTCACCATTCCACAAAGGTACACTCCCTCTAATTGCAAATGTAAATCGTTTTAGGATAAGTTTTGGTCAAACTTTCAAAAATTTTACCATCAATGTGCAGACTCAGAAATGAGAACATAAAATTGGCACTGCTGTATTCAACACTAAAAGTGTTTTCATCATATTCAGTTCCTTTAATCTTAAGTAACATAATTTCATGAAAATCACAACTGGCATATTGGAGACCGTGCCAATGTCCTAAACGACCTAACATTTGCAACCAGAGTTAGTAAACTAAAAAAAAATCTCTGTTCAATTATCCCAAGCGAAATCTTCCAGGAGTTTTTCAAAACCAAACCTGCCATTAGTAACCTACATGGGATTATCTGTTCGAGGAATAACAAGACCATGCCTTTACAAACATGCCAGTCAGTCAGCTTCCCTTATGGTCAATGTGCAACCAATGCACTAGATGGTATGTTTTAAGAAGCGGTTAGCAGTCAACCCACTTTTAAGCAATTGTACAATAGCCTGACGTGGAAAAAAGCTGTGATGCACTGAAGTTTCAATGGGACTATGCACAACTACATGTATTTCCTGGAGCATAGAAGAATGACTAGATGTGATTCTATGGTATTCAAAACAGGGAAACCAAGTGTGAAGCGTCTCCAATGCACCATTCGCAAAAGAGATATAAGAAAGCAGTAGCCCTGCCAATCAAATGCAACTTGCATGTATAAAGTTTAGAAAAGACAGGTGACTCAGTTCAAGTCCTTACAATTATATTTCAACTTCTCAAGAAACAAGTCATGCTAGCACAAAAATTAAATTAAGATAGACGAAAGAACATTTACTTGAACGATAGACCAAGGTTGTCATCTGCTGACTGAAAAATGCGGAGAAGTGAGTCCTTGAAAACAGAATGACCAAAACTTTCAGCAAGCACAACTATTCCTCCAGTCTTCTCAATTGCAACCTTCATTTCAGCGACTCCTACCTATAATCAAACCACAAAGAAGAAATTTATTAGTTCAGAACAAGGTAACCACACATGTCAGTTTACACATTGAAAAATACTGATACTGTGCCAAAATGTATTTGACTACACTGATTATATGCCCTGTTATTGGAATCAACTGTGTAAAGTCTTACATGTAAAAATTGGAAATGGGATTGTTTCTTATGTGAACAAATTTGGAAAGTTGTTAATGGTTATATAAAACAATTTTACAATGGTGATGTTATCGATTTCAGTTAGCAATCCATATCATGTTATAAATTACGCATATGCGTGATATACTCTGATGCATAGACACCTGTATGTGATAAAGCCATGGATTTTTAGCAAAAGAAACAGTAAAAGAAATAAAAACCTGAAGTCAAAATCAAACTACAAGTGTAATAATAATGTAGCCCCATGAAATTAAATAAAGGACAGATGCAAACCTGGTCGACTGCACAGGCAAACAAATCCAGCACATGCCCTTGGTGCACAAGCTGCTTTGCTATTTGATCATAGAACTTAACAGCTTTGTCATAAAGTGGCGCCGAGTCTTTATCAAGGTCCTTGTGTGAGCGAATTGGCTCTGATAAGGATTTGGATACAATCTGGAAATTTTGCAAGATAGTCATCCTACTGCGTAGAAAGCGTATAATTATGTGGTACGAAAAATCATGGTTGGCATACTCTAAAGCTTAATTACAATCTGTAATCAGAGCAATGTGAGTTTTTAAACAAATAAACTGGAGCGAAGTGTTGTTCCATGATATTGCTTAGTGATGTGAAGAGAAATGCGGTAAATGTAATCAAATGTAAGTAACGAGATAAACATGAGCTAGTCATTTCAAGAAAATATACAACAGCATCTTCTGACAAAACACAGGTAATAGAAGTGAAGGATGGCTTCAATCTTCTTTCAGATCACTTATTGTTATATCTCATCATAGTATAAAGCAAATAAAAAAGTATATAGTGTTTAGCTTATAATAATATATGGGGTAGTCCAACATAATCCCAAGCAAATATATAAACAAATAAAACTCAAGCATATATAGAATATAGCATTGAAACCATGAAGCTAAAATAACTGCTTCCAGAATCATGGCTATTAACAGTAATTCAGCATTGAACAGAAATATTTGGGGAAAATAGACAATCATGTAATATAGCATCAGATCCAGACAAGTTCAGGTTACGTGAGCATATTCTATTCCACCTGAGAATATGATGTTGAAAAAATTACAGACAAACACATTTCTAGAGCTTATAGGAACCCATGTTAAATCTCCAGAGAAGTATGTAGGTTGTATATTGGCAAAGGAACCTTCCCAGTGGCCCTCTATTAGGCATGTTAATCCAGGACTGATGTAGTTAAAGGAACCAAGATAGCTTAAAAATGGTATCCAGTTGAAACTTTTCGACTTACAGAACCAGGTCCCTCTGTAGATGGACCACCGACAAATGCCATTATCCTAGCACCTGATCCAGGGACACAAACCCCAAGGAGATTGGCTGCAACACTTAAGGCAACTCCAGTGCACCTTGATGCCCGCTGATCAGCTGGAACAGGCCACGGGTCCTTTTGCATTTCTTCTATAACCTACATGTAGTGAAATTATATCATGGATTTGCAATATTGAACATTGAAGATATATTGGATGGTACGATAGCATTATTCCTGTTTTAATCAAACTGGTTCTTAACTGAGTTCAACACAAACTCGCATTCAGAAGCAGGCAGCAGGAACCTAGCGATACTCTCAGATGAAAGACCATCTCTGGTACCAGCAATCACTCCAGTGGTGGGCATTTTCTTCCCTGAAAAGAAGCACATTTGTTCCAATATTTGTTCCTTGGTGACCTCCTTTGTTCCCTTGAATACATATGACTTTGGCAACAAGCCAAAACCCAATTCATGAACCTGAATGGATAGATATCATATATGTTACTAAGCTAACCAAATAAACATCAAATATGAACAGCTATATGGAGCATTAGCGAGAAAGGGTGACCTTTTACCTGCACATATGTTCCAAAAGTAATGAATCCAACAAGGGAATTATCTGGCAATAGCTCAACAGCTTGTGCCAATGCAGACTTCAAATAACCGATTTCTTCTTCAATCATGCAAGTATCTACAACAAAAATGAAAACCGGTGGTGCTACAGGACCAGTTTCAGTTGATGATATGTACTCAATGGTGGTATACTGAGGAAAGAGTTCTGCAGGGAGATTATTTTCTGAGAGAGAGAAGAAGTGTTGAGGGAGATGATTGCGTTGAAAGCAGAATGGACAGACCCAGATCTTAGCAACATAGTCAACAATGGAGAAAGGGTTGAGGACGGAACGGCACATGCGACACCTGAGGGGTGAATATGGGAGAACTGGGATGTCAGGAATTGACTTCAGAGGGGTATAGATAGCGGAAACAGGAATCACACAGTTCAAAGCCTCCTGCTTGGAGCCTGGAATAACGTTCCAGGGCATCCTTATGCCATCTTGGGCCTCTAGGTCAAGGAACTCGGACATCTTCGATGCAGCTGCCTTGAACAACAATTGTATGAGGCTCCACAATTTGGCTAAAGGAATCAGGCCTGCAAATATCAACCAATATCATGTGAAAATTGGTGGCCACAAACAAGAGAATAAACAGTCAAAACAGGAACAACAGAGAAAACCCTTAAAGCGGATGCCAGTCACAATTCAATCAGCACAAGTACCACAAGAACACCGCCAACTCTGTTCTGGAGCTTTGATACGTTCTATAACTGAACGTCATCTTATATGTGTGACTACAACCAGTACTCATGCAGACCTCTTTCTAGTTATAATGAGATTACCTAGAATTAACAAAACAAAAGTAAATAGAACCAGATGTTCAATGGTTATCCTTTATTTGTTTGCAGAACCTTAGATGCCTTCGCTTAAAACAAAAACCCAACATGGACCAATCCGTGGTTGAGGTTATTTTCCTGTTTCTTTTTGGGCAGCTATGGCCTAGTAACAGTGGGCAGTGGATATTGTAAAATTCTCTTGGATACAATTGCAATTTCCTGGCCATAATACAAGGGTTTGGCCCCTGTTTTTCTATCACCTTTCTTTTTTACATTCCATATCCCCCAAGATGTAAAAATTGTGAAAGAATTATTTGAAATGGTAAACACTGAAAATTCCAGCACAAAATGAGACAAATTACAAATGCTTAGTGTCGTGCATCATTGGAAAATAAATAAAATGTATAACCGAATTTACACTCAGCTAGACTTATGCCCCAGAATCAAATCAAAATATAATAATTCCTCAATCCGATGTTCTGTTCATGGTAAGAGCACTAACGATCAATAAACATTTCTAAACGTATCCCGAGTGGATAATTCGATACATTGACCTGCAGCACGAAATTAAGTCCAGTAAACCACAAAAAATCTCAAATTCCGAACCAGCCTAACGAGATCAGAGCTGGAGTTTACGCCTGGAGAACTAGCAAGGGATCCTTCCGACTCGTCGATTTGTCGTATGCCAAAACCTACCGCAAATTACCACGCAGCAACCACCCCCATCATAGAGATCTCGAACCGAATCGCCAACAACCTAGATCTCCGCGAGCACCACCTCGAACACAGGAGAGGAGAGAAGGCGGCTCACCTGTAGCGCGCGGTGAAGTACTGAAAAGGCTGGCTGCCCAGCTCCTATCGCTGAGGCCGCCGCGGGCGGTGGCAGCGACGGCCGGAGTCGGGCGCCGAGGCGTGCCAGGCAGCTGGGGGCAAGGCGAGGGTGAAGCGGGGGAGGGGGCGCGATGCGATCGAAAGAGAGCAAGGAGTTGGGAGTCGGGAGTCGAGACCGAGACGGCTTGCAAAGGAAGGAGAAGGGGGAGGTGGCGCCGGCGGCGTGCAGTGGGGCCCGGTGTTCGGCGAGGGAACGGGGGATCGGACGGGTGAGGTGTTGATGAGATGGCAGGCTGGACGGTTTGGATGAAGGGTGCTGACGTCCCCTTTGTCTTTTCCTTTTCTTTTTTGCCGCGGAGAGCAACCCCCAACTCAGTACATGCTGATGCGTACCGGGCCAATCAACGGGTGCCACGTCGGACGGAAACAGCAGGATGTTGTTGACGATATGGCTTTCGGAACCACGATATTTTTTTTTGATACTTTGGAACCACGATATTGATTTCGATGATACTCCGTACCTCTTTTGCCCAAGAGTTATCTCAGATCACAAACAGTTATCTAAGATCAATTGGCTACAGTAGTTAGCAATTCCCGTTATTTTACGATTGATGTTGATGTAAGTTTTTTTGGATGATTTAATTTATATTGGTCGCGTTACTGGATTCACCGTGAGAAGTAATTAGATGAAATATTTAAATCATTTTATAACTATTGTTTGTCAAAGTCTTGTGATAAGGACCATATGGATGTTCTAATAGTTCTGTGCAAAATGGACTACGTCGTTTGGTTTGTGAGATTAAAGCTTGATTTATGCACGGTCTTTTTTATCCTCCTTTCATGTGAGTTTCTATTTGGTTTGATAAAGTTCATCCATAAGTGAACTCCGAGAAGAAGAAGATTTAATTGTAGCATTAGAAAATGGATTCAAGTTTAAGAAATAGTCCAACATAGGGATAAGATTGCATCAGAGGACGTGAGCGAGTTTGTGCATTGTCCCCTTGCTATCATGAATTGTTATGCCCTAGTGCCGCTGTTTTTTTCCTATCTGTTTGGAGTTTCCAAACTCATGTTTGGTATAGAGTAAATTTCATCAGCGGTTTTAAATTTTGTCCCATATTTTTATTGTGATTCTGATACTTTTAAAATGTACAATAGCGGTTCTTAAACTTGTCCAACATTCTCATCTAGGTCTTAATCCTCCCAAAATGAATATTATTGCACATAAACTTGTCATGTGTTCTCATTCTAGTCCATACACTTTCATAATGCATTTATTTATTTGGAAAAGCATTTGTGATTTTGTTTCAAATATTTAGAATTTCTAATCAAGTTTGAATTATGCTCAAACTTGATTAAATTTGTGAGTGTCTATATTATTTTAATCAAAGGTGACAACCTAGAGTCCAAGGTTTTTTTTTGTGATTTTCTCATGTAATGTTGGAGCAAAGGCTAAATGGTTTTTAGACCTCTTTTAATCTCTAAAATAGAATCTCTACTCCTAATAAGGGCAAGTACATTGGTGCTGTCTAATATGCGGTCTTATGCAGTGACACGTAATCTTGAGACAACTTATCAGACGACCTATACAATAGGTTGTTGTTTTAGTTGTCTGTAATACAAAGTCCCTTAATTTATGGGGAAATAAATGAATATTATTGGTTGTATGGCAACAAAACTCGTACAATGGTGAGGAAGTTGTCTCATAGTCCTAAATTTTAGATCATGAGACGGTTGTTTCGCGAAGCAACGACCGTAGTCTCTCACCTTCACCTTGCTCTCTATCCTGCACATCAGCAAAAATCCTAGGTGGCGCTGCACGAGGGAGCTATGAGACCGCTTATACGCCTCCGCCGCCGGCCCGCCCCTCGCCGCCTCTCACCGGGCGCGCCCCTGGCCCCGACGCCGCCGCCGCCGTCCGCGTGCGCCCTCCTCCCGTGCCCCTCTGCAACGTCACCGCCGCCTCGTGGATCGCCGCCGGCCGCGTGCGCCGGCGGGATCTCCGTTGCGCCGCCGCTGCCGACCGCGCGCCGACAACCACCAGCAACCGGTGAGATCCTGCACACGAGTCCATCTCCCTTTCCCTTCCACGATGCATTGAGTTGATGTGATCTGTGTGTTCTGTGATTTGTGTTTCCAATCTATTGCCTGCCTTTTGCTCTCCTCTAGGTCCTGCCCCGTGGAAGGCCGTGCTGCACTGCGCGCGAGGGAACTGCACCAAGTGTATTCTCCAGGAATGATGCAGTGCCGTCGTCAAATATAGTCCCCTGCCTTGCCTTACTACGGTTTTTTTATACAGGGAGAACGGCATCAAGGACGAAACGCACGAAGGAAATCAGGAACCAGGGGTTGGTCACAAGATCGAGCTCCAATTTCACTACCTGAACATCGAGTTATTCAGGTATTATGTCTGCTCGTATCTTCTCCATGTCCTCTAAAGAAAGCAGCGGGCAATAGTAAGAAGCAACACATACACCTTCAATCACTCAACATGCATATTTGTGGTCCCCACCATCTATTACCTACGTTAAATAAATAACTAAGTAGGAGTTAAACTTAGCTTGAAGTAATAAAGAGTTGTTTATACAAATCACATGAAATAATCAGCTGTTGATTTTGTGCATGAGAGAAATTTATAGAGAAGTTTATTTAGCCTTAGCATTTCTTAAAGTCTACAGTAAGGTCTTGGTTGTGTGTATTTTTTTATTGAGTGGCTTCTTCGTTGGACTTCGTGGTGAGTGGCACTCTCTTGTGCCATCTTTTGTGCTCTACTAAATACAGCAGGATGGTAAAGATTGCGAGAGGTAATGTTGTTACAAGGACATCATATTGCTTACCTTGGCTTGCGTATGAGAATTTTTGAAAGTAATGCTTAGTGCTTAGAATATTCTATCAACCCGTTTGGCTTTCGCTACTAACAAAGGGAAAAGATCAAAATTCAAATGAATGTAAGTTTTCATTGCGCCATCTTTTGTGATCTACTAAATTCAGGGATGATTTAGTGTTAGTTGTGCCTCTGAATATATCCACTGCTGCTACATCAGACTGACTTATCCATCTATTCTGATAACTCTACGGAAATCTATTGAGTAAAAGGAAATTACCTATAAACATTTCTGTTAATTTTGCCCTTTCTAAAGCTGTATCTGGACTGCAGGTTGAGTTCTTTGGATCTACGCTGTGAGTCCCAGGCGTGCAGGAACAGTTGTAACTCCCAATTGTGTTACTGCAAATTCCATGGCACGGATACTGACGTGAATTCTTGCATTCGTCGATATCTGCAAACATCAAACAAGAGCAGACAATAACTGAAGATCAGTAGGCACATATAGTTGCTGACCTTGGCACCCATCTGCAAGGTAGGGGTTCCCTTCGAAGCCATCGTTGCATTTGCAGAGGTACCCTGTAGCATTTGGTGAGTTGACACACTGGCTAAGACTACAAGACTAAAGTGCTGATTTAATTAGATAAAAGTTATCGTCCTGATTTTGCAAATAAAACAACAAAGTTTTTACACTTTGCTAGATTAGTTATCCTGTTTGCCAGTATTTAGAAGCATTGACTTGCCTGTGAGTACATGATGTTTGGTGCATTGTCATGAGATGGGAAATATATATCTTCACTTTTGGGCTTGCTGGATTTTTGTGTCTGAACAATAAATGGCGTTTTGTCAAATTTCCACATGAGATCTGCACATTGATATCTCCATATCTTTCTTTCATACTGAGACTGCAGATAGATTGTTCATCTGCCCGTCTTTTAGTTAATCAGGTTGTTGTTCCAGGTAACAGATAACAAACCAAGAAGGCCAGGAGCAGCTCATCGTTTAAGGAGTCCGAAGAGGCAAGGTTTGTACTGGCAAAATTTACTATTGCCTTGATGCAACATAAATTCCCATACCTTATATTACGCATTTGTTGGTGGTCTCTCAATGCAAAATAGAATGTTCACTTCTGATTGTGTTCGACGGGACAATAGAAATAATGGAACCGGTTAGGGACACTGATGGCCGGTCCGTTTTTGGTGATGCCACCAATTCCATCAACACAGGTACATAGCGGTTATTTTTGGAAAAAAAATCAGGACAGTGAACACAACATAATGCTCACCTAAGTTTCATTGTTTTTATTAGTGGAGCCTACCAACCAAGTTGTTGATGCTAAAGAAAGAAAGAGACTAAGGGAAAGGGCCCGGTATGCAGCGCTTTCAGAAGAACAAAAGTCAGATAGGAAGAGAAAAAAGCGCGAGGCGTATCATGCACCTGAAGGTAACACTTGTCTATACTGGACAGCCTTCTGTTTTTCTTTTGCCATACTGCATTTTTTTGAACACAATGAATATATATCATGATTGAATGCCTACCTTCTCAGCCATTGTTTCTACAATGCCATGGTTTAATTCAGATCTTCCCATTTGCAGAGTAGTTATTGATGTAGGAGGTTTAGCATGAAGGTCCAAGGCGACTGATGAGTGTAATGCTTCTTGCGATTGTGCTATTGGGTAATAATTGCTGGTTGCAGGCCAAGGTGAGCTCGTCATTGCTGCTTGAATGCTGAGCTTGCGTATATCAGGTCACAACATTTATCTGGCAACGAGGTCTATGTGTTTAGTAATTCTATGCATAGTTTGTATACATAATGTATGCTCTGCTCATTTTGTTCACTATTGCTCTGAAATCAGAGCTTTGAACACCGAATAGCTATTCAGATGTCAGTAGCACCACTCAATAACTTTCTTTGCTTCAATCAAGATTTTGGAAAGCTAATGAGTGGCAGTTGTGAAATACATTCTTTTGATAGGTTGTTAATCCAGTTCTGGAATACTTTCTTTGCTCCGACTGAAGTACTGATAAGGCCTCCATGCACTGTGCCTATCTGGCCTACTCTGAAAATCTTCAGAAACTTTGAAAAAAATATTTTATGGCAAATAATGTGGAGCAGCACATCATCTACCAGCAGTGACACCACCTCTCCCATCGGTCGTCGCCGTCAACCAGGTGGCGCATGTGGGTGTGGGTCTTAGAGTCTTTGCTTTCAGCGGATTTTTGTGTGCTGCTCATGTCCTGTGATTTGTATTGGTTGTGGTTACAGCATAGCTTGGCCAGCCCAGTAATGGTTCTAACTCAGGAAATAAAAGATAATCTTGACCAGGTTATTGCCGTATATACAATAGTACCTATGATGCTTGCACTATATATAAATTAATAGAGTCATAGCATATGCAGCAGAATCAACCACGGTTTTGCAGCCCATCATTCATGCCTTTGTGAAAAATCAAAGTACTAACTTTATGGACTTTGGTGCGACCCTGCTGCCGTCAAAATTGAATTTTCCGTGTGGTCTATTTATGTTTGCTCCATGTATCATACCCGTAGCAACGCACGGACACTTACCTAGTCAATTACTAAATAAATGTGTTCGAATAACAATTGTTAAAATAACAAATCACAAAATTTGGAACAAGTTTGATAGATTCCAACTTTGTTTCAAACTCTAGAAAGTTTTAGACAATACACAAGGTTAGCATAAATAAATGAATGTATTTTGGAAGTATATGGATCAGGTGAGAACGAGAAACAAGTTTAAGGAATAGAATAAGAACGCATGACAAAATTTGAGAACAATATTATGCATTTTGGGAGCACCTGAACCCAAATGAGAATGCTAGACAAGTTTAAAGATCATTACTATGTATTTTGAGAGTATTAAAACTGGGATGAAAATATGAAACAAGTTTAAGGACACTAGTGAAATTTACTCTTTGATATATCATATCATATCATATCATTGTGCATCGTTTAGCAATATAGGCTTGCTGGAGGATCTGTAGCGAATGCCCCTTTTCAACGAGTCAGCGATGCAAATGCAAAAGCGAACGAGAGATCTTACCGGGAGGTCATAAACTTTTGATTAGTTGAGAAAAATTTATATACCATTATAACGTGGATCAATGATATAGATAGTATATGTGGAGTGGTATATGTAGTATAAGGTTATTATTTGAAGAAATATAAATAGCATCATTGTAATTAATGTAATTAAGTAATTTTTTTCATTCGATCATTTAAATTTACCGTGACCTGTTGTTTATCTCTTGTCTTTCTACGGCGACCGGTGACGGATAGTTGCAATTACTAAATTATCTATATCTATATTATATACCACCCAAGAGTGGTATTGGGTAGCTCGCGAGATGCCTAAGCTGCAGCACATCCCCACATCAAAGCTGCAGCCCTGATCAGTCTCTCCACTATTATTGTGCTGACAGACGAGGCAGTTGGCTCCCAATCATGAATTTTCTTCTGCGTTTCTGAATCATGGCCTCTTAATTTGGACAAAATTCAGAATGTAGCGAAGCAATGATAGTGGAGGTGAAGCGCTCGGTCCCTGCAACATATGCTTTAGCCCGATTTAGAAAAAAAACTTTTACATAAATATTATCAGTTCAAACTTCAAAGTCTTAGGTGATTCGGTGCAAATAGATTATGTATGTCGTTTTGGTTTCTGAGATTTAGCTCGATTCATAGTGCCTTATTTTTTTTTCCTTTGCGATGTTTCTCTTTGGTTTAATAAAGTTCATCCATAGGTGAAGTATGGGAATAAGAAGATTTGTAGCATTAGAAAATGGAAAAATTTAAGAAATACATCACAATATTGCATCTGAGGAACACGAGTGAGTTTGTGCACTGTCCCTTCGATATCCTGAATCGTCACGTCCCTTTGCTGCTGTTTTTCCCCATCAATTCGAAGGCGGTGTTTAGATCCAGAATCTGGACCACGAATCTGACTGCTACATGTGCAATGTAGCAGTTTCGTTTGTATGTGCGAAAAATTATTCAAAAATTAATTAATTAGGCTTAAAATGTTCGTCTCGCAGAGTACAACAAAATTGTGCAATTAGTTTTTAATTTTATCTACATTTAATACTCCATACATGCTATGACATTTTGATGTGATGGGAATCTTCTTTTTACATAGGCGGTGTTTAGTTCCGGTAAAGAGAAAATGAAGTTTGGTGAAAATGTCACATCAGACACTGTAGCGCACTGTAGCATTTTTCGTTCATTTGTAGTAATCGTTGTCCTACCATGACCTAACTAGGCTCAAAAGATTTGTTTCGTCGTGTACATCAAAACCATGTACTTAGTTTTTTTATTTACCCACTTTTAGTGTTTAATGTATGAGGAGAGAGATTTAATGTGATAGGTGAATAGTGAAGTTTGGAGAGACAATTTTTGTATTTTAAAGAGAAAACAGGGCTATAGTGAATTTGGTAGTGTGAATTTGGGATCTTCCAGGACCGAAGTCTCCAATGACCAACTTATGTTCGGTATATCATATCACATCACATCATTGTGCATCATGGAGTAACATAGGCTTGTTACGGCTACCGAGTGAGCTGTAACTAAAATGTGCAGAATCTGTAGCTAATGCACCTTCGCCCTTTTATATGGTTTAATTAACGAGTCAGCGCGATGCAAAAGGCAAAAGCGAATGAGAGATCTCGCACTGAAGACTGAACTGCTACTGCAGTACCTCCCCACATCAAAGCTGCGGCCCTGGTCAGTCTCTCCAATGTTCTTATGCTTGCAGACGAGGCAGTTGGCTCCCAATCATGAATTCTATGCTACGTTTCTGAATCATGGCCTCCCAATTGGGGCAGAATTCAGAACCAGACCTGTAGACTGTAGTGCAGCATTGTAGTGGAGGTGGAGCGCTCGTCCCCTCCAGCCCAATGTTCCAATTTTTAGAATGCCCTTTTCCTTTTGGTCACATCAGTTGCCAAGTCGTGGAGTAAAGGTCACCAACCGTGCGCTCCTGCTCTGCGCTTTGTTCCATCTGCTTTTAACTTGTCGGAGTGCAAATTTGTCTTTACCTCATCAAAATGGAACAAAGAACTTTATGAACATCTTTTACGGAGAAGACAAGGAGTAAGAAAGTGAATTGCAACAAGAATTATGATGCCCTGGAACTTTGGATGAAGACAGAGCGAGGGCTCTGAGTAGAGATCAAATCAAACTACATCATTTGACTCGCAAGACTAGAATAACACCTGAGTTTATTATTCTGAACACGTACACCTGAAAAAACTCCCAAAGATCAAGGATACTCCTCAATCATGCAACATTTTCGTAGGAATTTCCTAGGAAACTTCACATTTCGTCGCAAAGGATGTTTGATGTCCTGTAAAATTCCTATGAAATTCTCGCATTCTAGAGGAGGCCGAAAGAACAAGATTACATTACGAGAAGCACCACCATGGTCGACAGTGCAACATTCATCAAACACACACACTCAACTAGCTGAAATCTTGCAAACGTCGTCGTCACGTCTCAGCGGCGTTGCTAACACGGACGGTTTCGATCGAGCGAGGCCCTTCATTCTTGGCTAATCAATGGCGACGCGCGAGGTTATTTACTGCAGGTAAGCTTGTGGATGTAGGCAGGAGTTGGGCTCGCGGCGAGGCTGCTGACGCTCTTGCGCCACTTCCACGAGTCGGCCGGCGTGCTGGGCAGCGGCGGCAGCGGCGGCGGATCCATCACCATCATGCCCGCCGACGACGACGCCACGGTCGCCGCCCGGCTCGTGCTCCGCGTGAAGAAGCTCTTCACCGAGTAGAACGCCTCGCTCTCGTCGTCGGCGTCGCAGTAGCCATCGTCTTCCCCGTCGCCGCCGCCGCCGTCATGGGCCGCCTCCTCCTTATTCTCCTCGGCCCCCTCCACCACGACGCACGTCTTGGGGCTCCACACCTTCTCGAGCACGGTCCTCGGATCGAGTGGGGTGTAGGACCAGGCGAAGGCGGCGCTCGACAGCGGCAGCGTCGGCGAGTCCAGGCTGCACCTCGACCGCTTCTTCATCTGCCGGTTCCTCATCTCGGTGAGGATCACCTGCGCGAGCAGAACCCGTAGTGCACGTACGTGCGCTTAATTCCCCGAACGGATCAAGAACTCAAACTATGTCCGTCCTTGTTACATACCTGCTTGGTGTCGAGCGCTTCGTCGAGGGCGCTGTCGTCGTCGTCGCTGTCCTCGCCGGAGCTCCAGCCGGCGCCGGCGGGGGCCCTGACGCAGGGGACATGGCAGTGCGCGTAGGTCTCCCGGATGAGCGACGACAGGGACTTGCAGTAGTGACTGGCGGCGGGCGGCTTGGGCTGGAGCTGGAGCTCTTGCGCCAAGCAAGGCATCGCTACCCTCCCTGATCAACTACGCAAGGAATGATCACCGATATGATGCGTGCACGCAGCTACGGATCGAGATGATTTTTCTGTTCGCGGCGTTCATCCGATCGAGGGGCACTCGTGATCCGATCGACGGGGAGTGGTGTGGATATAAATGGGGGAGCTCGGTCCATGTGTGGAGATCGGAGGAATGGGTTCTCCAAGGAGGGATGTGGACGTGCATGACAAGTGCCCAGCAACTTAAAAAGGAGACAACAAGCTTGCTGCGGGAGCTTGTTGGCGTTTGTGCAATTCATAATCCTTTGGGTTGAAGGCTAAGTAAGAAATACTCGGTAGTATTTGAGTTGGACATCGGACGAGAAACTGCGGCGTCAGATTACAAATCTAGGTACCACGCACTGATTGCGAATATTCAACTGTCAATTCGTCATACAGTAATAAGCACTATCTCCTTGTTTTGCATCAGATTGCAAATAATTAACTGTCAATTTGTCATACAGCAAGCACTCTCCTTCATTGGAACGACTCAATGATTCATGCATCAGAAATGAATTTCGGTAACACAAAAATTTTCCCAATGGTTTGCTGGAAGAAGTCTCTAGCGCATGGAAGAACCGTGTGACCTCACTATAAACAGTTAGTACACATCACTTGTTTTCTGTAGTAACACCACACGGCTCTCGTCCCCCCAGGTACCAAACCGGACGGCCGGTACGCTTTTGCCGGTAAAACGTCGCGGCTCGGATGAACTCGCCGTCTTAACTATATAATCCACACTCAACCCGCCAGCACCCAGCGATCCTGTACGTGATCCACACGACGAAGCCAGAACTACCGAGGCACCGAGCACGCTAAACCGTGCAGCGTACTGTACTCACGAATGCGCAACAGTTTACATGCTTGCCGAGCGCGCCGCCTGCAAAGCGAAGCGATGGCTGACGAGAGGGGGAGAGCGACGCCTCGGACTTGTTGGGAGCCGCGCGCGAGCGCGCCGGCCAAGGAAACGCCGACGAGTGCTGCGGCGGTTGCCGTGGCCGCATCACGCGCGCGTATCGTCCTGGCTGCTCGTGCGTGCCGTGCCCTCGCTGGCGGCTGTGGCCGTTGTTTTCGCGCCTCTCTTGAAGCAAACGCTAGGCCAACCGCTCACCCGAAGCCCCCACTCTATGGCGAGCGCGAGGCGTGGCCCGACGCGTAGGTTCTCATTCTCAACGGCGGTGAGGTCACGGAGCACTGACTGAGGCGTGGAAGTCGTGAGTGAAAGAGTGCAGCGGCAGAACTTTCTGATAGTGTGGTTTGATGTAGCTTTCAGGGGCATGGGGAATCAAAGATCAGGATGCGCAAAGATTTCTTTTGTCGACGCGATATGGGGCTAGGAGGATCTCATGCGACGAGGATCTGATTCCCAACTGAAGTGCTTCAAATAGAATACTTGAATGATTGCGCTGATGGAAAAGGTTAAACAACAAGATTAGCAAGTCTGTCCCGTGCAAAAGACAAAAAGGGGGAAAAACAGTGGAAGTAGAACAGACGAGGAGATGTATAACCTCATTGTCTTGTACAAATGACTTGCCGGTAACGGCAGGCACAATTGAACAAGCATCAAATGCCAAAAGATTATCCGCAAGCATTAAGAAAGATACATGCCCGTTCTGCTTCTGCATGGGATGCCGTCCTTGCTTAGCAGTACAGATACGGTCACAACAAGTTATACTATAATAACTTCGCAAGGAGATCCAAAGCCTACTGAACCATTCATTTTATTGAATACAGTAACGATCTCAACTAACACGGATTCCTTGTCAAGGAACTGTCACGATCAAGAATATCAAGCATTCATTTAGCTGTTGTTTAGGTGAATGACTGACATGGGCGACCATTAAATCGGCCCATAAACAACATTAACCAATGATGTACTGAATAACCACCACTGAAACACCTTTTAATTCCCAGCTGCTGGAATTGACAATGGTGGT
This sequence comes from Echinochloa crus-galli, assembly GCA_900205405.1. NCBI lineage: Eukaryota > Viridiplantae > Streptophyta > Magnoliopsida > Poales > Poaceae > Echinochloa > Echinochloa crus-galli. The sequence continues at coordinate 239,070 of OAMR01000994.1, forward strand.
TCGCTGATTACAACTGTCAAAACATCATTTATCACATCGCAACCACCATCAGGATCTCACAATATTTCCCAGATGAACAGGTCAACCAGAGGCGTATCCCTTGAAAAATGTGTGGTCGTTTGCTCAAACTGATCACAACATACAACCAGAGACTGAAATGTATCATGAAGTTTCATTTATAACCAACCTTACTTTGAGAGAACAAGAGCCACATCCCAGAACAACAGAAGCTGACGCAGAATCCGACACCTGATGCTCTACTTCTCCATCTCCACTGACAAAAATTCCCATGTCACCAAGTTCACATGATGTGATGGAAAAATAATCACCACACCTGCATGGGTACAACAGCTCCACAGTATCAGCATTGCTCTCAACGATCATGTCCCCGACTTCGATTTCAGATGCAATGATCTCGATGTTCTGTCTGGATGATTGCAGCTGCTTATCATAGTCTGCTCTAGATGCAGGATGGCGTAGGATTTCCCATGCTTTCTGCACTACAAAAAATTCTTCTTGTTCACTGGAAGGCACAGATGAGTCCGGCGTTGTATGCGCTTTGTCAGGATGTGTGTTCAGAGCAGCTGACTTGTATGCTGCACGGATTTCATCATATGAAGCATCTTCACTCACAGATAAAACCTCGTAGAAGGTTTTCTGGATGGACATGTTGCTGCCTAGAACCATAGTGGAAGCTGGACCACTGTATGCAGGGGCAAGAAACAGTAAGTACTCAACACATCCCAAATATGTAATATATGCAAAAACACTTCTTTTGTAGCACTGAAAAAAAATTGCAGAGGGGTTCTTTTTGATCATGGAAACAGATCTTGGTTTGAACTAACAAATCGACACAAGCCCCCAGCGATTTATATTTGGTCCATTTCTTCTGAGATTAGTGTTACAAAGAGGCATGTAACTTTGATTTTGGTTAACTTTAGGAAACAAGATCTAAATCACAAACACACCTCAAATCTATTAGATACATAAGAACAGCCTAAATCACCATTAACACCTAAATCCACTTATTATGCAGCCCAGCCACCGGACAAAATGACACAATTACTCAAGCTTATGTATAAATCATCAATAGCACAAGTGAAGAAATGCTGGAGGAATTTCACAAAATTTAAATAAATTTGCTATCATAAAAACCTATTAGGAGGGCAGAATAAACCATCCAACATTCAACTTCATGGAAATGGTCATGTGAACATATCTGCACACTCCAGAGTTTTGTCCAAAATCATCACATGACTACCACTTAACTGCGTTTTTCTAATAGTGACAGAGCAAGGATTTTTTGCAATTGAATATTCCAAATTCTAGGGCAAAACAAAATATCTAATACAAAAATAGTTCAGGATGTTGATAATTATAAGCTATGCACCACGGATACAGATATGTGTGTCAGTACGGATATGCAGGTACGGCAATTTCCCAAAACCAGATACACGGATACATGTTAACCATATTTTTAGTAGATAATAATGCATATCATATTACAAAATCAGTTGATATCACAATGGAGCCTTGATAACCAGGTTTAGGCCTCTCCAGAGTGGTGACATGATCCCACAGGCCACAACGGAGCCTTTATATCAGTTGTTTCTTTGACCCCAGATCCCACGGTACCACAGGCAGTAGCATTAGCACTAGCATTACCTGCACTACTCGAATTTGGAGATGCAATACTGGATGAAAGCATGAAAGCTCTAATCAGGAAGGGTACTGGGGAAGTAGGGAACAACTGAACATTGAAAGAACATGGCACTATGGCAGCTCTAATTTGGATTGGGAAGGGAAAGAAAGAAACTCACCCTAGCACCCAGCAGTAGCAGTTCCTAAATCGTGGTCGCCGTAGCGGGGGCTCGTTGCAGGCAGCCGGGCGCAGCTCCTCGTCGCCGTCGCCGGGGCTCCCTGTGGGCGCAGCTCTTCGTCGCAGGCGCGGGGGCTCTCTGCGGGCGTTCGTCGCCGGCGAGCGCGGAGGCTGGTCGCCGGTGGCGAATGGCGGCGGCGCTCCTCCACCTGACTCGCCGTGTGGGGGCGTCGGGAGGCGGCTGCCTTTGACTGGGGCGGAGTCTCCTCCCTCGCCGACTCGCGGCGCCCCTGCCGCCGCCCGCTCACATCGATTTGGTGGAGGGGACAGAGGGGGAGGCACAGAGCGGGCCGAGATCGAGCGGGCCTGGGCGCCAAGTGGGCCCACCTGCAATGGCCCGAATGGGGTAAATGGAGGATCTGGCCCAACATTACTTGATGGGGATTCTTGTTGGTTGCAAAATTGCAGTTCTTCAACCACTATTTCTTTTGTAACCTTGAACCATTGTTTGACTTAGTTTTTTTTAGAATTATGAATGTAGGATTGCTTTTTTTATACATGAATGTAGGATTGTTAAGACACGAATCCCTGGGACGAAGAAAATGAATGGAGCTACTTCTGCAAGGGTTTGAATCCCTTCAATTCATTTGCTTCTTATGATACGCACAAAGTAGTTCATCGAGGGACATCTCAATGTAAGTGTGGCGTGACCAGATTTGAGATCCAACTTGACAAGTTCACTGATGATACAAGTAAAGGTGATATATTGAAATTACTAAATAATCTTGGTGAGTACTCTGTTAGGTTTGCTGGGAAAAAAAATAAGTTCGGGCAAAGTTCATTTTGTATTGAACAAATGACTTAAACCATTAAACTGCATAAACAAAGCATTGGCCCATTTTACTCCTTCAAACCATTTTAAAATTGTCTAATCAATCCTTGCTGAAATTGTCCTTGTTATCTCTCATACAGTTTGAATTTAGGTTCAAATTTTACATGGTGATAGCTAGTAGCATACTTTCATAGAGTTGGGGACATATATCAGTTTGAAGGAAGAAGTTCATTTTACACCCCAAGCATACCACCTTATCCACTTATTAGCCCTCTAACAAAAGTTTGAGTTGATAACTATTTCAAATATACACCCTCATGATAATTTTAATTTCATGTATCAGTGTTAAGCTTAAATTTTATCCGGTGACATATAAGACATCATAACTTATGTCACAAAAATATATTAAGATATTTCCGTAATTATTTTCATTGTCACTGAAAATTCAAATGCCATGGCAGGCTCTTTGTCGTAGTCTGAACTTGAAGCAATTTGGATGAATACAAATGCAGCAAACAGGATGTAGGCCTGAACCCGTACGGATGTGGTGTGTTTAATACGATTACAACTTGTTTTAACGAAAATAATAATATTCTATCAGTCGCGTACATTTGCATCGTAGATGACCTGATGACCATTCGTGGGTGTGGGCGGCTTTTCTCTGACGATGTCACCACCACAACCAACTCAAAATTTCAAATGCCGTGGAAGGCTGAGACAGAAAGAACCATCAATTAGTTTTTGATTTCATATACATTTAGTACTCCATGCATGTTATGATATTCTGATGTGATAGAAAATCTTCTTTTTGCATAGTAAATTTAGAAGTTGCCTTTTATAACTAGACAAGGCCCAAACCTCCTCCTCCTAGGAAAATCCTCATCCCGTAGACAGTGGCAAAAAGGAAAAGAGATGTTGCATCGCACCGCATCGTTTGTAGCCACAAGCTTCTTATCGCCAAAAGTGGCATGGGACAAACCATCGCTGGACTGCTGGAGGCTGGATCCCTGAGCACACTGCATCTTCATGCAACGATTGAAAAAGCTTAACGCAGACTGTGCATTGTGCAAGCATAATGCTTCCAAGCCGGCCGCCGGAACTAAAGATCTACAGTACCGTATACGGAGTAACTAGCTAGAGAGGGGCCCCTTGTCAGCATCTAGTCTAGTAAGGCTAGTCCCAGTGGGGATTTCATTTTTGTGTTTCCAAGAATGCCACTTAAGTAAGAAGACAATAAATTTACAGATGAAATTGTTCATACAATGCAAAGTTTCATTTTGATGTTTCCTAGGCGATGCATGCAAGACACAGACTTGTTGGAAACCGTGTATACATAGTTTCATCTAGATGAAACCCATTTCATCTATCTCCTCATTAACTCCTTGCAACATCATCTAAAATGCTGAGTTGGCGCTCTATTTAATATGCATGAAACCTCGTAAAACCCTGCGACTGGCCTAACAAATGCCGCCGTTTTCGCGGTTGCCATAACGGGACGAGGGAGCGCACATGCCACGACCGGTAAAACCCGTGCCGTGCCGTGCATCCCCACATTTGATTCCTTCCTTCCTCCGTCCTCGCTGGTCAGTTCGCCGCGCGTCTACCGCGGCCGTACCCGAGCGACGCGCGCGGGCCGGGCGGGCCCCACGACCACGAGCGCAGCCACCGACCCAGCACACCCCACCGAGGCACGCACCGACGGCATCGGCGCCGCGCCCACGCGCATCCGCCCGTCACGCTTCCCCGCTGCCGTCCGGCTCCGGCCCACTTGGCGGCATCGACAGCCTGGCGCACCCGAGGCCAGGGCAAGTACAGCCCGCGACTGACAGCGCACCGGCCCCCGCGGCGGCACGACACGTACACGCCCCGGCGCCGGACCCGGGCCCGGGCGGGGGCCGCTCGCTTTTTCCCGTCCCGTCCCGTCCGTGCCGCGGTAGGCGGCTGCCGTTATTACGGGCGACGACTCACTCGGCTGGCCCCATGCCATGCGGCCGGCCATGCGTGATGCCTCCCTCCAACCTCCGTGGGAATCTCCCGCTCGCCTGCACCCAACACCCAGGACACGGGAGCCGCGCGCGGCCGACTACCGACTAGGCGAGGCGACTAGCTTGCTTAAGTAACCTCGGCCTCATTCCCCCGCCGTTTCCCACCTAATCCCATCGTTATCTCCTCCCACACCCCACCCGTAACACCAAACAGTCTCCACCCACATACACAGCCCAGCAGGTAGGAGAACTCGTGAAGTAAGCAACAGGAGCGAGGGCGAGTGGACGGCGACGACGACGAAGAAGAAAAACATGGCCGCAGCCGCCGCCGCTGTGACGGCAGTGTCGAGCTGCGTCAAGCGCGAGGTCGACATTGTGGTGGACGCCGGCATGTCAGTCTCCCTCTTCTCTGGCGACCTCGCCCTTCTCCTGTCCTAGCTTCTCGCGCTTCTCGTCGAGAAAGCAGCTAGCCGATCGAGCTGAGCAAGCTTGGCTAGCTAGCTCGTCGAGGCTGTGCTGGTTCGGTGCAGCTGTGCAGTGCATGATCTCCTGCTTAAAAGAATTCTGCGGCTAAAGCTTTCTCTCTTGCTCTGCTGTGTCGCGCGCGCAGGCCGAGGAAGGCGAAGAGAGGGAAACCGCCGCCGCCGGAGGAGGTGGAGGCGTTCTTCGCCGCTGCGGAGAGCACCATGGCGCGGCGATTCGCGGCCAAGTGAGTATACTCTACGGTGCTCCTCAAAACTCCGGCTTCAACCCTACCTGCCTCTGCGAGCTTCCAAAGCTGCTTCCATTCTCTTTATTTATATATAGCTAGCAGTATCGTCATGTGCACCGCAGCCGTGGGCCTGTGTGCTTGCATGCTGCTGCTCAAGCTCTGAAACTGTCAGCGTGTTTCTTCTGCACAATTTGCACTAGAAGACAGTAAAAAAAGGTTGAAACAAAGTTACTGTGCTAGAGGTCTGTACGGTCTGTAATTCTGTTCCTGATGTTACTGTGGAAGTCCTCTCTCCTTTTTCTGCTAAAAGGAATATGACCTCCGGTGCCGCTAACCAAATGCAGCTTTTGGGGATCATGAGATGGCTCCAACTTGCCACTGGGCCTTCTCGTGTTGGCACAGGCTGTGAAGCTTTCCGCAGGCCAATGCACATCCCGTTTGCCGAATCTGAACAAACGGTTCACATGTTTCGTTTTGACGTGAACTGTTCACATGTTGGCGGTGCTGTAGGCCTGTAGGCTGTAGTAACATTTGGATCTTTTTGTTCATGTCAAGGTACAACTATGACGTCGTCAAGGACGCTCCCATGGAGGGCCGGTACGAGTGGGTCCGCGTGGGCCCATGACACGAACGGCCAGTCAACCGTCAGATCGAAGAGGCCGCGCCCGTGTCCTCTTCGGCGCTGGTTTCTCTTGTACTGTAGTTACTTACCGTGTGACGCTTCTTTTAGCTGTAATTATGCTCACGAGAGGGCTAATCATGTGAATGTTCAACCTTGTACGTCAGTAGATGTTCCGCTTGTAACTTAGCGTGTGTGTGGTTAACATGTCCTTATGTGTAGTCGAGGGAAAAAGGTTATAACTTGTCGTTGTGTTCAATCTGTCTGTTCTCCGTTCATAAAAGTGAAACAGAGTACCAGCCATTCAGGCCCACAAATACCTTTTCTCTGCTGAGTGCTGAACTGTACGAACTTATTTTGTCTTCTTATATCTCATAAAACTGTAATGGATTACTCGGGACACAAAATTTATTGGAATTTCACAAGAAACAATTCAAAATCCCATAAAATTTGACAAAGTTCCAGTGGTTCCATCTTCCCTCCATATAGCAGGAGAACCCGAGAATATTCAAAGAAGCTTGAGAAGTTTCCCTTATTGATCCGAAATAAGCACAACCGATAAAAAAACAAAAAGAAGAGTAATGCACACGATACTGAAAAAAAATTGCAGAGCACTTTATTTAAACAATCACCCAGCTTACAAGCTTATTTGATTTCCTGTCCAATGTTCGGCCTCCTACTCACGTGCCCTGCCAACTAGTCGGACAAGCGAGCTATATGCTGCCAAGTCCGAACATACGGCGCAACTATGCACTGATCATCTCGTCTCTCTGACAGACCAGGAATCTGAAGAAGAATATCTTCTGGTGAGTGGTGCCAGTGCAGGTCATATGTCTGCACAGTACATGCTATAGCTTAGCAAGGGTCTGGATGTAGGATGGATCCATGCAAACGACGACCTGAAAAGATAACATTGAAAATTGCAAGCTGCGTTACTGCAACAGTAATAGGTTCGTCTGTTGTTATTGTAGCCTTGTAGAAACCGTAGTACCTTGCCAATGCTCCTTCCAGAATGGAGATATTCTATTGCATCTGCCACGGAAGCAACACCCAGGAATTTCATGGGGTCAAGGAAAACCTGTTGGCAGCGTTGGGTTTGAAATTATAAGAAAAAGATGGAACCATTGCTCGTTGTAGCAAGAGAGACGCACAAATATGGAGCATACCTTTAGCTTTCCAGAGGCATACAGGTTAAAGAGTGTTTCAAGATGATCTTGCCACAGGTGAGCATACTGAATCAGGAAAAATCCAGCCTGAAATTGGAAAGAAAGTAATCGCAGTTTTATGCTTCCTTTGTCATTGTGGTGGCTTCAAAAGCATTTCCTTTTCTAGGATTTGCAACATACTGATTCAGTGTGTGATAGCTAGGATCTGTGTATATGCCTCAGGCTCTATCCCATTCATCATGTAAAGTGTACACATGCAATTTTTGAGCAAATGAGCCATATGCATATCTTTGTGAGACTGCAATATCATTTTGTCAACATTTTAAGTAACATACAAGTGCAGTACATATGAACTGTGGAGTTTGGCATGCAATTTTTGAGCAAATCAAATCAGCCATATGCATATCTTTGTGAGACTGCAATGTCTTTTTGTCAACATTTTAAGTAACATACAAGTGAAGTACATATGAACTGTGGAGTTTGGTATTATTCCGCACATACCACAGTCTGACTTTTCCCAAGAATCTTCTCACACAGTCCAGTGTAATTTTGTGGTTTCCATCCTTCCTCTCCTTGATACTGAAAACATATAAAATATTGTTCACTACCAACTGACATATTTTCTGCTACAATATACCAGCCATTCAGGCCCACAAATACCTTTTCTCTGCTGAGTGCTGAACTGTACGAACTTATTTTGTCTTCTTATATCTCATAAAACTGTAATGGATTACTCGGGACACAAAATTTATTGGAATTTCACAAGAAACAATTCAAAATCCCATAAAATTTGACAAAGTTCCAGTGGTCCAAAATAAGATCGATACACATGTTTTTCCATCTTCCCTCCATATAGCAGGGCAACCAGAGAATATTCAAAGAAGCTTGAGAAGTTCCCCTTATTGATCCGAAATGTTCTGCACACCCGATCCAAAAAAACAAAAGAAGAGTTCTGCGCACGATAACCTGAAAAAAAATTGCTTTGCGCAATTGAGCAGAGCACTTTATTTAAACAATCACCCAGCTTACAAGCTTATTTGATTTCCTGTCCAATGTTCGGCCCTCCTACTAACGTGCCCTGCCAACTAGTCGGACAAGCGAGCTATATGCTGCCAAGTCCGAACATACTGTACGGCACAACTCTGCACTAATCATCTCGTCTGTCTGACAGACCAGGAATCTGAAGAAGAATATCTTCTGGTGAGTGGTGCCAGTGCAGGTCATATGTCTGCACAGTACATGCTATAGCTTAGCAAGGGTCTGGATGTAGGATGGATCCATGCAAACGACGACCTGAAAAGATAACATTGAAAATTGCAAGCTGCGTTACTGCAACAGTAATAGGTTCGTCTGTTGTTATTGTAGCCTTGTAGAAACCGTAGTACCTTGCCAATGCTCCTTCCAGAATGGAGATATTCTACTGCATCTGCCACGGAAGCAACACCCAGGAATTTCATGGGGTCAAGGAAAACCTGTTGGCAGCGTGCCATAAGTTGGGTTTGAAAATATAAGACAAATATGGAACCATTGCTCGTTGTAGAAAGAGAGACGCACAAATATGGAGCATACCTTTAGCTTTCCAGAGGCATACAGGTTAAAGAGTGTTTCAAGATGATCTTGCCACAGGTGAGCATACTGAATCAGGAAAAATCCAGCCTGAAATTGGAAAGAAAGTAATCGCAGTTTTATGCTTCCTTTGTCATTGTGGTGGCTTCAAAAGCATTTCCTTTTCTAGGATTTGCAACATACTGATTCAGTGTGTGATAGCTAGGATCTGTGTATATGCCTCAGGCTCTATCCCATTCATCATGTAAAGTGTACACATGCAATTTTTGAGCAAATGAGCCATATGCATATCTTTGTGAGACTGCAATATCATTTTGTCAACATTTTAAGTAACATACAAGTGCAGTACATATGAACTGTGGAGTTTGGCATGCAATTTTTGAGCAAATCAAATCAGCCATATGCATATCTTTGTGAGACTGCAATATCATTTTGTCAACATTTTAAGTAACATACAAGTGCAGTACATATGAACTGTGGAGTTTGGCATGCAATTTTTGAGCAAATCAAATCAGCCATATGCATATCTTTGTGAGACTGCAATATCATTTTGTCAACATTTTAAGTAACATACAAGTGCAGTACATATGAACTGTGGAGTTTGGTATTATTCGGCACATACCACAGTCTGACTTTTCCCAAGAATCTTCTCACACAGTCCAGTGTAATTTTGTGGTTTCCATCCTTCCTCTCCTTGATACTGAAAACATATAAAATATTGTTCACTACCAACTGACATATTTTCTGCTACAATGTACAGTATCCTATAAATTATTTAGGGTACCTACCAACACAAGCTCAGGTAACTGTAAGCATTATCTTAATAGATCGATAATCTTTCCTAGGAACAGATAATATATTCGAAGTCTTTCAACTATTATTCTATTAATGTAGATGCATAGTAGACGTGTTGTCTTTTTTTGTGAAAGTTGACAGGTTTGACATTAACAAGTCATAATTCAGAATGATCAGATAGCGTGTTTATTAACTGCATCAGATGAAAACTGTACGATTTCTAAAGCACCTGCAGTCAATAATGACTTTGTCAGCCCCTCGGCTTCAACTTCCCATTGTTTTAATATGTGAAATATTTTCTTTGGTGAAGCACAGAATATTTTCATGTATTCTGTATCACCCACTGGAGTCGCCACTCAAGCATATGATAAATCAATGAAAGCAAAGTCCAGAGCCTGTCAAAACTCAAAAGTATACCTGAGAAATCATACCAATTACAATGAGACGCCCATATAATGCTAGGGCATTCAAACAGACATCAAATGTTTCTCCACCTACAGATTCGTATATGATATCTACACCTCTTGGAAACTCTTTCTTCAGAACCTAGGATTGAACATTAGAACAATCTTATTCAGCGGTACTCTGACTGACATATTCTGCATAGATTTGAGTATAAATCAAATATGAAATATATACATGCTCGAGCAAAACCGTGCACTATACAGAGTCAAAGGTCAATTCAAGTGGAAGGATAATATTAATTTCGGGACAGAACAGAAAGGAACAAAAATAAATGTTTTCATGCTGGAAAGTATTAAAGGTAAATACAAAAGGATGAAACAAAAGCTCACATCTTTGATATTTTCATTTCTGTAGTCGATAACTCGATCAACTCCTAAGGAAGCCAGAAATGAAGATTTACTTTCACCTCCGCATGTGGCTACAACCTTGTTGCCTGCTAATTTTGCAAGCTGTATATCAGAACAAAAGGACATTCAGAGTTCAATGGCTATGACATTTGCATATAAGATAGAGATTCATAAACACAAAGGAAAAGAACAAAAGAAGATAAAGTTCCATATATCCTCCAAATATATGTTGAATGCAGTGAAAAGAGAATGCAAGTGGCCAGAACATGATGCGTAGTCCTTTAATTAACTAGGAAAGATGTGTTCCAGCTTCCATAATACAGTCATATTGGGCAAGTTCAAAAAATAATGCGTAGTCCTTTATAAAACTATAGAAGTAGGCAAGACATCGAGCATACATAAAATAGGCAATAGTCATAACTCATAAATGTCATCAGCTCACCTGAACAGCAAATTGCCCTGTTCCACCAGCAGCTGCTGTGACTAAAACAACCTGCCCAGACGTCATTTGACCAGCCTAAAGGAGGAAAATTCAGAGTAAATCGAGTACACATCAGAAAGGAAAAAATTATAGTTCCAACTTGGAGTTTGAATCTTGCCTGAACGCAATATAGAGTTCTAATACATGGTGTATTTCAAATGGTAAGAAAAGACAAAACTGAAGAGAAAACATAACCTTTTGAAGAGCGATTGATGCAGTCAATCCTGATGTTAGCATAGCGACAACCTCTGGGTCCGGTCTTGGCACTGGAATAAGACGTTTGGCTGGAATCTTCCATCAGAAACATATAAAACAAAAGGTATGTTACTATCAGAGGTATAGTGTCCAAAATGCAAGAGGTTAGAGAAGGTATCACTTGATGGAGGATACAGATCACATGAGGCAATTTATATTTACTATGCAAGAAGAGTGATATTTGTTGGTGGTGGTCGCGGTGGTTGGTTCTATGGTATGGGATTTTCTATACAGTGACTTGTGTGTACAGATGATTCTCTGCACATAGTTATGCTCATGTGGGCCTTTTATGGCTTAGTGATCATTTCATAACTTTTCATGTAGCATGGAGGTTTGAAATAGTTGTTTGCAAGTGGTTAATGGCTAAATTGAAAATTTATTCAAGTTCTGGTGTAACGCAAGGACTGCTAATTACCAAAAGAAGAATGCAGTACCAGCATGAATTCAGCATAGCTCCCAAAAGTCATAAGAGCTGCAGGAGTGCCAACTTTGACATGTTTCACTGAATCTCCAACAGAGGCAACGATTCCCACAGCCTGCATTTATTTTTTAAAGGCAAGAACTGGTAAAACTTACAATATTAGAAAGGCAAGGAAAATTCAGATAAAATGTCATAAGAAATTGCCTAGTGCAGTATGCATGATATAGATCTGTTAATATGCTAAAAAGAACAGAAATAAATTTCTGAGTTACCATGCAGCAATCCAATTCAAGATCCGATGTGGTAAAACTGTATTAAATCATAGCAATTAACAAGCTGCAATCTAATTGGTGTAAGAATGGACATGACTTCCCTGTTGCCTAGTTACAAAGCTTGGTTACAGAAGAACATTTCTATTAGCGGTTCTAGATCCCTTATTGTGAGATGCTATTGCTTGAAACTCAAAAATAAGGAGGTGTTGGCATCTTTCTGGGTCTACGCAAGAAACCAAAATAAACAAGCCTTCCCCTTTCCTTTCATCCACAACCAGACAAGCAGTGCCATGGCCTCATATGACGGCAGAAGGTAGAGTCTCCCAGCTCGTCAATCAAGGGCAAAGTGTTATCGTTGACCTTTGGGTCCTTACTGATGCAAACATATAACATTAACATATATACTTTCTACCAATATATAGTTGGTTCCAAAGAGTGGCAGAAATACTTTATTTCTTTTTCACAGAATGTGTGTTGACAACAAAGTTGATAATCTGATGTTTTCCACAAATTTGTTTCTTTGGTTAGATTTTCCATGGAACCATCAAATGCATCAGAAGCATGGAAATATATAAAGCATCAGTTACCTCAAAACCAGCATCAAATGGAAGGTGTGCAGCAGCTTCTTTAGCATTACCACTGAAATAACGACCAGAACTGAAGTTTACCTGAAACAAATCATTAACATCTTCCAATGCTTATGCAATGGGGGATAAAAATTGAAACAGTTGAAAATACAAATGCAAGGACTTACATCACTAGCATTTACACCAGCATATATTATTTTAATTAGAGCACTGTGTGGTTCAATGGGTAATCTCAGGCGCACACGCTCAAGCCTTGTAGCATTCCGGAAATTATGAGTGAGTGTGTGAACAACCCTACAGAAGCACCATATCTATATGTAAGAACTGACGGGATTTAACCATTGGGGGAGTAGTTTGCTAGATCCTATATTAAGAAATGAACCAACTATTGGTGCTATGAGCCTCTCAAACATATGAAACTGATTAGTTATTGTAGGCAATACTTCACATAGATATTTGAAACTACATTCACATCATGTTCAATGTTCTTGAAAAAAATGGATACAAGAACTAAACTTCCATGGTAATGCACTAATCCATATCTGCACTAAGTATGACAAAAATGAAGTAGCAGTGAATAGAAATGTTAAAGAACGGAAATAGGAAAATCCCATAGCATGAAAAGGAACAAAAATTAGAACATCGGGGATTCAGGGTATATTCTTCATCAACAATCCCTGGATGCAGTCATTGTTATCAACAAGTATATTCAACAAGCCATTAGAAAAATCTAAATGGAACGGAGCAGGGCTACTTACATCTTCTGAAAGTATTCAGGTGTTTGGATGCTAGGAAATCCATTCTTTACTAATTTCCTTTTTGATTTAGAGGAATAAACAAGATAATTTTTTTCCTTTTCAGATGTTGGCCAGTAAACCATCCCTTTCCGTTTAGATATCCAAAGGCAAGCACCAGCCTTGCTCTCATCTCCTATAAGCTCAAATGCACCTAATCCAAATAAAAGGGGTTCTTTTCAGATAACATGGAAAAAGAAATAGATCATCAATTCTTTTTTCTTGAACATGCAAGAAACATCATATGCAAGATATATACCAATATGGACATTAAAATATCATAGTATACATGTCCTTAAACTTGCATAAGTGTGTTGCCTGGTTCCATGAACTTGAGGGCTGCACTTGTACAAGGAACTAAAGGGAGGTCGAAAACATAACATAACTACCTGGAATGAATGGTTGACCTAGCCAGATTGGTCCATTCTAGCAAGAAAATAAGGACATATCACTCTTTAATTCTTTATTCACTGTGAAATTGTTAAACCTACAGCTCAAATGGGAACCAAAGTGCTGCAATTCAGGAGTCACTTTACAATACAGATACATGTTTCACATGCATGCATGAATGTATATATTTTATTTCATCAATTAAAGCATGCCATCTCAAGTGAACATGCGTACGGTTCATCTAAGGCTCAATGGTAACCAGTGGTAATCATGGCGTGGACATTATGGAAAAAAAATTGGATATAAAGTGGAATGAATAAATACAACTTAACTAGGGGAGAAATAGCTTACCACTAACAACATCCTCCACCTTCAAAAATCCACCAAGTGCATCCACAAGTACACGATTTACTTGTTCTCCCATATTAGTTTGGACAAACTGAATACATTAGTGCAACATATAAATCTAAGATAAACAAGACTTGAAATATCAACATCAAATTTTTTCCCTTGCCCCTCCAGCAGCTAGTTGTGGAGCAAGCTTCTTTTTGATCAAATTGATATGTCTTTTGTCGTGTCAGTATGGTTTTGGAGGATACTGTCTGTACACTCTAAAGTACAATTGTCAGGTTAGTCCTGAATATTGCAGAACATATCAGTAATTTTTCACAAGTTAAAAATGATTAAGGAATGTGGGAACAGTTTCATATTAACTGCAACAAATGCAAAGTCAACGAGTGCAAGAAATAATTAGCCATATATGCCTCAAGTCATGCAAAATCTTAATACCTCAGGGCACAGTACATTAACACGAATGCCATGCCGCTTCAATGGGGCAAGCGATCTTGTAAACATAACCACACCCCCTACAAAAATGAAGCTTGAAGTCACATAGCGTACACACACACCGATACAGATTATTCTTTCAAGAAAAAAGAATCAACACCCAACAGGTCTGCAAATACTCCTACATAGGGACCACTCATATATTTGCAAGCTATGGTATGTGAATCCATAATTTGGACCAAATAGAAACCCAATAAATGTGTGAATTATTTTCTAAAAATCAATAGTCTTAGATAGATCCAAAAGTCGTTTCATGTTCCAACTGCTCATCGGCCAACACAATCAGCACATGAATAATAAATCCGTCTTCCAGAATAATGAACAAACCTTTTGTTCCACTATACACAGGTTCATAGCTCATAGGATATAGGCCAGCAACTGAACCAATATTTATTATGACACCAGGCTTCTTCTGGGATCGCATTACTTGAGTCTGTGGTGCAAAAAAAAAAAAAATCCAACATTAGTAGTGCACATGTTTCTTTTGTCAAGAAACGAGTAAAAATAACCCGTATGAATATCAAGTTGTGTTTTGAAGTAGTGGAAAGTTGAAGAATTTAAAATTCGCAAACAATGCAAGACAGATCTGCAGATTCTTGATTGTTACTGACCCAACATTATGTCCTGCTTGCTCTAAATGGAGAACAAGAACAGGATACATTCTAAAAGAACTGTTGCCTCTTAACCTGACAATAGTATTGGAAAAGGCGAACTACTACTTTATATTAAATAACTGTATCAAAAGAAATTGAAATATAGATGTGTATCTCATAACCATAAACAATAAAGTGCACACAGGAGCAAAACTCATTGTTACCGCAATTCTATAGTAACAGTTGATAAGAGGCTTACTGCAATGCGAGTACCGTCGATAACAGCAACAAAATTCACATTTACAGCACGCCTCCAAGTGGAAGTTCCATCAGATTTATCATCATAAACCAAAGATTTGTTGACAAATCCAGCACAATTGATGCAGATATCTAGTCCACCAAACGTGTCCACATGTTTCCGAAAAGCAGCAGCAAGAGCATCTACATTTCAAACCAGTGTAAATCTTTAAGATCATGGCAAATATGGAGGGAAGGAGAAGTTATGGTTCCAGTGAACTGCTGGAAATATAAAGCAAGTGATTCAGTATCCCATGAGCACAATAAAGCCGGCGAACTTATCCCCAAATTTAAAGTATTCTAGGAAACAGAACTCAAAGATCTGACACAATGTATGAATAGATCCCTGCGGCATGCAATTTGATAGTGTTCATGACTTCACGTTATGATCCTAATAGCCTAGATATTAAATACCTTTCTGAAGAACTTCACGGGTGCTTGCTATTCGCTAACTTATTTCACAGAAGTTTCAGTCAGTGACACTTGGGAGTTGAACAGTCCATGAAACATCAGATGCAGTTACTTGAGTAGCAATGTAACATGTTATGGTCGTTGTTGTTTTAAAACTTAGCATCACGACAACACCTTAAAAGAGTGGTTTGGACAAGTAGTATACAGGATTTTTTTTTTATACTTAGTATACAATATTAATCTTCATCCCCTGCAAGAACATACCTCCGTTGGTAACGTCACACTTGATGAATATGGCGGGTGGAACTCTAGCATATTCATGAACGAGTTTGTTTTCGTTTTGAACAACCGAAACAACTTCTCTCCCATTTTCCTCGGAAAAATCGAGGACCGTCACAAACACACCCTTCCTTGCAAGGGCAATGCAGAGTGCTCTGCCTGAAAAAAAACAAAACGGAACTGTCAGCCATTACATCATAAGGAATATACTAAAGCCGCTGCCCTGCACGAAATCAAGCGAACGGAGAACGGAACGAACTCGCGCTTGTCAGCTATGATCCCCTCCTAAGCCGAAGCGTGCCTTGCTGCCTTTGCCTCGCCAGAAGCGGCGCTAGGTGAAATGTGGGTACACCACTGCAGGCAGGGTGATGGTTGGTGGACGGTGAGAGAATAAAATCCACAGCTAGGAGAACCCACTTCCGGCCGCCATCGACGGCGGTGTTAACTGCATCCTATGCAGCCACCGATTGCGGCGGTGGCAGCGAACAATGACCACATCGCCGGAGCACCGAGACGCTCAGGACGGAGGAGCCGAAGGCCCAGCAGAGGGTTTTGGAGAGAGCAAAGAGGCCGTGGCCCAGGATCAAAGAGGCCGTGGCCCAGGAGTCCTCGCTAATCGGGCCCGGCCCAACGTATTTACACCCCGAGCGCAACCGCGCGTGAATCGGCGCCGCGCGCGCGGCGGCGGAAGCGGGGGCGTTGCTGCTACTTACCGATGCCGGAGCCACCGCCGGTGACGAGGGCCGACAAGCCAGGCTTCAGCTCCATCCCGCCCGAGCCTCTGGCGGGGGATGCGGCGAGACTCGAGAGAAGGGCGCAGTGAGAGGCGAGGCAAGCAGACAAGGGAGAGGATCATCGGAGTAGTAGTGCACGGCTCGGCCGGCCGATGGAGGTGGAGCTGCCGAGAAGCCGAGATGGGGACAGACGACGGCAACGAGGTGGGAAGCGAACAGCGCGCGGCGGTTTGCCTGCCTCGGTCGGCTCGACCTCCACGTGTTTATCTCCGTCATCGTGATCTAGCTCTTTTCCTCTTAATCCTCTGACGATGATGATCTCCGTCCCGTCTGATCAGGCCCCGTTCAGTGCAACTTCTGGGACAGCACACAGTCAGATGTGCGTGCCGGTTGAATCAAAGCTTGAGCCGCTGAAGAAATGCGACCGGCGAGCAGCCGAAGGAGCAATCTGGCCATAGTTCAAAGTTGTTTTAGCCATCTCTTCCACGCCTGAGCAGCACAACTCCGGAACAGAGAGCTTAGATGAAATCTGGGTTGGTGATCAGTTTACAACGTTGCGAAACATCATTTCCTCATGGATGCTAACAGTGATCCCACAATCTAGGAAAGACCCGTTTTATTCAAGACAAGAGCACTTTATGCCAATACAATCCTAGTCCCTTGGACTAGATACTTATTCGATTTCCATGTCCATGTTCGCCCCTTAGTATAGCGTATAGTCAGCACATCTTACAAACTATGCAGAAAAATGTGCTATACACCAACATATGCAATTATTCAGTTCTTATCCGCCGGAAAAATGGCGTCTTGGATTGAGTCACCCGAGCAGGGAACAAGCAGCCGAGGAGCCTCAGGACTGTACGTGTACCTTAACCTACTCTGTAACCATCTACTACACGTCATTTGTCCATAGATTATAGCTTAGAAACAGCATGGCTGTATGATGGATCAATGCATACAACGACCTGAAAATGACAAATAAAAATTTGTAAGTCGCATAAAAAGGACAAGAACAGTCTCTCGTGTTGTTATGGAACTGGTGCTACCTTGCCAACACTCTTCCCAGAATGAAGATATTCTACTGCATCTGGCACGGAAGCAACACCCAGGAATTTCTTGGGGTCTAGGGAAACCTGTAATATGCGGTTTTACGGTATGACATGGAAAGGTCAGTTACTACGAAGGAAAATGGATAGATTTGAATTATCCCACGAATTTATGAACCATCACTAGGCGAAATAGAGGTAGTTTGTCTTCTTATTTCAATTTTCTCTGAACATGCTTGCAGTGCCATAACTATGAAGCATACCTTTAGCTTTCCGGAGGCGTAAAGGTCAAAAAGTTTGTCAAGATGATCTTGCCACAGATGAGCATACTGAACAAGGAAAAATCCAGCCTGCAATTGAAACGTAAATTTTTCAAAGTTGTAAGGAGCATACTAAAAAAGTTGCTAACGGATTCGAAATCTATCAAAGGAGCATACTAAAAAAGTCGCTAGTGGATTCGACATCTATCAATGTAGCTAAATCACTGTCCCATGCAGTTTCTTTACTAGCATGTAACTTTTGAGGAAGTACAAGTAAAACGTAGCTACCAAAAAGTTTGGTAATTTGTGTTCAAGATGAATTATAAGTTTATAGACTAGATTTAGATGGAGACATTTATCTACTACCAAAAAAGTGGTGCTTGCCTGTTGCTATGTATCCTGAATTTGCAAAGTACCAATGAAGACATGAACGTGTATCACCTTGGCTCTAATTTATCCTGAGTTTGCTAAATGGACATCACATTTTTACAACTACAGCAGCACATTCTGTCATGCAGGGAGCCAGGGATCGCATAGGCAGGGCCAGCACAGTCGCACAGACCTTGGCCATGCCAAGATCAGGTCTGCATGGTTATTCCACTGGATCAGGCTTGATGTTTCTATAAAAAGTTCAATTAGGCAATTTACTGGATAAGATTCCTTAAGGAATACGTTTGCTAGCGTCCAGTGCTTAGATGAGATTATATATCCTGCTATATTAAGAGACTTGTCATTGGAAATCAATACAGATTAACCTATTACCTCACCACAATTCTCCACTTCTCATACATTCTCTACACTTCGACCGTCATTAGGAAGCAATAAAGCTTAACATGTTCCCTGACCACAGTTGTATATTTCTCATCTACATTCTCACGTGCACCATTCACAGTGACATCCAGAGTCACAGGCAGGAAGCCAGCCAAGGATCGGCCAGCAACCTCTCACAGCTACCCGTTGTTTTCCTTGTCCCAAGGATGTGATACATTCAGTTTCACATCTCAGCGGGTGCCAAATGTGCTACAGCTGATATATTACAAATCCATATTATGGGCGTACAAAGAGTTCAACCTCTAATAGATGTGCATAGAACGAGTATGGCCATTCTCTCTGCTAATTATGCACTTTGATTTTTAATTAAATATAGAATTTCCCAGAGCAAATCAAATGTTAAACTTTATTTGATGATCTGGCTCCGTGTTAAGCTGTAAAAGGAGGATGTTCTTAATGGAGTACCCAAGATACATTGTCTCCTAACAGATTTATTTAATGAATATAAAATATCAAAGCAGTATGGTAACTAAAGAATTTAGGTGATACATACCACAGTTTGACTTTTAGCTAGAATCTTCTCACATAGTCCAGTGTAATTCTTTGGCTTCCACCCCTCCTCTCCTTGATACTGAAAACACCGAAGTTACCAATATTCAGATATAAGCCTATATAATCTTACTAAAAAACTATTACAAGGAAAGTAGGATGATGACAGAAACTAATTCAGAAAGGTGTCGACAAAACCACAATAGATTAGGTAAACTCCAAGTCTCCAATTATTAACCAGATGCATATTGGGCAAATTCCTCATTTAACACTTAGCACATTTCAAAATATGCCCGGAGTTTATTCTTCCACTGGAGGAGAAATGCAAGAATCATCAAGATCAAGTCCTCAGATTCAATTTTAATTTCTTTAAACTCTGAATGGTGAAGTGCAGAACAATTTTACATGTTCAACCTCAGATGTCGCCACTCACAAATCACAACACAATAAATAAAAATCCATGGGCTTCAGGGCCTGCGAGAATTACCTGGGAGATCATACCAATTACAATGAGATGCCCATGAACTGCAAGTGCATTCAAGCACAAGTCGAACATTTCCCCACCTACAGATTCATATATGATATCCACACCTCTCGGAAACTCTTTCTTCAGAACCTGAATTCAAATATTTATAATGAGCACATTGAAGAAAACAAACAAGGCATCAAGTTACTTGAGAGTCCAAAACGATCAATGATAATATCAGAAATCTACATAACTTATAGTTTCTACAGCAACACAAGTGTAGTTCAACCATGCAAAACAAACATTTGGCATTATGCATGACACAGGAAAGGTTATGCTAGTTAAAGGACAACACAATTTAAAGATTGCATTCCTGCAAACAGAGGTAGGACAAAACCAAACAACAGTGCTATTGGGAATAATTTCCTTGTATTCCTCCAACCCTAATGGGTGGGTATATAGTTATCCATACATGGGCCTAGATGGGCCTATTACAACTCCATACTCCAACACATAACAATAGTACACATTTTTTTAGCCAACAAACAGGTCCGGATAGGACTAGGTACATAATTTTAGTGGATAGTAGAATACTTTGAAATAGCAACAATAGAAATAAAACTGAAACTCAGAACCATAAACAGCACGACAGATGGATCTGTAAAAGGAAGCTTCATGATCTCCAAAAGATACTATTCTAGAAATTTGGACTATAGTAGTCCGTGTGATTGTTAAAAACAGGAAGTAACTACTGATTTAGTTATCATACAACTCACCAATTAAACGTTCAGCGTGTGGTTTGCTTATATTCACAAATTCATGTTGCAGAAACTGCAAAAGATTTTGTTTCGTAGTCTCCGTGATTAAGCGCTTTATCAGTAATAAATCAACAGCAGATGGGTGATGCTTTGTTTGAAGTGGAAGAGGAGGCATAACGTCTGTCCGGCGTGCAAACTTTATTGTTAAATTTTTGCTGCAAGAAACAAAGTCATTCATGAAAAAAATAAAGGGCAACAAATTTGCATTACATAAATGAACATTGATGAAATGCTTACTCCGCTGCATCAGATAGAAATCTAAAAAGGAACTGAGCATATGGTGTGATGACTGCCATCTGACGCATATAATGGAGGATCTTTGACTGCAGAAAGAGGCCTTTAATTAGCTTTAGAGTATAATTCCATGTTTCGAATGCTCCAAAATGTGATACTCACACGATGGGTTGTCCAATTTCCCTCAATTATAACTTGAATCTCTGCCCCATGCCAATGAGTTTTGTTCTCTCTTTTCTCATGTAAATGAACATGAGGCACGTTTCTGAGAAGTGGAATAGACCAAAATAAGTCATGGTTACAGTAAACTGCAGAAGTTATTAAATTGACACAGATGGAGATAGATACCAATACCAAGTCAGTTAGCGTGTTGAACAGAAACATGAACCAACAAGCTGTACTTACTTGTGGATATCTATGTCGAGGCGGCAGAAAGAAACATAATTCTGGCCTTTCATCGACGACTTAATTTCAATAGGAAGTCCTGTGCTCATCTTTGACCATATAAGTGCCTGTTTAAGTCCATCGTTGTAAGATAAACAGAATATTAAAGCCAAGACAGTAATTTCTGAAACAAGAGAAAGAATAATTCCTGCATTTCATCGTAATGCAGAATTCAACTAACTGTTTGCACTCATTCTTGTCTATCAAACAGACTAGATGATACAAAATAACAGTTCACAGCAACATACAATTTAGAAAGCTTCTTACGCAACAGTGTATTCAGAAAGTTTACCATTTTAGCACCAAGTCCAAATTTCCCACGTGTTTGCCTCAATCCATACTTTGTGCCCGACAAAACTGCACCAAATGATATTGGACATCAGGGCACTATCTCCTCACCAACTGAAAAAAAGACTCAAATTGTTTGGATCAAATATTCCATTAAAATTTACCTCTCCCAAGCATATTCGGAATATCATCATGTGGCATACCTCTACCATTATCCTGCATGCACAAGGAAAAAAGATCAAGATAAAAGGTAAGAAAACATATTTTCATCACATAATTCCACGTTGTCAAGATAATACCTTGCAAGTCACTTTGAAAAATGCAGCCTCACCCCGGCCTTTTCCTCGAACAGCTGGAGCATCCTTAACTTTCTTCCCAAGTGCAGCATTTTTAGCTTGAGTTTCTTGGAAACGTGCTTCCTTGGCTAGGCGTTTCTAAGTATTGCGAAACCATAAATACAGCTTTATCAGAAATAAAAATATAAAATTATAGATAGTACAAGTTTAGTCCATCACACTTCTCAGTGAACCCGCAATGTTGAAACTAGTACAATTATAGGTGGTAATATTACCTCACGAGCCTTTTCAGACTCAAAATCATCATAGAGCGCCTCATCAATACGCTCTCGATCAACTAGCCCTATCATTGTGTTGAATTTGCTCTTCGTGATCTCTTCTCTGACAAGGACATGGAAAAACAACGTCATGGAGCACTGGCCCACATCAGAAAACAGCAAAAACACAAAGAACAGCTTTGGGGATCGCTTACATTGTAATCTCAATGTCAGGGAGCTCCGAGATGGACTCAGCTGAATCAAGGGAATTCTCAACTAGCTCCCGCATTGTGGTGTACAGGGATTTGCCAGGCTGGCAAGCACGATTGTGTCAGTATTGCTGTAAAATATTGGCTACACTAATTTGACATATTTCCACTAAAGAATTGTGTTAAGATTAGTGATATCAATGATACTGAG
>OAMR01000994.1:275883-288322 GCA_900205405.1 Echinochloa crus-galli
AGCACATTGACACGAATACCATGGCGTTTCAATGGAACAAGTGATCTTGTAAACATAACCACACCCCCTGCCAAGAAATGAATTTTCAGGTCACAAGATATCCTAAACCATGTGGTAAATAGTTTATGTGCATATTCTCCACAAATTAATAGCCATAGTTAATATCCAAATTGTCACAGTATTGCAACTGACCAGTAAGAGGGAAGAAGAAAAGGTTATATCTGATCATATACCTTTTGCCGCACTATATATGGGATCAAAAAACATAGGATAAAGGCCTGCCGCCGAACCAATATTTATTATGACACCAGGCTTCTTTTGCGATCGCATTATTTGACTCTGACAATTGAAAATTCAACCATTAGTCATGTGCATGTAGCATTTATGACAATTAATAACATGATTCAAAATAGTTGTACAAAAATGAAGAATCAACTAAACCAAGAAAATAAGCTTGATCTTCCTATTCTAAATGATCCAAAACGATATCCTACTTCTTGCTCTTAAGGAAACCTTGAGGACATGCTACTTACTGACAAAACTATAGCATCCCTGAATAAAAACAAAGTTATGTTTTAAGATGAATGCAATCGAATTTTTGAACTATGGCTAACAGTATATCATGAAGATTCTTAGGAAAATGTCATTGTTGATAAATAATTATACATACATAAACTTACATGTCAAGATATGCCTCGACAAGTCATAATATGTAACTTTAGTAGTGCCAAAGTTGCACCTTGGTGACCATGTTGCATTAAAAAATTACACTTATTTTCTCTAGTGTTATCCATAATAAAAGCAAAGAAAGGGCAATCCAAACATTTTATCTTGAAAGTACTGTATGAACAAACAACGAAAAGATATGTGCACTCTTTAATTATATGATGTGTACATGTGATGTGTACATGTCTAAAGATAATAAAGGCTACACCATACTGGCAATTACTGTTAGTAGTATAGATTAACAATTTGAGTTACTGAAAGATCAACTTGGCAAAAAATTTCCAACAATTAATGGTGGACTTACTGCAATGCGAGTACCATCAATAACAGCAACCAGGTTCACATTTACAGCAAGCCTCCATGTTCTAGATCCATCAGATGTGTCATCATAAACTAGTGTTTTATTGGCAATTCCAGCACAATTGATGCAGATATCTAGTCCACCATAAGTGTGTACATGTTTCTCAAAAGAAGCAGCAAGATCATCTGCATATCAAATAGTGTGTATTTTTAAGATCATGGCACACCTGAAAGCTCAAGTTGTGCTTTCAGTTAATATTTAAATGTCTAAAACTCTTACCTGCATTGCTAACATCACACTTAACAAATATAGAAGATGGAACTCTAAGATCCCTATGAAATTTGGCATTTTCCTTTTGAACTAATGTAGCAACTTCTCTTCCATTTTCTTCTGAGAAATCGACAACAGTCACAAATAAACCCTTCTGTGCAAAAGCGATGCAAAGCGCTTTCCCTGAAAATAGAAAAAGAACTCAGATAATACATTGGAAGGTATCTATATAGCATGTTGAATTAAAGGTACATTTAACAGAAGAGTGAGCAAAAGCTACCATAATTTTTTTCCTCACATTAAACTAAAGGTCTAAGATCCACTACGTACTTGATAAATTGATAATCAGTGTAGTGCCATGACTATTCATTATTATCAGTCAAGTATAAGAGTACAATCTGATTATATATGTCAGTTAGTCACCTTGAACATATGGCCGCTAATTCAATCTAAACTTACTGTCACTTGTCAACTTTCACTTTCATTTTAACTGTCCACTACTTGAAGTTGCAACCTTGCCATATGGGACTTGCCAAACAAAGAAACTTGCTACCAATTGCATACCAGCTTCCGGAAAGTTTTGAGTCTTTGGTTTTATTGTGGTCAGAGTCTCAGAGATTGTTCCATGGCTGCATGTTATCTTATGTGCAGTACCAGAAGAAGCAAAAAAAAAGATATATATTAGGCTACTTTATTTCCAGCAAACCTATAGCATATCACAAGTAAAGCTTCTCACATCAGCACTATTCTACTATAATTCGCAAACTGCTCCCATGGTTGGCAGATAATTCTGATACAATATATGCTAGCAACCAAATCTAATGCGGTAATGCCTACTAGAGAAGTGCGTGCTTGGACTTGTCAGGGATGGGGTAATGCCTACAATATATGCTAGCAACCAAATCCGTAACAATGCTCAAGAGCTCTTTCTTACTGTGTACGGTCACAGCAATCACCACAGATTAAAAATGTTGTCGGTGCGATGTTCAAAGTTCGCTTTAGCTCCGGCTGAACATATAGTTAACCCACTATTGTTGTACTATAAGCAGTACAGCGCAGCAGTTGCGTACATTGCGGTCCCTGCACAGCAACGTTAGGACTGACCGACTGACGACCATCTAATCCATAGGTTTCGAGAAAAGCACCCTTCACCTCCAATTCAAGTGCTACACGGCATGATTGGACCATCCGTTCCCCATTTCCCACGATTCAACGCACAATTAGGCATCCCCAGTTCGTAGGTGTCGAACCAACCCCTCCGTACAGGCTAAACTAGAGCGGGAACGGCGCATCAGGACTCAGGAATCAGTACTGAACGAGGCTTCGAGAGCGGCGCATCAGGACTCAGGAATCAGTACTGAACTAAGCGGCGCTGCTTACCGATGCCGGAGGCGCCGCCGGTGACGAGCGCCGACATGCCGGGCTTGAGCTCCATCTCGCCGGCGCGGGGGAGTTTGTGGTGGGAGCCGGCGAGGAGGAGATGCTGCCGAGGGGGTCCCGGGGAAGAAGGCGAGAGAGTCAGCGCCTCAGCGAGGGATGCAGAGCGGGACGAGGCGATTGGGTAAGGAGACGAAGGTATCGGCCGGCACGCGGACCTGCCGAGGCCGAAGTGGGGAAGGAGACGAGGCCGCGGGAGTGTCTTCGGCGCCGTCCTCCTGCCTATCTCGTGCCGTGTCGCTTCGCTCCACTGTGCCCGGTTTCCGTCTCGTTTCGCGTGGGCTCAGCGAGACAGCTCGTTATTGCGAGCTGATCAGCTGGAGCACGCGCCGCGGCGCCGGGATGGGCACCGGCCGCACCAAAGCCGTGCTCCAACGGCTTCACATCCCGGCCAATACTCGCCCTGTTCGTTTGGATTGTTTTCAGCGAGTTAAGAGTATTTTTCTTTCAGTGAAAACCAACGCCAGCCACTGGCTACTAACCAGCCAGCAGTGTTTTTCTCTCAGCAAAAATCAGCGCCAACCACCAGCCAAACGAACAGGACGACTTTGCAGTTGAGGCGATCGTCCTTTGTCGTCAGTTTGTGGCTGCAGGTTGCAGCATTTGTCACGAACCAGAGTCGATTTCACAATTTGCAGCACGAGAACAACAAAATGAAGTACAGTTAGCAGGATATCGAGTTTATGGAAGCTTCTAGAAGGATAAGAGGTACACAGGTAAATCGAGTGCAAGACGATCGTTATGGGCTGATTGATTGGGTGCATATGGGGCTAGCCAGGCTCCCATAAGCCACCCATGGGTTGATTGGTTGGCTGCTTGGGCTCCTAACCAGGCTCCACCGGGCCAAAAGCGTTAGTGCGGCCTGCATAAGGGGAAATGCAGGAGAGGTGCGTTCTCAGCTTATGCGGCTGCACAAGGCCATGTGCCGGTTTCCGTCACCTCCCACGAGTCCGTCTCCTCGCCGCCGCCGATGCCCCGCCGATGCCCGCTCTTTCCTCGGACCTGCTCCCCCTCGGCAGCAGCGGCCCCGCTCCACCTCCCCAGACCCCGCTCCGCCGCCGCCCGCCACGGCGCCGTCTTCCTCCTCCGCCTCGAACCCCTAGTGTCACACCCGGTTTTGAAGGCAAAACCAGATGAATCTCATATGTGCGCCAGGATCAAGTTTACACACATATGGTAGACGTCACAAGTGAATAACCAAATCCATGCATAACGATAGAGTATTAAAGTAGCATTATTACAATCTCAGAGTTGACACAAATGTCATAGCGGAAGATTTAAATAAACGTTTATCTAAACGAAACAAAATAAACTCCATCTCCACAGGCATTGACTGGGGGACTCGCCTAGAACTCCTCAAAATCAGCAGTGTAATCCTCTATATTCTCCCAATCCCATTGCCAAAGGCATGTACCCGTCCCACACCACGTGGACCGAATACTGGGTTTCACTATGAGACCTTTACAAAGCACATTTAATACAAAGTAACCCGCTAAGGTTTCCAGTCCAAGCAAAGCATAACCTTCCCTAATGAGGTCTGTCTTTTACCAAAGCCCACAGCTCAAGAGTACCAGGCTATACCCCATCAAGGCCTCCCCCATGCCCCTTTCAGGTAAAGTTACCAAGCACTAAACACGCTAATTAGTCAGTCAAAGCCAGAGCCACATGGCACTCATGGTTGTACTGTTTTCCTTGGTGGTCGCTCCATGTTCCAATTAAAATGTTGTGATCTTGTCCAATAGTTGATAAAAAGGTAGTAATGGAACATAGAGTAGGGGTTTCATTTAACCATCCCAGTTGAGCAAGCTAAGCATCATCTACCAGCCCGTAAGCTCTCTTATAAACCCAGCTGCAAGGTATGGGAAAAGAGACTAGGAAATCCTTAATAGGACCCAACAATATTAATGCAAGCGATAAATAACAGTGTAATTAAAATGCATGTCATTTAGGACCAAACGGGCATGATCAAGGAATACCTGCCTTCTTCCCAACCCTGCTGCTGCTCAAAGTCTTCAACAATTGGATCTTCAAAGTTCTCCTCGAACGGCACGTTTCCTATACGTGTCACACATTCACATACAAGAAAACAATACAATAAATAAGAAACAGTACACCAAACAGTTCCAACAGAGCTAATAAACAACACAAAACTATTCTACTCGTTACAAGGAACGCGTGAGCGCAAGAATAACTAAAATCGGAGTTAAAACGAGAAAGTTATGGCCATTTGAAGTTTCAGGGACCTGCTGGCGAGATTTCAGAAGTTTCAGGGGCTAAATCGAAAGAAAAACAGGACTAAGACATAATTTTATAAAAAACTCGAGGGCTAACATATAAAACTGCAGATCTGGACTATGGGGCAATATTTTAGATCTTGCAGGGGCTAAAACAGAAGAAAACGGACCTAAACATAAATACTTTTTAACTGCGATGGACTGAGGGTTAATTTTCAAATAGATCAGGGTCTCTTTTGCAAAACTTGCGTCGCTAACCGGTACGAGTCCAGTTGACTCGCGGCGGGGGCTGTTGTGGGCCGTTGGATGGAGATCTAACGGCTGCAGATGAATCTGGGCAGAGGTCGCCGGCGGGAGACTCGGAAGCGGCGGCGCCGCTGGCGCTCACGGTGGCGCTTCGCCGGCGCACAGCCGATCTAGGGCTACGAGACTCGGTTCTCGACGAGAAAAGGTGCTACGGCCTCGGGAGAGGACGGTGAGCTCACCTAGCAAGATCACGACGAATGAAGAGCAACGACGGCGGCTAGCGACGACGAATGGCGGCCGGCGGCGCTGCAACACGACGGCGAGCACGGGTTAGCTCAGTGCAAGGCGAAACAAGGCCGCGGATGGCTCGGTGAGCTGCTTTACCTCCAAGCGAAGCTCCTGGACGGGATCAATTGAGCAGAGCGATGACGAGACGGCGCGGCGGCGAGTTCAGTCGGCGGCGGCAATGGCGGCTCAATGGCTAGGGTTGCGGTGCTCGCGGAAACTTTGGGGAAGCAGTTGGAGGTGGCGGCGGCGGCTTATATAGAGCGACACCGAGGCGCTCGGGCCCACGCCTAGGCGTGCGCGCCAGGCCGCGGTCGGACTCGGCGTCCGAGCCGGACTTGAGTCCGTGGTGGAGACGACGGGGGGAAAGGGGTGACAGGTGGGACCCACCTGTCGGCGTCAGCGAGAGAGGGAAGAGAAAGAAGGGCCGGTGCTGGGCTCAAAAGCGACTGGGCCGCAGCTGCGAATTGGGCCGGGTAAAGGAGAAGAGAGAGGAGTGGGCCTGCTGCAGGAGAAACGGAAAAGGCCACTGGGCCAGCTCGGATTGAAAATAGAAGGAAAGGAAGTAGAGGGGGCAAACTTGGACCGGGCCAAGAGTTGAAGGGGCGAAAACGAACTCGGCTATTTTAACTTTTCTAAAACTCAAACAAAAGCAAATCAAATTCGAATTTAAACAGAATTTAAATTCCAACTTGATTTACTAGCAACCAAAAATATATGCAACAGCATGAATGCAACAAAACTTATTTTGGCTAAAGTTATTTAATGTGATATTTAAATTGATTAAAAGGCTAGAAAATTCCAATTAAATCCTAGAAAATTTATTTGAGCCTTAATAAATCCTAGAAAAATTCAGAGTATTGCTAAATAATTTATGTGATGAAAATTAGGGTGTTACAAATTTACCCCCCTTAAAGAGAATATCATCCCGAGATTCGGAAGATAAAAGATAGACTTGGGCTCAGATTAGCAAAAGCATACCAGGTGCCACGTTCTGAGTCTTCCTAGCAGTCACCTGATTCACTCTGCCTCTCAAGCGGTTCTGCTGCCCACTGGTAGACTGAGGCGTCTGATTTGCATTCTGGTTCTGCGGCTGAGGAGTCGGCCTAGGTGTACCATTGTTCTGGCTTACTGGTGTCTGAGGAATCCTCCCGGGACAGTTATTAGCGAGGTGGTTAGGATCACCGCACTTGAAGCAAACACGAGGGGTAGTGGCACTGCCTGGTGTAGTAGCCTTCACTGGAGTCTGAGGTGGTGTGTTCTGACTGTTCTGCTGAAGATTCTGCGAAAAGGTAGGGCGTTGAGGTGGCGGTGCTGACCGCTGATCCTGGTGCTGCACAAAACTACCACCTGACCCTCCCGAACGAACAGGTGTATACTGCTGTGGCTGACCAAAGCGAAGGTGAGTGTTACTGCCCGACTATGCCGAAGAGTTGAACTTCCTCTTCTGCTCTCCAAGTTCATGGCGCTTGTTCTCCAAGCCAATAGCCTTGTCTAGCAGCTTCTGGAATGTCGGGAAAGTGTGAGACATGAGTTGATAATGGAGCGGCGGGATCAATCCTTCCAGAAACCGCTCCTGCTTCTTCTCATCTCGGTGAGCGCGGCGCCGGCCATGGCGACGACGGAGAGCGCGAGGCCGAAGCTGATGCGCTACAGCGAGGTGAGGCCGACGAACTAGGGGCGGCGGAGTGCCTCTGTAGCTGGATCGGGCACCAGCACCTCGAACCCCTTCCACCTCGACGACGCTCGCCGGCAGCGCCCGTCCATCCATCCTCCGCCGCGCGGGAGCACCTGTTCGACAAGGCGGTGACCCCAGCGATGTGGGCAAGCAGCACACCACCTTGACTCCGGGCTTGGGGCTTTGGCTTGAGCGCGGCGAGGTCCTCGCGAAGCTCTGCGGCGTGCACCTCCTCAGGCTGCAGCTCTCGTGGCGCGTGCACCGCCGGCAGGGTCTCCATCGCGGACGCAGATTCCAAGCCGATTCCCATTGCGGCGGCGACGAGCGATGGGGAGGAGTGCGGCGGCGGGCGTGGCGTCCACCGTGCTGCTGCTGCTCTGCGCCGCCTCGCTCCACTGCTCGGCGATGGCAATGGAGGGCCGAGCTGGCAGGGTCCGTGCGGGGCATGGCGGCCACCGCGCTGCTGCTGCTCTGTGCCGATGGCGGAGAGAGATGCGAGCAAGAAGATGATTATGGCAGGAGCGACTGGGGAGGGGCTGATGGGAGTGGGGGCGGCGCGTCGGATTGGGGAGCGGTGGAGTAGGGGCGGCGCGTCATAATGGCATGCGGCAGAGGTGAGAAGAGGTCGGGAGACGAGGGGAAGAAGATGACAAGATAGAGAGGTGATGAAGAGCTAAAGCTCACCCAATCAAAAAGTAGGTGATTGTATCACAGCAATGCAACCAACCAATCAAGATCAAACTAGTGCAGGCTTAGACATATGTAGACAACCAATCATAGAAGTATTGCATTGTATAAGCCTGGCTTGGGCTGGCTATGCATTACTCTTAGCCAGGCTTAGGCTAGACCAGGTAACCAATCACACTCTATGTAGTGTGCTTAATTTCATATATGATTGTGCGCGGTACAGTGCATTTGTAAAGATGACGAAACATGAAGCATCACGACTCATGAGTACGACCGCAGGTAAAATGAGCAGAGATGGTGTCAACAATATTAGCATTTAATATTGAAGATATATAGATTTCATAGAGTCCCGATGGCTTGAAGCCTTAGACTACCATACTTTATTGGCTCTCTAAGCCATATTTCATTATCCGCACTTGTGCACTCGCACTTGAATCAACTAGAAAAAAATACAAAAGCTACTTGTAGCTTGCTAGGTATGAAAAGGTTACACAGCTTGACGATATATGATTGTTGTTAGTAAATTCATCAGCAGCTCTTCCAACTGGGTGAGTTCGTTCTTGATTTTCTTTACATCAAGTCGATCTCGATTTTATTATTCTAGTAATCATAGATTGATTCTTTATTATTTCCGATCTGGAATTTTGGGCGCGCATGGATCGCCGCGAGCGGACGCCCTCCCGGGGCTTGGCCACACGGTTGGCCGGCCTGCCAGCCACGGTTATCGCCTGTTGCCCTGCTTCAGGGAACCGGAGCCCACGCATGGATGAAACAGGTCATGTGCATGTGGACAATTCAACGAGCAACTCATGTATGGATGGAATTGCCGTCGGCCACATGCAAGCAAACGAGAAGGCAGCCGCCGCCGGGCTTTATTTTTTTAATCTATCTTGATTTTGGCATCCGTCTGATCTTAGTTTGATTTTTTTGGATCGGTACATGCGGCTTGTTCCTCCCGATCAAGAGTTGATGAGAAGTGCACCGGCGGCGGCGTGCAGCCGCGGCCACCTGGTGCGCGCGAGGCAGACTGACAGCCGTCGTGTATTGATCGACTACATTAAAACCAACACCGGCGGCCTTCGCGATTACGGCCACGGCTGGCCGTTGCTGATCTCACCGACGTTGTCTCATCATCACGCAGGCAGGTCAGTGGCCTAGCCTATATGTCCTACGCGGAACGAATCCACCTCGACGTTCAGGCAACGGTTTGTCGTGAACCACTCTTTTATATCCTATCTATTAAATTAATCTGGTTGATTAATTTCTAGTAGATGAATTCATACAGCAGATTAATTGTGTTTGCAATTTAGTACAAATTTTTATCTGCATTCAAGTTCTACTAGGCTTTTGACCATGTAGATCAATCATGATAGTAGATTGCTTTGTGACTCCGAACTAGATTGCCACGCTTTGTGGATCTGTTTGGTATGGATTAAGACGTCGGCTATCCCACCATGCTATGCATGTACGCCGACACATCCTTTGCATCGCTGGACACCCCAACGCACAGAATGGAATCTGTGTGTACGCCGGCGAGTTCTAGTATATGAAGCTTCCTAAGCGCTACGTTTTGGTTACCACCAACGCATTTAGTGCGTAAGCCAGCAAACCTGTTATGCGCGGTGCTGCCTGAAGTCGCACTTTAACTAAACCTTTTTTCATGTGAGTAATAGCCTTGTTCGGCTATCTTGCTCCGCTGTTGTGGCTCTGCCGTCCCCTGATGGTTGCTATACATCAAGATATGCTTTGCATGGGTCTGACCATATATTTTTATGCCATGCGCCTGAAGCCGCATCAAATCAATTGCCCAAATATTTTCTAGTAGATTAGTTTCACTAGTAGATTGATTTTACTAGTATATTAAATTTGATAGCTCTAAAGTGGTTATTTTGCTAGCCGGCCAATTAATCATTTTAGGTGACTGGATTGCTTCTAGTTTTATGGCCGTACAGTGTATAATGGTCATGTGTTTGCTTAATTGCTTCTTTGGCCATGCATTATTGTTTCTCATCCTAAAGAATGCAACTGTAAGATAGCTCCCTTTAAGACTTGCATGTGATGACTATATGGAATCACATGTCTATGATGGAAACATCGGCTGCCCAGAGCGTACCATCGCCGCATTGTCATGCTGTGCAATGTGCCTTGTTGGCCATGCTGCCAGCGCACGCAGCGCAATTCTTTAGACACATGTTCTGTGCAATATTGATGCAGTTGCCTGAACCGTAGTGCACCGTCGGCACCTGTACCTGCCATCCCGCAGTCGAGCAGAGCAGTTCTGCTATATGCTTATATGCACGCCTCCATGCGTGAGTCGTTACGGCCACGATTGTCGTGGATGTGCCTCACGTTGCGGCCCTGTTGGCCATGCCTCCTGGTGTGCTGTTGTATGCTCTTATGCCACTATGGGTGCCCTACACGTTGATGTGTTGTCTTGAATGGTCAAGTCACCACTAAAACTATTTGTTTTTATATGATTTGTTATTTTCTGTGGCATAATATATTTATATATATAGCCAAAAGGCCATAATAATTAAAAATCATATAATGCTTGAAAAAATATATGGGAAATCAATAAAATAACCATGATGAGACCACACTCTATTCCTTTGCTCTCTCTTTATGCATAAAGTTAATTTACCTGAAGTAACCTGAAGTAATATAACATAATGCATGAATTTGGTTCGATAATAAGACATCACAAATGGGAATTATAATTATGTGCTCGAACGGCGAGCTAGTAATACCTTACCAGTGTTCTAAATATTAGATAAAGGCTTACAACCTCGGTTACAAAGTGCACAACCCGATGTTGGCATCTTTCTCTCTTTGCTGCTAAAAAAGCATGAGGTAAAAAGTCAATGATATAAAAAGTAATAACAACCCCATCTCCTAGCGACATGAAGTTGCTAAAACACTAACAAGTTGTTAGTAGTATCCTGAGATTTTTTCTATCACGCTAGTGTGAAAACGATTGTGCGTTCTCGAAGAACTACATATCTTGTCCTACTTAGGATTGTCTTTGCTCATGTAGCATATAATTCTCAGAATCACACAAAGTCACCGAATAGACTTGGAAATAGTTAATAAATAAGTATGTAATATAATATTAAGTATAAACGTAAGCCAAATGGTAACGGTAAGTCCCTGATGGACAAGTTGTTTGTGCGGCTTTGTATCAAAGCTAATTTGGACAGTGCCCTTTCAAGATCTACTGTTGATCTACCAGAAGTAAGAACAGTAGAAATACAATTATAAATCTCACATCACTAGAGATTGCATGTTGCATTCTCTTGTCTTTTTCAAGTCTTATTATAATTTCTACGTATGATAGTAGCATGGATTATTTTGAGCTTGTCCCATAAGGATCTTGGTCAACCTTTTGCTCTCGCCAAGTAATTTTCATCCTTTGCTTAATCGAAACTTTGCACTATAATGGTATTTCCCATACAATATGAATTATTGGCCTTGTCTGTTCTATTCTAAAAGCTTCTCTTTATGCGGAACAATGAAGAGATTGAAATTATGCTTTATTGGATAGTTGGTATATAACATGAGGAGAAACCTTACCTCGTAGATATTTTGCACTGCAATTAAATGAGTTGGGAATCTATTGATCGATAAGTGTTAGCATCAACCACCTGAAGTTGTGATTGTGCTTTAAATTTGTACAGAATACATATCAGCTACATGTTTTTGTTGTATTGTGCACTTGAAGATGCAAGTAGTACTTCGACCTGTCGATCAAAAGTCCAACCTTGGCTTGGACTACATGCTAGCTTATTCTTTTGCCTGTCCTTGAGGCTATTGCTGAATATGGTTTAGGTTTTCTACCAAAACAGAATTATAAAAAAAACGTTGCTACAAATGTAATGGTTAACGCCTAATTTCATGATGGTATGAGTAAATGGGTAAACCATGGGCAATAACAAAATGAGCCGGACTATATGGCCTTGCATATAAATGCTTGGCAGCATTGGCTTTATGCCATGAACTTTCCCTTGAGGAGTTTCTATTGACAAAATTGTGCTACATATGACAATTGAAATCCTGAAGATTGCATGAGTATTAGGTAGCAATAGTAATTTCACAGAATTACAACCACTATTATGTGTCTCACTTGAAGTTTAGCATAATCCTTTAAGTAGAAGGAAATAAATACAGTATTCATGCTACTATATTAATCTAAGTCCGAGCTCACTGCATATGAAAATATAAATTAAAGCCCCCATCCTTTTATAGTGCATACAATTTCCTAACCAAATCACCACCGTAGCATACATCGGTCACTACCAGAAGATTGTGGCTGGGGATATTGTTAGTAATGCCTTGATATTTATATAGAAAAATAAAATGCACAAAAGCCAAACTGAACCTGTTGTTTAGTGTATACTCCTTTATATATGGAGTTTGCTAGAAAATCATTTGATTCATTGAGGAGTAACCATGGTGGTTTAAAAACATTATAAATGCATCTACCTGAAGTAGATGTGGATATATCCGGGATTAATATTATATCCACATTTGACTTATCGGTACGATCTAATTCTGCGGGGACGCCTGCGAATGTGATCC
>OAMR01000994.1:289875-302733 GCA_900205405.1 Echinochloa crus-galli
GTGGTATTCGCCCAAGGGGGAGTGTTAAGAAATCCCTAATTAAGGGATAACTGTGGGCTCATACCAAATATACCCCTGAAGGGTTCCCCCACATCTATATAATGAACAACCTTGTATTCATCTATGATTAATGAGAAAGAGACCTGAAGCTCCACCTATATCTGTGTCCGTGTGTTCCTTGTGTGTTTTCTATGTTTGTAATGGAAAGGGAAACGCGATCTAATCTACATCTTCTCACGTCTTGTTCTTGGATTGGGATTGGGAAAACCGGATCAGGAATCCGATTCTTAACACGTGAAACCAAACACGCTGTATATATCCTACCATCCTCCAACTATATCCTTAAAAATGACACCAATACGTTGGAATAAAGTGGCTTTATAAGCTGAACAAGTAGTCTGTGCATATCCATGATCCCACGGTCCCAGCTCACTGTCTTAAGACCGTACAAACGGTACAACTGTACAAGTGGTATTGAAAAATCGCACCCTCTCATCTTAGCTCCATTTGGAGCTTGCTGTCTTCTTCACCGAAAGAACCCACGGACGATTTCAACATTGATGGACCTCCGTTACAGGCTTACAGCTAATTAATCAACCTTTGCATCAAATCGCTCAATTAACAACCACAATGCGTAAGCTCATCCACAACTTTGTCTGGTTTACGAAAAAGCAGCAGGACGGACTGAACGGCCATCATCAACATCGAGCCGTCCCGAAACTGGATCGCAAGTCATAGCCAAATCATGAAGAACGCCTCAGCTTTTCTTCTACACAGACACAAGCAACAAGCGCGACGCGACCCCCGGCGGATCCGGCGGCACACGTG
This sequence comes from Echinochloa crus-galli, assembly GCA_900205405.1. Lineage (NCBI taxonomy): Eukaryota > Viridiplantae > Streptophyta > Magnoliopsida > Poales > Poaceae > Echinochloa > Echinochloa crus-galli. The sequence continues at coordinate 290,704 of OAMR01000994.1, forward strand.
CGGCAGCCCCGCTGGACGGCAATGGGCCTGGCCGCCGTTCTTGGACTTTCCCGGCCAGCCCGGAGGGAGACGGGGCCTCGGTGCATTTTTTAACGTTCCGAAATGCACACCAGCCCACACCCACCTGTGGGGAGAGCAGAGGCAGAGCAGAGGGGTTCGCGGGTCGTATTTCGGAACGTGCCCCACCTGTTCACCGTCGTCAGATCAGGTGATGCCGTGATGGGCACAAGGCAACCGTCGTCGCGTGATCGTTGTTTGTTGCTCTGCTACGCCCGCGTGCGCCTGAGCCTGACCTTGTCAAACGAGAGACCAGGCTGCCCCCTGCCCGGCCGTCGCCGCCACGCCCACGAGCCAAGCCGGCCTTCTCGGATTCTCAGACGCGCCCGTCCGCGTCCAGCTCAGCGCGGCGCCCCCAAGGCCCACGCCGAAACACATGGAGCAAAAGCCGGTTTTGGATTGGAAATTTACCTGGCGGCGAGTGACGGGACGGGAAACGGCGGCATCACGAACAGGCCGCTATACGCCGAGGCGGTCAGAGGCGGCAGAGCGAGAGAAAACGGGGTGGGAAGCGAGTACGCGGCGGGGGGCAGAAGGAGATAGACATTGGAGTACACATTAGAGATCGAGATCGCAACCAAGCCGAGCCGAATCAAAACCGCATTGCGTGCTCGTGCCGATAAAATCGAAACGGCTGCGCCGATCGAGCGATCCCTCATCCTCCCTCGATCTCCCCTCTAATCCTCCCGCCTCATCACCAAGCCGACCTCGTCTCCTCCCATCCAGGTCGGCCCCGTCCCGTCCGTCTCCAGGTCGATCGCGTCCGCGCCCACGCACCGCGTGGCGGCCACGATCGTGGGGCTCCTGCTATATCTGCGGGGTCGCGACGCCTTGATCCTCTTTTCAGGGGGTGGCTTATTGCGACCGAGCGCGCAGGCGATCGAGAGAGTCCGAAGGCCAGAGAGTCCCTGGCGGCCGGTCGGCCGAGGGTTTCGAGGGCGGCGGCGCGCGCGGGGGGAGCGATGGCGATGGCGGCGGCGCCCGCGTTGTCGCCGGCGGGGACGGTGCCGCTGGGCGTGCTGCTGCGGCGGGAGGTGACCAAGGAGCGGATGGAGCGGCCGGACGTGCTGTGCGGGGAGGCCAGCCGCAGCCGCAAGGGCGAGGACCTCACACTGCTCTGCGCCGACGCCGGACAGCGCGTCGCCGGGGACCCGTCCACCTCCTTCTCCGTCTTCGCGGTACCCACATTGCTCTGCCCAGTCTGCCATCATCTTCTTCTGACCGAGTCCGGGAGGTTCTGGGAAGGGGAGGGAGATCGCGTTAGTCCCGCTGGAGTTGTGTGTGTGGTTTCGGGCATGCAGGGCGGGCTCTCCGCCCCTGTACGTGCTTGGCACTACGCGCTTGCTTTCTGCCTTTTCCGATTGGCATAGTTGTTCCAGCTTTTTGGTCAAGTGAGGAAAAGTTGTTCCACTTTTTTTTTTTCTCGGAACGTAGAACAGTGCAGGGTGAAAGCATCATGCATACGAAATGTTTGACACATTTGATCCTAGTGACAATCATGGTTAATTTCAGTTCACCCATGCTCGTACCATCCTAATTTTTGTAGAGGTATGATAACCATTTCAAATTTGGTAAGTTGGTGAGTGGTCGTATTCTACCGTGGAGCAGATCGATAGTTTTTTTTGGGTTTGTTTGGTCATAGCTATCAGACGGTACATCGTTGATCACTGTTTTTTTATAGCTATTTGATAGTTGATCACTGTGTTTACTTGGATGATGTTTATTTGGCTGCTGATCACTGTGTTCTGTTGGTAGCTGTTTGATGGGCACAACGGATCTGGAGCTGCCATATACGCAAAGGAGAATCTGCTGCACAATGTCTTGTGTGCCATTCCTAAGTGCTTGAGCAGAGACGAGTGGCTTGCAGTGCTCCCACGTGCGCTTGTTGCAGCGTTTGTCAAGACGGATATAGATTTTCAGACAGTAGGTAAATAAATCAGTCCTGTTCTTGTTCAGCTTAGGATATTTAACACCAATTATTTAGTCCTTAAGTAAACAGGCATACATTGCACATGTTTTTCCCCTCTCCTTTTTGAAAGCCAAGGCAGAGCACATGTGTTATTATTTATCAATATCTGTTTTCCTAAGGGAATATAATTTGTGAGAACGTTGTCTGTTCAGATTTGCTTGTATAACTGCATTTTTCCTGTTTGCATGCCTTTTAGATCCCTGTAAAAACGAGTTATGCGCTTTTCTCCTCTAATGTTCCATTTATCGTTTCAGCTGAAACTTCGGGTACAACTGTGACATTTGTGATAGTAGATGAGTGGGTTGTAACAGTAGCATCTGTTGGTGATTCACGTTGCATACTAGAATCTGCTGATGGTTCAGTCTACTATTTATCTGCTGATCATCGTTTTGACTCCAACCCAGATGAGTAAGTTTCGCCACTGATGTGTTTTTGTCGGGATTTGTGCTATTCTTATATTTGCTTCTTTTTCAGGGTGGAACGAGTAACTGCGTGTGGGAGTAAGGTTGGGAAAATGGATATTGTCGGTGGCCCAGAGGTTTGGATCTCATTCTGAATCCTTTATGCTCTTGAATTGGGATAGATAGTGTACGTGGTTGTTTGGTTTATAACTTTCCATTGCCTGCAGTCACATGTTACTCCATGATTTCACTATCAAATTTGTGAATTAATTATGAAAGTATCTATCTTACCTCAGGCACTGCAAGTTCTTCGTTATCTACACCGATTAGCATTTTTGTTCAATGCATTCTATGGTTCCCTGGTCTATTCAGTATCTTTATCCTGTGTTAGATTTATAGATTTTATCTGTTGCCTGTTCAGGTTGGCCCTCTGAGATGTTGGCCCGGTGGCTTGTGCCTATCTAGATCGATAGGGGATTTTGATGTTGGTGAATGCATCATTCCTGTTCCACATGTTAAGCAAGTGAAGGTTTGTTCATCTCATTTGAAAGCTCTGTTCTGCATCTCACATGTATTTCTGTTCAAAACATTGCCTGTTAAATGTCCATTCTCATCAGATGCCAACTCAAGTTCCTCCTTCGAGATGGCTTTGTCTAAAATATTCCACAACATTACAAGTTTTTAGTGTCATATGCTTTTAGTTATGACCTCTGCAGTTCTCACTCTGAACCCTGTCTGTTTGATCTTCTAATTATGAATGTTTTTGTTGCAGCTTTCAAATGCTGGAGGCAGAATTATCATCGCAAGTGATGGAGTATGGGATGATTTGACTTGTGAAATGGCTCTTGACTGTTCTCGTGGATTCCCATCAGATGTAGCTGCCAATCGTATTGTTAATGTAACTCCCATACTTTCCTGAAATAAAAACTCACATTAGTTCTTTGATTGATCTCAACAAATTCTGATCCTCAATTCATGGTTATTTTTATCTTATTCAGGAAGCAATCCGGCCTCGAGGAATCAGGGACGATACTACTTGCATTGTGATCGATGTACTACCTCCAGAAAAACTAGCTCCTAGTCCTCCTAAGAGGCAGGGGAAGATTGTGTTCAATAATATGTTTCGCCGAAAATCTCCAAATGTGCCCTTTAAAACAGATAGTGAATATGCTGAACCCGACATGGTGGAAGAAATATTTGAAGATGGCTCTGCGATGCTTTCTAAAAGGTAATATATAGAGAGCTTAACAGTTTTATTTTCAAATTATTCACTTGTGCTATAGCTTGGACCTCATATATTTCTAAAAGCGAAATAACATAAATTTAGCACAAAAATATAGTTAGGTTTCCTTGCATTTGAAAGACGAGTACCAGCATCACTATAAATTCTGATTGAGATGTCCATATGTGTACCAGTGCATCAATGCAGAGTAGATCTGGTCACTATGATTCTGTCCTTGTGTTTATGGCAATGAAATCGACATTTTTAGCTAGAGCACACTCAGCTAGTGTAATTGCTATGCTCATCCAGATCTGGTACTCCACATGATTGTCCCATATGAGCAACATCAGATCTTGCTGTCTGCTAAAGGATAGCAGGACTTTTAGTAATTATTGGAAACAGAAAGTGAGTTGGCATTACTACTGACTGATGGAATCAGCCACACAGCCCCATTGTCTGCTGGTTCCTTTCCCAACCCCACAAACTCGGTCCTGCTCTTTCTTCTGATCATTTACATGTTGTCATCAAACCATCCAGATCTGGTTGATACACACACTAATTTTCAGATAACGCAGTAAGATCAATAGTATTTACCATTTATCTTTGTGGAAGAAATATCTCACTAAACCAAAAAGATATCTCTACGTTTTGTTTCACTGTTCAAGTGAATTATTGGAGCTAAAAGTAGTTCAACTGAATAAAAGGCAGAGTACGTGTATGCTTCATACATTAATTTTCAAAATTTTGGCTTCCTGCTTGGGTTCTTGCTCCACTGGCATCCGTTCGATAGAGCACTTGTTTTCTAACGCGAAGCAGAAATAAGAAATACACCTGTAATCATTTGATTAGTGTATACTTGATTAGTTTGATTTGATTTGATTCTGTCTGTTTTTAGCTAATTTCAGGATGTAGTCCCTCAACAGATATTTTCTTAAATACTCCTGAGAAGCAAATCCCTTGTTATTAAAATCATTTTTCTACTTGGTTTAGATCTCACTCGTACCAATTATGTGCAGGCTAACAACCGGATATGCACTTGAGAAAATATTTGCGCGCTCCAGTTGTGCAGTTTGTCTGGTACGGCTGAAATATGGGCAAGGGATTTCACTGCATGCCAACCCACTGCAACATGAAAAACTACAAGGCTGGCAAGGTCCTTTCCTATGCCAAGGCTGTCATTATAAAAAAGAGGCAATGGAGGGTAAACGGGAACGAAAAGGTATGGCAAAACAGTTTGGGTACTATTGTTATCTGAAAAGCATTCCATTTTTTGTTTTGGAATTTCATCTGTACTACTCTGTGTGCTGCTATAGAGAGGTTAGCAAACCTTCAGATTGCTAATTTGTCTTTGGTGCATGTTTGTCTTTCCAGGTACATCACCAAATATCTTTGGTCACATGTGCTAGGACGGCCTAATTGCCGGACCCATTGTTTCATACCACTAAAGATTCTTTTATTCATAGCTGGAACCACTAGTCAGCCCATAACAATTCTTTGGCCAGATTGACCGTTACAGTCGAGTGATACAAAGTATTCTTGACAAACATCCTGGGGATTTATTCATCTGTTGGACTAGCATAACATAGGACGCCCATCTTTTCTTCAAAGGACCACAGCCCAAGCTGCAAAGCTGCTTCTACGGTATTTCACTGTACAGAGGTCGTCCTTGTATAGAGAAGTTCTAAATGATCATTGGTCTGCTTGTAATTTGTTGACGCCAAGTTAACTGACGACGCCCGAGAGAAATGATTAGCTTAACGATGACGATGAGTCTCTTTCGAGATCCACTGCTGATTGTCCGTGATTGTTCAAGTGATTTAATCTTTGGATTCGGTTGATCGGTGACACTTGGACTGCCCGTGCCCTATGTTGTTAAACATCCACTGTCAGTCACCAGGAAATCGATACGATTGATGAGCCGTTCCAGCATACGTATAGTATGGAATAGTAGTAGCTAATAATCTCTAGGGTAAAGTCCATTTTTCAACCTTCAACTACGATGGCCGTCCGATTTACAACCTTCAACTACGAAACGAGACATCCTCGGCCACTCAACTTTCCATACCGGATAAATTACCCCCTTGACCAAAATCCACCCCGGTTTTGGGCCACGTCACCACGCCTACGTGTCAAAGGACGCCCAGTCAGCTACCCTCTCCTCTCTCTTTCTCTCACAGACAAGTGGGCCACACCACTCCTCTCACCTTTGCTACCGTGGCCTCGCCGCCCTTTCTGTGCACGGCGACGCTGCGCTCGCCCGCGTCTGTGCGCCGCCGGCGAAGGACCGCCCGCTGCGCGAGGCTGCCTCCCGCGCGCCCACCGCCCACGCGCTGCCGGATCCGCGAGGCCGTATCCACCGGAGCCGCCGCCACCACCCTCGCCGTCCTGCGCCCGGTTCGTCATTGCGCAATTGGCGCCACCGCCGACCCCTCAGCCGTGGGCAGCCCCCTCCGCGTCACCCCAGCCCAAACTGAGGCCACCTACACCTTCCCCGTGTTCCCCTGCAGCTCCCCAACCCCCCGCCAAGCTCTCCCCCACCGCTCCCCGAGCCTCACCGCTGCTCACCGACGCCGCCGTCCGCCATCTCCACGCGGGCAGCCATGCTCGCTTCACTTCAACACCAAACCGACCGCACAGCTGCACTCCCCATGACCCCGTGAAGCTCCCGAGCTACTTCACCAAGCTTCCCCGGCCCTCGCCATCGCCGGCGAATGCACACGATCGCCGCCGAAGCTGCTCAACGCCGGCAGCCCTCCTACGGCCACCTCCGACCCCAAGAACTAAATCAATGGACTCTCCCGGTGCGGGGCCATGGTGGACGGCTCCCCGGCGGTCCTCCTCCCTCCTCGGCGGCTTCGCGCGGCAGCGGCGGACCCTCCCCTGCTCCGGGCGGCGGGGAGGACCTCCAGCTCTGGAGCGAGGCCGCGCCACTCCCCTGCTCCGGTGGAGGAGCTCCAGCTTGGGCCTCGGGGACGGGCGCTTCGGAGCTCCGGCTCGGGCCGTGCCGTGACGGAGGCAGAGCACGGCATGCCGTGGCGGTGGCAGAGGCAGAGCAGAGCGCGGTGCGGCAGCAGAGGTGAGAGGAGTGGTGTGGCCCACCTGTCTGTGAGAGAAAGAGAGAGGAGAGGGTAGCTGACTGGGCGCCCTTTGACACGTAGGCGTGGTGACGTGGGCCAAAACCGGGGTGGATTTGAGTCGGGGGGTAATTTGTCCGGTATGAAAAGTTGAGTGGCCGAGGATGTCTGGTTTCATAGATGACGGTTGAAAATCGGACGACAGTTGAAGATGAAGGTTGAAAAATAGACTTTTTCCTAACCTTATCATCTCGTAACCATCGCCCGCCCTTACTCTGGACCGTGTGTGACGCCCCTGCTTATTCCATCCAAATGCGTGCATCTTGTCGCTTGCTCGCTCGCGCCAAAGTCCAAACCACCAGCCAGAGCCATTTATTTGCCGCAGTGTGGCGCGCCAGTGCTCACACCGCGCATTTTCTAACTAACTAACTAAACCCAGCGACAAAATCCTGCACATACATGTTTTTTCTTCTAAATTCCAGTGACGACATCCGGGAAGGGAATCTCTGGCCCTCCCGGGGATCGCTCTCCCCGCGCGCTGTCATTTGGCACATCCCGTCCCCCGCTTTGTCCCCTCCCGTGCGGAGGAACCTGCCGGTGACGGAACCCCCCCGGAGAGCGACGACGACGCCCGCGGGGACTGCGCTAGCTGCACGGCTAGCTACGTACGTCGTGCCAGCGCCCCCGCTCTGCCCCGCCGGGCTACAGCTCACCTACTGGCTAGTGGCTACTGCGGGTTCGCGCGCGGCACCTGACCTGCTGATCACTATGCCTACCGCCCCGCCCCCCCCCCATTGAGTGGGCGGTCGGCGACCAGAGACCGAACAGCGGCGGCAGCGCGACGCCGAGTCGATCTGCGCGCGTGGCTCGGCTCGGGTGGTCATCAGACGGCGCAGGGCGGGGCGGCGGATGTGTCGTCGCGCCCGGAGCCGTGGCCGCGACCGCGACGCGGGGCGGGGCGGGGCGGCGAGGGATGGAATGAGTGAATATGGATGGTGACCGATTGGTGCGGGGTCATGTGCGGGTGCGCGGGGGTGTCGATGAGTTGAGTTGATGATCCTGCTCGCCCGCTTGTTTGGACCTGGGGGACGGACGGAGCGAAGAGCATCCATGGGAACTTCCGCGTACGGCCGGACCACGTACTAGTACGTCTATCAAAGGGCATTGGACTGTTGCGTGTTCTAGTCTAGTCTCTACTACACATAGCTTACAGGGTGTGTTTGGAAGTGGTGACTAGTCAGCCGCATTATTGTTCCTATGTCGTTTGACAACTTATACTCTAGATTAGTAACGCGCGCGGAAACTGTACCGGAGCTATTAGTGTGATCGCGGTTCGCGTATAGATATATAGTCGACTAAAAGCGCTGTGATTGTGATTTGCCAACCAAACAGACGATTGTGCTGACTTGCCGGCCGGGTTTGTCAAAGTGCACATGTAGCTATAAGTGAGATCTTGCGATGCTCAAAATTTTCAAAAAATAAAAAAAAGATTCGCGATGCTCACTCGAAATCAACTCAAAAGGTCCTAGTGCTTCCATTAACCAATGAACCCACAAAATCAAGGACGACCTCTAAAAAAGACAAAATCAAGGAGGAAACTGTCAACTGATCGATGAAATCGAACGAACAGATCGAGAACAAAAAAAAAATGAAGTCATTCTGAATTGATACGCGCGGTTTGCTCCAGTACCTGAGCAGATGATCTCTCCTAAAGAATCCATGGGAAACGCGTCATCAATCTATATAATCACCTTTCCTTCGATAGACGAACATTAGAAACGACAGCGGTACGGCACGCTGCCTTTTCTGGTGATGTTAGCTTATGTCTGCGAGCGAAATGTCATGACTGAGATTATTGCTCACAGGATTAGAGTAATCAAGAAAGACGACACGCAGGGCAATGTCACGAAGGAAGAGCATAAAAGGATAAGGGTCCATCCATCGATCAGTCGATCGGACATAGCTCCCGTCTCCCGACCCCCATCGCATCTCGCATCTCCTCAGATTTAAATGAGTTGTTTTTCCTCTCTGAATCTGCGCGCACTGTTCCGCAACCAGACGAAACATCTCTTCATCCGGATGCCGTAGCTAGCCGTGCCTGTTTGTTCAGCTCGATCGACAAGCAGATTACGCAGGAACGATCTATCAGTGGGCGAGGCGGCACGCATGTTGCATGTCGATCCCTAGCTTGGATCATTCGTTCCGGGACCAGCTGTGTATCCTGTACATGTCCGTGTCATCGGGTGGTATGCCAGGTTGGTCCGGCGTGTCCGATACAGAGAGCTCTAGCTCGATCGGCGCCGGCCGGCCGGCAGCTGCAGCTGTGCAATTGTGCAAATGACGACGGCGTAGTCGCTGCTGTGCATTCTGGTCATGTGGTCTACAGTGACGCCCCCTCGGCTCTAATGGCCAAGCAAGCAAAGGGCGGCCCGGCCTTCTGCGTGTGCCATGGACTAATGGTTCGCGCTGCCGTCAGGCTAACAGTGCAGTAGCGTCTCGATCTAGCCTGAAATGCACTGGCTAGCTGGAGACCAGTTGCAGCCTCTGGTCGGTTCATCATTGGCTTGGGGCTGGGGACACGGCATCATATCATGGCGCGCCTGTGGGGAGGTACGGGTACACGTACATGTCAGTTGACGATCGGGCGATATCATCGCAATTAGTGCGCGGTCCATTATTTTCAGGCTATGGCGAAATAATATTAATTACGTGCCATCCGGTGGTTTGATGACTGGTTCAGGGCTCGGGTCGTCCTAGACTGGTGGAGTACTCCCTCCGATTTGATAAAAGAAGTCGTTTAGGACAGCGACACGGTCACCAAAGCACAATTTTGACTTCTCTTTTCTAAAAAATATTTCTTGAAAAGTTATATATGTATATTTTTATGAAAGTAATTTCCAAGACCAATCTATTTATATAATTTTCACACTTTCAAACTCAACGAGTTAAATGTTATTCAAGATTTATATTTCCAATGTTTGACTCAAACCTTGTCCAAAACGACTTCCTTTACCAAACCGGAGGGAGTATGTTAACAAGCTTTGCTACATGTCAAAGAGATCGAGAAGAGCTTAGCCGACGGGGTATGATATCGGGTTCAAATCCACCCGTGCAGCTGAAAGCTACCATCATCTTTCTCAGGAGAGAAAAAAAATAGTTATCATCTTTCAGACGAGAAGTTGTTTGTGAATGGCATTAACGGAGTGTCTCTCTTATCATCAACGTAATCAAGTCGCATGTAATCTCGACAGGTTGATTTACGTTGCATCAGCCGTTTACTGTTTCTCCGGTGACGGCGACCAAATCACATCAACGCGTCAGTTCGATGCCGTTTTCCTTTCTTTTAATATCTTTATGATCAACGCCATCAGATAGTTCATTGCAGTGCCTATCTAGTTATCTTCTCCTAGCTCCTTCACCGTCAGAGCGCAGGTTAAGGTTAAACCCTCTCCGCTCCGTGCCTGGTGCGCTAATCACCAGCGTCCTCTGGTAGCTCCCGCCATGCATCCCCCTCCCCCACACCAGCTGTCCACCTAACCCTTGTCACCCACACGTACGCGCGCGAACCCTACCGCGGCGCTCAAAGCCATGGACACGCCGCGGCAGCGGTCACCACGTCCACCTCAACTGCTGTCCAGGCCAACCCCTCCTCTCCCTCCCCCACCGCCGCCGCCCCTCCCCGCCGCCACCTCCCCCTCTGTCTTAGAAGGGTTTGAGCTTCTTGTATGGTAGGTGGCCTTGATCGATGCCAGAATTCCATATGAAATTCCCTATACCATAGAGCAACAATTGGATTAATAACTCGAGAAGACTGACACCTTGAGAACACAATTTGATGAGAACTTACTGTTGTGGGATATGGGTACCCTTGGGCCTACTGTCAGGACAGACTACGGCGGCCAGGGCCCACATCTGACAGGCTTTTGGGCCGACCCCTAGGCGGCCCACACGGGCTCTCTGACTTGACGGACAAGTTGATGAAGACCCGGCGGGCGGCCCGACCGGATATCCAGGGATATTCCGGTTGTAACCGATCTGGACTAGAGTCCTGGTCGGAGTCAAGTAGGTTTAGATGGAAACCGACTTGTAAACCCTAGTCCGCTACCCTATATAAAGCGGCCTAGGGCACCCTCATAGAGGAAAAAAGGAGACAACGCATCTCATCCTGTAAGCCATACGCTCGCCCAAGCTCTCTGAAGCTCGGTCGAGTACCCAGCAATACAAACGACGCCACCGACATAGGACGTAGGGTATTATACCTCCGGGTAGCCCGAACCTGTCTAAATCAGTGCCTCCTGTGTACCATCAAGTCACTAGTTCATCAATCGCCCCTCCTGCAAATCAACCACTCGGGTACCCCCAGGTGGATTGCCGGTCCTAAGGTCCGACAGTTGGCGCACCAGGTAGGGGTAGATTGTTGAGCTTTTTCGATTCGAAAACACCGTTGGCTTGATGGCAGATCGATCCGACGTTGTCTTCCCGGCGAACATAAGCGGCAGCCCCAAGTACCTCGCGGGATGCAGCTTCTTCGCCGACTCCAGTGACTCCAGCTCCACCAACGCCGGCTTGACGCCGGCGGACTCAACCTCAACGACCCCGGGAACTACTTCCGACGTGCCCGATCAGCTCATGCAGCAGATCCAGCAGCTCAATCTTTAGTTTCACGATCCAGATCTACTTCCACGTCGCCGAGTACCTGTCTCTTATACACATCTCGACGAGCTGAATCGCATCAACGACACGCTCGCTGAATGCATCGCCATGTCTGAGCGAGTCCTGGACCGCCCGGGGAACATGTTCCCCCATGGGCTGAAGAACGCGGCCGCCGACTACTCCGACCGGCTCCCGCAACGCGAGGCCCAGATCCAATCTGGAAACCCGCCCGAACCCACCCAGCTTCCAGATTGTGGTGAGTTCCAGGTTGCCAGAACCATACTAGGGACCCCCGAGAACTCGGAGGACCCATCCAAGGACTGCACCTCACGGCCAGACCGCGAGGTACTCGTCTCTGAAGACCAACCAACCGAAAACAACGAGACCGCGTCAGCACGAAAGCGCCGCATCGACGCAAACACCCTCCGAGCTCAGCGCCGGCAGGCGGAAGATGCGGATCGGCAAGCTGATGGAGGTTCGCGCCACGAGGAATTGGATCCGCTGGACCCGCGCAATCTAGCGCGCGAGTTTGAAAGAGCTCAGGCCAACTTTCAAACACCGTCAGCAGCCATGGCGGCATGCATCGCCGAGCTGGACCACATGGAAGCCACTCCGGAGGCGGCTCGGCTCCGAGCCCGGCTGGCCGTCGCGCAG
>OAMR01000993.1:17953-29668 GCA_900205405.1 Echinochloa crus-galli
GCATCATCCTATGCCGCCCGCGGCAGCGCGCGGGGCCCGTTGCCGCTGCTCACGCTCCTCGTCCGCCGCCCTTGCGCCCGAGGGAAGCTCGATGCGGAGCTGCCGCAGCTCCTTGAAGACGGAGCCGCTGCCGCCCGGAGGCCGCCCCACTGCGCCGCCGCCTTTTCCGTTCTTCCTGCGACGATGGTGGGGGCGGTGGCCTGTGGCCGTGGCCGCCGTGGCGATGAAGGCTGCGACGACGGCCGACTTAGTTTTTTTCTAATTTAGTCGTGCATCAAATAAACAGCGCACGAGACTTATTTTCATGTTTCTCCCGGTTTCGCGTGAACCTTGGTCGATAATCCTCTGCCCAATCACAGTCACCTCCTCTAATATCAAAGTGATGGTGAAGGTGAACTCTGACTGCGCTGGACAAAAGATCCAAAATAATAATTGGACTGGATCGATGGAGGCATTCAATAATTGGTCTCTATGTGAAGCTGTGCTGCCGGATCACTGCTTCGTCAGTTGCTATTGGCTAGAGCAGAGCTGCATATCGTCCGCCCGTTGATGTAGGGGTTCGACGTATTTCTTTGGAAATAAATGTTTTGTAATCGTAGTCGACTAGGAATTGTGTCAAAACCAGGGTATAAATATAAACCCATGGTTATTGTAATAAGGATCGGAACAATCTTACAACAAACCGGCCTTGCGCCAACTTTTCGAGTCTTTAGTCGTGTCGTCGAATTCTTCGAGAGGAATCATCGATCCGTCGACCTCCGTATGTATCGACAACCTTGTGTCATGCTTAGTATCATGTGGTGGATTTAGGCTTGATTCAAGAAGGCTTTCTCGCTAGATCATGAGTCATGCGGTAGGCTAAGGTTTAGCTTGAGGAAAGTTACCGGCTCTATTAGATTTTGGCAAAGGTCTAATAGATTCATTAAGTTACCTTGTGTTTATTTGAGTTTTACTTTATGTATAATTCATGTTAACACTCTTTTGCCCAAGCGAGTGAGTGCGAATCTAGTGCATTGCTTTGAGAGATTGTATCGAGTGGCACTAGGTGTTCGTGTTGCAAGTCAGTTTGCTTGTTACTCTTGGAGGTTGCCACCTCCTAGACGGCTTGGGGGATTGAGGCTCCGTTGAAGCACGCAAGGAGATTGTGCGGTGCTCCGAAGGAAGGATTTGTGAGGGGGATTGTGCTCACCCCGCGGGGATCGCGAAGAGCAACTCTAGTGGAGCATGTCATTGAGTTACCTCACTTGCGAGTGATGTCTTGGAGTGTCCGGAGTGGCCAGCGGCTTGAGAGCTTTGCCCAAGAACCATCGAGGTGTTGGTCGACACAACGAGGACTAGCTTGGTGGCAAACAAGTGAACCTCGGGATAAAAATCACCGTGTCAACTTGTCTACTCGTCTCGGTGGCACTTCTCTATCACAAGCATTGTATTTACTTCCTTTTACGCATTTCTTGTGTTTGTGTTGTTGCTCTCATAATTAGTTGGCTTGTGTAGCTTGCTAATTGTCTTCTTGCTTGTGTAGCTAGAAGTAGTGATCTTGTGACTAATTAGCTTGTATAGCTCAATTAGTCTCAATTCTTAGTTTGTGTAGCTAAGTAATTTGATCCTTTGGATTAGACTTGTGTAGTCTTGTCCATTGAGCATTGCTAGTGAGCTTAGGGGCTTTGTGCTTTTGCTTACTAGTTGTGTAGGAGCTCCCCCTGTGTGAAGTACTAGTGGCATAGGTTTGTGTGACCTTGCTCCTAGAATTGACTAGGTGAGCTCGTGCTAGCTTGGCACCTTATTTGCTTATTTAGGATCTTTCATAAGGTGCTAGTGAGTATAGTTAGAGGGGTGTAGTCTTGGCTAAGACCGATAGTTTTAATTCCGCATTTGTTTCGGTTAGCCGGTGCGTTAAATTTTAGAAAGGACTATTCAACCCCCCCTCTAGTCCGCCATCTCGACCCTACAGGTGAGCGCCCAGGCCAGCGCGGTAGCGCAACCCCTTCCCTCGCCCTCGGCCCTCGCTCGCCCGGCGCAGGCGTGCAGCGTCGGTCCTTCCCTCGCCCTCGCTCGCCCCTCGCCCGGCGTAGGCGCGCAGAGGGCCGGCGCCCGGCCATCCCGGTCGCCCCTTACTGTAGCTAACTACGGGTGCGGGTAAACCCGATATCCGCGGATATCCGTCGGGTGCGGGCGCGGGCAAGGGTTTTTGCCCGCGGGTAGCCTCGCGGGCGGGTAAAGGCTGGCAGTGCGGGTACGCTCGCGGGCGGGTAAATGCCTTACCCGCACGTACCCGACCCGCTGCCATCTATAGTCGCGCCAGAAAGGCGATAAAGTCACAAATCTTAGCTGATTTTGTGGCTGAGTGGACGGATACGCAGCTTCCCCCGCCGCAGATCCAGGCCGGATGCTGGACTCTGTACTTCGACGGGTCGGTGATGAAAGCCGGGGCAGGCGCGGGCCTCCTCTTCATCTCGACGCAAGGGGAACACATTCGTTACGTAGTGCGACTGCACTTTCCGGCATCCAATAATATGGCGGAATACGAGGCCCTCCTAGCTGGCCTTCGCATGGCCATCGAGATCGGGATCAAGCGCCTCGACATTCAATGTGACTCTCGACTGGTCGTTGACCAAGTCATGAAGACCTCCAATTGCCGTGATGACAAGATGGAGGCGTACTATCAACCGGTACGTAAGCTGGAGGACAAATTTCATGGCCTCGAGCTCAGCCATGTCCCGTGCAAATACAATGAAGAGGCGGACCAGCTCGCAAAGATCGCATCCGAGCGACTCACCGTCCCATCGAACGTCTTTGCTTGCGACCTCAGCAAACCCTCCGTTGACCTCGAGGGTGCCGAACACCCCCCTCAGGAGGCCTCGAAAGCCTCGGGGGCTAGAGGCGACGATCCCATAGAGAAGGACCCCTCGGAAGGGAATCTCGAGGTCCCTGACTTCGAGACCTCCTCGATGGACGAAGCGGAGGCGATGGAAATCGACGCTGACCCCCCGCCACCTCGAGACTGGCAGACCCCATACCTCGAGTGGTTGGACCAAGGGCGGTTGCCCTCAGATCGAACCGAGGCTCGACGCATTGCAAGAAAGGCCAAATCCTTTGTTGTGATTGACGGAGAGCTGTACAAACGCAACGCCTCGGGGATCCTGCAGCGATGCATACCCATTACCGCGGGTGAACAGTTAATCCGCGACATCCACGAAGGTATATGCGGACACCACGCAGTGCCGCGAACCCTCATGGGCAACGCCTTTCGACAGGGCTTCTACTGGCCCACTGCGGTGGCCAACGCCAAGGAAACCGTGCGCACCAGCGAAGGGTGTCAATTTTACGCACGGAAGACGCACCTCCCAGAGCACGCTCTACTGGCCTTTCGCGGTCTGGGGACTGGACCTCGTAGGACCTTTCTGACCGGCGCCTGGGGGCTTCACACATCTACTGGTGGCAATTGACAAGTTCTCAAAGTGGATCGAGGTCCGGGCCATTACCAACATCAGATCCGAGCAAGCCGTACTGTTCTTCACCGACATCATCCACAGATTCGGTGTGCCCAACTCGATCATCACAGACAACGGCACGCAGTTCACGGGCAAGAAATTCTTGGAGTTCTGCGACGACTACCACATCCACGTGGATTGGGCAGCCGTGGCGCACCCCCAGTGCAACGGCCAAGTCGAGCGCTCCAACGGAATGATATTGCAAGGACTCAAGCCGAGAATCTTCAGCAAGCTCAACAAATACGGCCGAAAATGGGTAACAGAGCTGCCCTCGATAGTCTGGAGCCTGAGGACCACCCCGAGCAGAGCGACGAGTTCAACCCGTTCTTTCTCGTCTACGGCGCCGAGGCTATCCTCCCGACCGACCTCGAATATGGGTCTCCGAGGCTTAAAGCATACCGGGAGGAGCAGAACCAGCAAGCACGCGAAGACTCAATGGACCAGGTGGATGAAGCTCGAGATGTAGCCACCTTACACTTAGCGAGATACCAGCAATCCCTGAGGCGGTACCAGGCGCAGAAGGTACGACGTCGAGACTTGGAGAAAGGAGAGTTGGTGTTGAGGCTACGCTAAGATAATCGAAGCTACCACAAGCTAACACCACCATGGGAAGGGCCATTTATCGTAGCCGAGGTCCTCAAGCCCGGCACCTACAAGCTGGCGAACCAGAAGGGCGAGGTTTACCCCAACGCTTGGAACATCCAACAGCTACGTCACTTTTACCCATAAGAACTCTTTGTACTGCTTTATGATTCCATCTTATCGCATGATGATAATAAAGTCTCTCTTAAAAAACATGGAAACATTGTTACTAATGACAATGAAAACAGGGCGACTCGCCTTTACCCTCGAAACGAACTCGAGTAAAGCCGAGTCCCCCTCGGGGGTTACTGGGGGACTGACCCCTCGATAGTCCTAACTTTTTTCCATGTATTTTTTATGAAAATGCGCCGCCCAACTTCTTCTTGAGCGCTCAGAAAGACGAAAGCGAGACGCAAGCCTACTGCGGCTAAGAGTCGGCCGAGTCGTGGGACCGCCTACGCCCTCGAAAGGCTATGGCATCCCCCTCACCACCCTATGCCAAAGTTACTTGTGAACGAACTTCCTCCGCTGAAGTCGATGTCGAGCCAAGAGAGAGGTGCAACGCGTACGAACTACGAACAAACCTAAAACTCGATTCGAAAACAACGCTCAAATCGTACGTTCTCTTTCAACACGTAACTAATTACGAAAAAACGGGATCAAATGCCTGAAATCCTTGCAGGAACTCTTGGGAGCGGCCTTGACGCCTCTCGAGCCGCAGCGCCGGGCTCACAAGCACGAAAAGATCGCAAGGAAGGTCTGACTTCCCCTCGATCAAAATCTTGAACGTGTTATCAGTCTCTTTCCCCTCGAGAATCAGAGAAGATGAAAGCAGGGCGCGAGCCTACTACGGTTAAAGGTAGGGTTGAAAACGGTCGAACACGATCGGGATAGACCCGTTATCATTTTCACTTTTACATTTAAATACGGAAACGAAAACGGAATCGAAAAAAACGGAAACGAAAACGAACACGAACATACGGGATAACATGATAATCGAAAACGAACTAATTCGAGCGAAAACATGTCGGTAACGATCGGGATGCGGAACGAAAAAACGAAAACACCGACCATAGAATCTGATACAATAAGTTGTCACCCACACCGACATAACATAAATATAACTACATAAGTCACCAACTTACTATCACCATTCACCACCACAGACCCACATTCAAATAGACACAATTTAATAGTTCACCACAAGTCCCGCAAAGCACAAACAGAAATAGAAGTTCTCGGTCTCAAGTTTCAACCTCACTGACACATAGTTCACTAGATCGACCACAACAGACATGCACTAGAAGTAGAATTATTGAAGAACATAACAAATGCCTAGAGCTCATTGGCCTCATCCTACTGCCGATGAAGGGAGGAGCAGGCGGGCAGGCGGCACGGCTGGTCGGCTGGAGGCGGGGGAGGAGCAGGCGGCGCGGCTGGAGGCGGAGGAGGAGCAGGCGGCGACGAGGTAGGGAGGACGGAGGAGCAGCGGCGCGGCTTGTTCCTGGTGCCGGGGGAGGAGCGGCGGCGGCGCAGTTTGTCGCGAGGAAAGTCGCGACTCGCGACTCGCGAGGGGGGAGAGCGACGGCCGACGGGGGTGGATAGCGACGGGACTCCTGGGAGAGAGCGGGCCGGTAGGTGTTAACCCTAATGGTGTTGGGCCGGGCCTTCGAGAATACCTCTTGTAGATTATTGGGCTCCTTTGTTTGAATGGGCTGAAAAACGGGATATTCCGTAATATCCCGTATAAATACGGTAAATGCGAAAGCGGTCGGGATAAGACCTAAACCGTTTTCGTTCCGATTTCGTATTTGTCATCCCGTATTCCGTATTTTATATCCCGTATTCCGTTTTTGTCCGAAAATACGAAAACGAGCGGGATAAATGTAGAAAACGGAGCGGTCGAACACGGGATTTTGTCCGACCGTTTTCAACCCTAGTTAAAGGTGGGCCGAGCCGTGGGACCGCCTACACCCTCGAAAGGCTACGGCATCCCCCTCACCGCCGAACACCCAATCAGCAAACCCTCCGTTCACAAGATCGTGCTGACACACGAAAAGGTTGGACACGCAAATAGATTTATTCCTTACACGCCACGAACGGCAAAATTATAAGGAAAAAATACACTTGGCCAAAGGCCATTTAAGAATACAAAGGCATCAGCCCCACGAACGGGACTCTTGGACCATTTCAGCAAGCCGGCCAGCACACTATCAGGGAAAGCAGTTTCCACAGCTTTCTCGACAGTTTTCTTCTGGCATCCGGCTATGCTGAGGGACCTGGCGGTCGAGAGGCTATGGAAAAGGGAGGAACGTTGAACCACTTCACCGTCCAACAGGCCTGGCTTTACGCCCTGCCCGTCCGAAGAAAGGTGTCGGACCCCTTCAACATGCGACAGGATCGGCCTTCACACGAAGCCATTGAGGGGCGCCCTCGCGAAGAGGACCGCTGGCGATCATCACGCTAGCCTCCTAGCGAACGAGACGACCGGCACGACATCATTAGCTAGCTTCCTAGCGAATGATGCCCCCTCCCCTGCCGCATCCGGCGTGGACCTCACCACGGGTAAGGTCTCCAACTCTGCGATCAGCGGCTCAACCTCCTGCCCTTCATGCGCAGCCTGCTCCCCGCCTCTCGACAATTTTCTTCTGGCATCAATGGCGCGCGCCAAGGCCGGAGCCTTGGGCCGGACTACTCCCACTATCAGGACCATCAGGAGGACGAACTCGGTGGCTCTCCATGGTGGCTTTGGACTATCAAGGCTTCCTGATGGCCCTCCCCTCCGGACGCCTGTTTATATAGGCATCCAGGGATGGCGACTGTTGCCTCCGTGGCGAAGCAACAGTCGGATAGGCATGCGCATGCGCATCGCCACCCATACCGGACGGGCAGCCTTAATCAACTCCCTTTTACTCGCTCGCCCCGAGATCTTCGTGTCTGATTTCACGAGCGAAACAGACGCCTCACAGGCGAGTAAAGGACGGGCGAGGAAGGCGACCCGGAAAACATCAAGGCGAGTCGCTGATCCCTGGGCCCGGCCAAGGGAAAACCGCTCGGTGCGAACCGACGCGTTCGCTGCGACGGCAGTGGAGCAGCCGCGTTAGTCCCCGTGATTGACGCATCGCTTCAACTGAAGCGCTATCACGATCGGGGAAAAACGCGCCCGCTTACTCGCACCAGTAGGTGGACTTGACCTCCTGATCGGGGAACGCACGCGTCAAACGCGGCGGGGGTTGAGCCGCTGGCATGCGGGCCCCATCGGCGGAAGCCGCCCCGGCGTGGGCGGCCGCATTAACTGCGGCGCGGTAAAACGAACCGGCGCCGCAGTAACTCTGAGCGTCCCGTCGCCTCAACCCTTGCCCGAACACGCCACTCCACCTGAAAAGGCGCGCCCATTACTCCCACACGGAGCGCCGCGCCACGTCAGCCGAGATCGTGTGGATATAAACGGCTATTTCCGGTCGACAGGCCGATGTTTCGCCACGTTACCCACGACTCGCGCAAAATGCGGACGACCGCCCCCGGTCAAAAGGTCAACGACCGACGACGGCTTCCAAGGCAAGCTAAACCGCCTCGAGGCGTTCCGCAGAGGCTGGGGTTCGAAGTCCGGCCCTCGAACGGGTTTAAACGGACGCCCCGGCCTAGCCGGAAACGAACGAGGGTAGGGCAACACACCCGACCCTCGAGCGGAGGTCCTCGAATGCCCCCTCCGTGGCCTTACTGATCAGGAGTTCGAAGCCTGGACCTCGAACGGGTTCGACAGGCGCTCCAGATCAACAGAGTCAGGGACGATTCGGGCGTGCTCATCATGACTTTACCCCCGAACGCAGAGTTTGGGGACGCCCCTGTTGTGTTCAAGGCCGGACAAAGGCAGCTAGTTGAGGGATACCATCGAGGGAGTGCTTCCGCGCCCTTTGCCCCTGTCTAGCAAACCTTTGCGAGTGCTCGCTGATGGACGTGTCTCCGGACCACGAGCCGACCCCCAACGAACGGGGCTCGGATGCCCACTTGAACTACCCGCTAACGTCTCACCCCTCAGCCCCTCGAAGGGGAAGCGAGGGTCGCAATACGAAAAGACGAGGAGCTCGACCCGATCGTCCCTTCTAGGCCAGAGGGCTCGGGGGCTCCCCGCACGAACAGCATGACACCCGTCGAGTGCGAAACTCGAGCCCCGCGCGGTGCGGCCTCGAAACCCCAGAACCCGACATCCGAGGGTTATAACCTTTGCACGAGTAAAAATACTCCTGCAAAGGCTCGGGGGCTACACCCGCGGGTGCGCTAGCGTGCCCCGCGGAAGTCATGCGCATTCCCAAATCGAACTCCAGCACAGGGCACCCACGAGATGTCACCTCGATCATGAGCCTTTGTGCGAGTCAAATCACTCCCATAAAGGCTCAGGGGCTATTGTCGGGGACCAAACTAAGGGGTCCCTTAACCATCGGGTTAAGCACCCTCAAAATCGCAAAACGAAACTATCACCCATTGACACATAGGCCCGCACCAACTAGATCACACGGCCCGTCGGCGGTCAGCAAGGCCCAACGGCGGCCCATGATGTCGCGCTTCCCTCGCGCCCAAGTTCCGCCTCGTTCGAGGGTACCCCGCCCTCTCCCCTCGAACGACAGATCGCCGCTCCGCCTCGCTCGAGGGTACCCCGTCTTCCCCTCGAGCAACAAATCGCTCTCCGCCTCGCCAAGACTCGCTCCAACCCCTCGAGCAAGCACCACGCCAGGGGTGCGGGCCTCGACGATCCCAACTCTTGCGTTGGGCGCCGGAGCCAGCATGCAGATCTCCCTGCACGCTGCTTCTGACAGAATCTGGGAGCACTGTGCCCCCCGCGACGCGGACAGGTATAGCCGTGCTAGCCCTGCGCGGCACTGTGCCCCCGACACCGCCGATCCCGGCCGCGCCTCTGTGCTGTTCCGCCAGGGGCCCCCCATCGCCTCCCTGACCGGGACACCCCTGAACGGGTGCTGGGGGACCCACGGACGGGAAACAACCAATGACCGGGAGCGGACCCTGGTCAACACCGTTGCAGGGCACCAGGGCAAGGAACGGACTCCTTGACCCTTGCCCACCATGTCTCCTGGCCACAGTGTGCCATACTGTGGCCACAGTAGGCGCCACGCCTGCGCCACCAACGCCGGTCCTCAATAGAGGGGGCCCCTATGGCGAATATGGGAAATCTTCGGACTACCCAAGCAGCGGCCGCCCCGTACGCATCTGGACTGACACCATTGTCAGGACAAAAGCCGATCGTACCGGCTCCATAAAGAGGACCACGTCCTTGACCATCATAGAAGGCCCTCTCGAGTTCACGAACGACGGCCAGTTCACCATGATGACCACGAACGACGGCCAGTTCACCATGATGACCGAGTTGTCCCTCGAACCCCCTCGAAACAGGAACAGGAGGCCTCGAGTAAGCCGCCAAAGCTCGAGGGTGTCCTGGGCAGGCTTGCAAGGCACGGATGCGCCCGGGACAAGCATCTCCTTCACAAGATATACTGTACGATTCATATTGTAGCATTGGATGCACCCACGATTGTAACCCTTCTTACCCTTGAACTATAAAAGGGAAAGCAAGGAGTCCCGTATGGGACAATCATGCTCATTCGGCTCGCAACAATAGAGGCCTTGCCACCTGTTGAAGACGAGCGCATACACACCATCTTCCACCCCCGACCAGGGACTTGGAGACCTCTCTCCTCTCCCGCACTCACTTGTAGCCCCCATTTCTACAAGCACCCCGGTGCAAGCTAATACAAGTGCGCGAGCACACCCCTGCTGGACGTATGGCCCCGTCGCCGGAACCAGGATAAACCCGTGCCCTTATGTTAAGCTTCCGCATCAACCATCAAGGGACGAGACATAGCGCATTTCTGTGCGGTTTAGGGAGTGCCGGCCATTTCCAACACCGACAGACATAATAACGAACAATCCACGAGGGGGTACCAGAGTGGTAGATTTGTAGGCAGGGGGTCGTAGGGTTAGGGAGCTCGAGATAACACAAGACACAGGATTTAGACAGGTTCGGGCTACATGAAGGTATAATACCCTGCGTTCTGTGTTTAATGGTGTTGGTATTGCTTGTGCACCTAGATATTCAAACGTAATCGCCACGTTATCATCAAGCTTGTCCAACAAGTCGGCGGTTCCTCATGGGCCACATCGGGGTTAGCCCACAACCTTATCAGAAGTGGGTATATGACGGCTTGCACCCCTGTCAGTGGTGGGCCTGGGGTACCCATCGGGTTCCTTAAAAGCCAGCCCTCTTTCCGCGCACGAGAGCGCTCCCGTACGAATTTCCTGGTTTCACGGGCGCTGTTTTGCAAAACAACCCCTCAAGAATGCTGAAATCTAACCCGCGGTCCCTCACCGGCTCACCGGTCCGCCCCCACTCCGCCTCCCCTCCGCCCCGGCCCCCTCTCCAGCTCCTGCACCAACCCCAATCCCCTCTCTGAAACCCTATCATTGATTCGCCTCTCCATCCACCGCGCGGAGGCCGGGGGTGCAACGGTGCGGCCCGATCCGGTAGCAGGTGCCTTGATACTCGCCCCGGCGCCGCCTGAGGAACGCGCTGCCGCCTGCGGGGACCCTCGTCGGGGCCGAACCTGGACGGCCGCGTTCCCAACGGCAACGACGACGACCGAGAAGGCACGGAAGCGCCGGGTGAGGAGCGAGCTGCGGCGATGGCGGCGGAGAAGAGCGCGGCGGCCGTCGCCTCCTCCCTCCCCCGCACCCGCCTTCCCCGGCCCCCTCCGGGATCCTACTGGTTCGCTCCCTCCCTTCTCCTCCCTCTTCTCTGCTTTTCCATCAGATCGAACAGAGAGCAGCAATCTGACACCGGCTGCACCTCTCTTGCGCCGCCATCCTCTCAGCCGAGGCCGACGCGGCCGCCGGCAAGCAGCAGCAGCGGCAGTTCAAGGAGGTGGACATGTGCATGCTCGGCGTCGGCGAGCGCCAGGAGTTCATCGAGCGCGTCTTCCGCGTCGCCGACGAGGACAACCAGCGACTCCTGCAGAAGCTACGCAACCGCATCGACAGGTCTGTTTCTTCTCGTCTATCTCTCTGTCTATCTACAACACAACCTGCTTGTTGTCTTGTTGCTTTCCTTCAATTCTGCTTCATTCATTCATTCATCTATCTCCGACTCCCACGAAAAATAATCGACAGCACGACAGTTCACTTGCTTGCTGTACAGGCTGCCACCACTCACCACGCACCACCAAAAAAAAAGGACAATTTTCTATGGCCGAATGGAAATAGTACAAGTATTGTCTATCTCTTCTCTCTTCATCTTCTTCAGTAGCTAGTCAAACGTACAATCATCGGAGAGGGACCTTCCTTCTGTCTGTACGTCCTCCTTCCTTGAAACTTGAAAGAGCGTCACACACAAAACAGCACGTTTGCAAAAAGGAAAAAGGATCAAGAGATCGACACACGTTTTTTTTTTGGAAAAGAGAAGCTTTATTGATCTTAAACAATTACATCGAGATGATACAATTATATAAGATCCAACCCGGCCTCTGCATAACTAAGATGCACACAGCCAATGAAAAAAAAACAAAAAAGAGAGCACCATGACCTAGCAAACTACCACAAGCGCCTCCATCTTCATCCGCGTCACAAACCAAAGCAA
>OAMR01000993.1:61428-79171 GCA_900205405.1 Echinochloa crus-galli
CCGCATAGGGACTGTCTCTTATACACATCTAGATGTGTATAAGAGACAGGCCAAGCGCGGCGCAGCCGAGCGGCGGCGGCCGGGCGCGACCCCGACGGGCGGCGGCAAGCTCGGCCAGCCTGACGCCCGGTCCGGCGGCTCATTTTTTTTATTTTGTTGAAAATTCTTTGCCGAGTGTCAGTCGTCCTTTTTTTTATTTTCCAAAAATATGTTTGCCGAGTGTCGTATATTGGACACTCGGCAATGACTCTGTATTTGCCGAGTGTTGGAAACTTCGCCGAGTGTATTTCAGTCTTTGCCGACACCTGATTTGCTGAGAGGGCTTCGCCGAGTGTTACACTCGGCAAAGTCTTCGCCGAGTGGATTTCAGGCTTTGCCGAGTGCCTGGGGCACTCGGCAAATAGCCTGTTTCCCGTAGTGATCTAAGCCATTGGTTCTTTTTCACACGCATGGTTCACTAAGCCTTGTTATACTTTTCTGTTCGCGCATCTTGTTTATCTTCGCACCTTGTTTGTCTCGAATCAGTTTCATCTTAGCTCTATTTTTAGCAATCCTTGCGCGCCCGTGTCTAATAATTTAGAGAGCTTCTTGTTATATATTGATGATTGGTGTACTATGTTCTTATTTATTTTATTTGTTTGCTTGTATGTTTCCTTGGATGCTTTGGTTGATTGATGCGAGTAGAACGAATGTGGTTCGAGTGTTCAAGAGATTACAATATCAATAATTGAAGACTGAGCAGTGGTATTTACTTTGGAGAAAGGCAAGTGTCCCTAACCATCCTTCTATCTATGCTTATTTATATACCATATATGATTTAATGGGAACATGGAGCGACCATCCAGGAAAACAGTACAACCATGAGTATCATATGGCTCTGGTCTTGGCTAATTAATTAGAAACTTTAGTGGATGGTAACCTTACCTGAAAGGGGCATGGGGGGAGGCCTTGATGGGGTATAGCTCGGTCCTCTTGAGCTGTGAGCTTTGGTAAGAGACAAACCTCATTAGGGAGGGTTATGCTTTACTTGGACTGGAAACCTTAGCGGGTTACTATTTACTAAGAAATCTTTGTAAAGGCCTCGTAGCGTCCCTATGCGGTCACACTTCGGTAGTGTGATTTAAGAGGTTTGGCCACCTCAGCATGGTTGGGTTTAAAGTTCTTCTGAACTTTTACGCGGCTTGTGGTGAAAGTGTACAACCTCTGCAGAGTGTAAAACTGATATATCAGCCGTGCTCACGGTCTTGAGCGGCCTGGACCCTCATGATTAATATACTTAAATTTGATATAATTTGATCTCTGGTTATTTCTTGTGGCCTTGCTGAGTACCAACCATAAGTGTACTCACCCTTGCTAACTGCTGCTCAGAAGAAGAACTTGTATGAAGCTGTTTGAAGATGGTGCTCAGTTCTAGGCATACGCAACCCCCAGTCGACTGCCTGTGAAGTATGGAGCCTTCGCTTCGACAATTAGCTTTATACTATGATAGACTCGTAAGTCGTTTACAATATTTTATTTTACGTGATACATTATCTGTTATTCACTACTGGTTTACTGTATGTGTGAAAATTGATCCTGGCACACATACAGGGTACACTTGGTTTGTTTTCTAAAACCGGGTGTGACAGTAGCCTCCGAGCCTCCGAGTACTTTCAGAAGTAGTCGGAGACTCAAAAGCAGTCTTTTATCTTCATCTTGAGTAGTTTAATGGTATGCGCCGATCAGGTGCACCCATTGGGTGTAGCCCCCGATCTTTGAGTAGTTTTGTAAAAACTAGTCGAAGGTCTTGAATTGATCAACAATAGGAACAAAAAATGTGTACCCCTTGAGTATAGCCCCCGAGCCTCGAAGCGAATGTTTACATTCAGTCCGAGGGTCAAGAACATAATCTTTAAAGTAGCTTCTTGTTTAAAGTACTTGGCTGGTGCCAAGTTTCACTGATGTGAGTGTTTCACCGTTTGAGTACTGACTGGTGTCAGTACTCGTCTCCATGTCTTAGCTTGCGATGTGTAGCCCCCGAGCTTCAAGCGACTAGTTAAAGTAGTCAGCATGTGAGCACTGACTAGCATAAGTACTCGATCGGCTCCGCAGCATCATGAAGGGGCGAATTGGTGCCAAGTCTCACTGGTGTGAATGCTTAGCTGTGAACCCTGCAGTTTAAATATATAGGATTAGTAGTATCCGATCAAGAAAAATCCATGAAGGATAATAATAGCATGTGGTAATGCATGTTTAAGCTGTTAAGCTCATTGCTCGTGTTAGACTTTTAACCACTCGAACAGTAGCCCTGTTACGTTTAAACACTTGGTCCCGCTTAACCATAGTCCGCAAACGTGAGACTGGTGCCTTCTTTGACGTGTAGGCGTGTAGGTGTTGCGAAGGAGCCGAAGCTTCACGAATTAAGGTGCATGCTACTGAGCGGTGTTGGTCATTAAGAGAAGACAACAAGCATAAAGTAGTCGACATGCGACGAAAGTATGCGCAGTGCGCAAGAAAGTAGTCGGTTAGGACTTGCTCCTGTAGGAGAGGTCGCGCGAGGGAGTTTAACCCGTAGGCGAGAGAATCTTGTAGATACAGCCTCCGATAGCCTTACGTAGTTCGATGCACCAAGTCTGCGGGCTAGTGCCCTGCGTAACTCGATTTACCAAATACATGGGCTAATCGTAGCATGCTCCACAGTCGTCGGCTCATGGCCAAGCATGTGTAGAACAAGCTGAAAAAAATTATTATAAAAATAATTATTGAATAAGACTTAGCTTTGTTCGCGGACTATTTCAAGATTTTTTTTGCACAGCAAACCCGCCGAGTCCGAAACCATCTTCTGCTCCGCCTCAGACCCGCCGTGTAAATACGCCCAATCACCTCCAATCAGCACCACCGAGTAGATTGATCTTGTTGTTGATTGATGTCGAAAAAGTTAAATCCCATCGCGTCTAATGTTGAACTTCAGCCAGTAGGCCCCACGGTGGGCGCCAAGTGTCGACGAATTATGTCGCGCACGTCTGCCTGGGGGTACCCCAGAGAGTAGATTTATGGGTCTCGTCTAGTTCTAAAAACGACAGTGTACGAACAACACAAAGATTTAGACAGGTTCGGACCGCGATAGCGTAATACCCTACGTCCTGTATGTTGGATTGTATTCCTCGTACGGTTGTGTAAAAGTTTAGTTTGAGGGGGTCCCTGCCCAGCCTTATATAGTCCGGAGGGCAGGGTTACAAGTCGGTTGTGTGATCTAGTCGTATACAACTCGGAGTACTACAACAGGGGTACTTTGGAGAGTCTCCATCTAGTATACGACTAGTCTACCTAGCCTACTACGCCGTCTTGCACTGTAGTCGACTAGTTTTAGGTAGTTAGGCTAAACTTTTCCTATTAGGTAATTTATTCCTTTACATGAATGGTCATAGGGATCTTTTAGTCCCACAGTCACAGATATAAGTCACAAGTATCACACATGGTCCATTAAGGATGTATGTCATCGGTAACGCGCGTCAACGTAGCCTGTTACATATGACTTGTGATAGGGCACCAGAGGACAAGTTATTGGTAATGGGTTACATTGATGCCCGTTACATATAACTTAGGTAATGGTCATCACTAGAAGCCCCTTATGGCCTTTGATGTCGTATTGGTAATGGTCTTCGTATGACGTCCGTTACCAATGTGGCCAGTGGGCTCCGCGAAAGGGTCTGCATGGGCGTCATTGGTCACGGTTATTCGTAATGGATCTTACTTAATGTCCGATACAGTTGGTAATGGTTTTATGCCCGTTACTGATGATGATCCATTAGTAACCCCATAAAAAGTAACAATTGTCATGCCCATTACCAATGTCGATATTTGTCCATTACTAATTTGAGGTTTTCACGTAGTGATAAGGTCTCCAATTTTCCAGATAAAGACAGCATCCGAATTTCATTACTTCAGTTTTCAAATAGCATAAGGTTGTCATTTTTATTACAAATGGAAGTTCTTTCAAAATTGAAAGGCATTACATTAAATTGATACAATATCTTATAACACTCCCGAGCTCAGCATTTCAGGATACACACACAACCTAAAATAATAGATAAAACTCAAATACGCTAATGGAAAACCATAAGGTCTCTCCATGATTCCTTTATTTGTAGTGCTTTCACGGCGTTGTCTCTAACTGTACGTGTTCCGTGCATTTGGCTACCAGGGAATCATGCTATGCTTTGTTTTCCCTTCGACGCATATGACGTTTGAATTGCATGAATTCTGCTGGCTATTTCCTTCATGTTCATTCGTTCGCTTGGTATTGGCTTCGTACAGGAAAGTGCTACTTTCAGCACGGAGACGAAGCATTGATGAACCGCATTTTCTAAAGCCGTCTTTGCTTCAGCAAAGTTCTTGCATTCTTCTGACAGATGAGCATCGATGACATGAAATATTTCATGTGGAAAGCTGGCATCCACAAAGCTGACAATGCTGACTCCATCCTTGAACATAGGATCTG
Source organism: Echinochloa crus-galli (assembly GCA_900205405.1). Classification (NCBI taxonomy): domain Eukaryota; kingdom Viridiplantae; phylum Streptophyta; class Magnoliopsida; order Poales; family Poaceae; genus Echinochloa; species Echinochloa crus-galli. The sequence goes on from OAMR01000993.1 coordinate 65,909, forward strand.
TTGGTCTCCTTCCAGTCATCATTTCCAGCAGTATTATCCCAAAACCATAAACGTCATCAGAAGTTGACGCTTGACGACCACCTCCCGCGTACTCTAAAGTGAGATACATGTAGAGGCTAGATATAGTTAGTGAACATCATATTAATTCTTATAATAATTCTACGTGTAGAGACAAATAGACCATGTGGGATTAAGCGAAGAGAAGAGGAATTGGGTGAAACGGTGGAACCGGACACCCAATTCTCTTCTTGTTCATACCATCCCAAACATATACCTGGAGCAATGTATCCGATAGTCCCCTTCACACCAACCGAGGAATTCATTGAACTGGCTGGTTCTGACAAAGAACCATGGTAGAAACTTGCAATGCCGAAATCTCCCAGAAGGGCATTCATATCATCATCTAGAAGAATATTGCTAGGCTTCAGATCACAATGGATGGTGGTTCTTCCACAGTCATGGTGTAAATAGTCCAAAGCATCAGCTATCTCAACAGATATGCGTAATCTTTGAGTCAAGCTCAGTGGTTTGTGAGCTTTTCCGTCCCCTTTGGGCGGATGTAGCCATTTGTCCAGGTTCCCATTAGCCATGAATTCATAAACTAAAGCTTTAAAAACACGGCCTGTATTGTCTACCGTGGAACAAGCAGTTACGATGGGAACAAGATTTCTATGCTGGATGCTTCTCAGCGCTTCACATTCTTTCAAGAAACTTCTCTCTGCTCCGCGCATTTCAAGGTCAAAAACCTTCACAGCCACTTCCATCTTAGCTTCTTTTAACTTCCCTCTATACACTGAACCGTAGCTTCCTTTCCCAACCAAATTGGATTCGGAGAAGTTAGATGTGGCTTGAGCTAAATCATTATACGAAACCTTGAGGAAATTCTCGCCGAATGAAGTCAACGACGACGAACTTCTTCTTGGCATCTTTTTCACAAGGAGTAAAAAGTAGACCAGCAATATGAGTGACATGAAGCCAAATATTGGGATCAACACTCTAATCAAATAGTATCCTATGTGTGCTTTCTTAGAAACGGCTGTGCATGAAGGCATGTGAAGATCTATCCGTCCTCCACAAAGCCCAGTATTACCCTCAAGTGAAACAGCTGCTGCATTTTCGAACACTCCGTTTCTTGGTACTTCTCCACGAAGATGATTATATGAAAGGTCTAGCTTGATGAGGAATTCCAATACATTTAGAGATTGTGGGATGCTGCCTGACAAGTCGTTGTGTGAAAGATTTAGCATGCTTAGAGTCTTCAGGTTGCCAAATGTTGTTGGGATGCTTCCTGTCAGAAAGTTTTGGTCCATTTGCATATACACTAGGTCTTGGCATTGGCCCAAAGAATCAGGTATTGGCCCAGAAAGATCATTCGAAGAAAGATATAATGTAGTAAGCTGTTTAAGATTACTAATAGGAGTTAAGTCACCCTGAAGAGCATTGTGGCTAAGGTCCAACTCTGTGAGTTGTTGAAGGTTTGCAAGGTTTGGTGGTATGTACCCACGAAGATTGTTGTAGCTAAGGTCAAGCAGTTGGAGGCTTTCAAGATTTCCCAAGCTATCTGGTATGAAACCCTCAAATTCATTTTCGTTTAGGTTGAGGTAGATCAACTGAGTAAGATTGCCAATAGATGATGGGATTAGCCCAGTGAAGTTGTTCGATTGTAGACGTAGAACTCCTAGGTTTTTTAAATTTCCAATCCATCCTTCAATTGTACCACTAAAATTGTTGTAGCCTAGTCCCAATTTAGTTAAGGCTGTAAGTTTCCCTATGCCCTGAGGAACTTGTCCAGACAAGCTGTTTCCAGTCAACAAAAGCAATTGAAGGCTGGTCGACGATAGGTTGCTGATTGACTGCGGTAGAGATCCCTGCATCTTATTGTAAGCGAGTGAGAGTATATTTAAAGATTTACAGTTGCCTAGTGCATTTAAAAATTCCCAGTCTTGATCGTCCCTCGCTACAAGCTGATTATAATGAAGACTTAGGCCAGTCAAATTTGTAAGTTTTCCGAGAGTAGTAGGAATTCGCCCTGTGAAATTGTTAAACGATAAATCTATCTTTCGTAGCCCTAGAGCATTGCCTAGGGAAGCTGGGATGGAACCTTCAAACGTGTTGTTTTGCAAGGTAAGCTCTATGAGATGAGGGAGCAGGTCTCCTATGTTTGGTGGCAAGGCCTTGGCTAGGAAATTAGCATGTAAATACAGATATTGTAGAGAAGAAAGATTAAAGAAAGCATTTGGAATTTCACCTGAAAGCCTATTTTCTGCCAGTTGCAAGCTCCGTAAATTCACCAATTCGCCAATCTCACTAGGAATACTTCCCTCGAATTGATTGGAACGCAAACTGAGATAGGTTAGATTTGTCATCTGGCCTAATTTCGGAGGAATTGAACCCACCAGTAAGTTTGATGATAAATCTTAGTATAAGTTGGAGCAATTTATAAGTGCGTCTGGAAAGGGACCAGCGAAGTTATTAGAGGAGAGGACAAGATAACTGAGGAAGGTAAGGTTGACGAGAGAGGAGCTGATTTGCCCAGCTAAATTTTTGCCTGTGAGGGTGAGCGACAGAACGCGCCATGGTCTCGTCAAGGTGCACGTTATACCAGTCCACCGACAGAAATGGGAGTTCATGGTCCAATTGCTCAAGGATCCAGATGGGTCACTGACGCCCCGCTTGAAATCGAGCAGTGCCTGCAGATCTCTGCTGTTTTCATGGACGGTTGAGCAATTGATGTTTCCAACTCCATAGCACAGCAGCAGCAACTGCAATAGTAAAAACACGGGCATGGAGAATTTCGCCAGCTGCTTGGAACGACACATGATGCACTTAACTGTCACCTGCAAAATATAAAGCATAAACTCGGTGCATATTATGTGTACATGCATATACACTATATATGTTGCGACTCTATAATATGAGAGAGAGAGAGAGAGAGAGAGAGAGAGAGTACGGTACCTTGCCCTGCCTTGCCTTTGAAACGATGTTTGAACTTTGAACTGGAAGTATCGGCTGGATGCTCAGCTGGTTGAGGCCCCAGAGGTTTAAAAACAGGTTTACATGACCACAGCCAGCATCGCGAGGCAGAAGCCGAGGCAATATTGATGTGGGACCAACTACCACATTTTTTTTATACTTGACCAACTACCACATTGGATTCTCTCCATGCCCATACATTCCTTCTCCAGCACATCTCGTTCTGCCATTGCCGGCCATGGCTGCGAGGTCAACTTCTCCTAGATCCGTTGATACCGAAGCTCCTACGAGTCCATCAGTGGCTACCAACTGAGAAGAAACCTCATTGCAGATTGTTGTTGAGGCCTCTTTCATCCTCTGCCCCTACTGTAGCACACCGAACATATAGTATTTTTAAGAAAGCAAAAAACTGTGGGCCTGAACAATATCATATCATCAAATGGAAACAGGATAAGTGTTGGTAGACTAGACCTTGGAACGCCCAAATATCCAGAACTTGAAGGCGTGCTTCGGGGTGGAATTCAAGATGTGCGGCGTCAGATGGATCGCTTGCTGATTTGCTCATCTGCTGCTGATCCGGTTCTTCCAGGGTGGGCTGAGATAGGTTAGATTTGTCATCTGGCCTAATTTCGGAGGAATTGAACCCACCAGTAAGTTTGATGATAAATCTTAGTATAAGTTGGAGCAATTTATAAGTGCGTCTGGAAAGGGACCAGCGAAGTTATTAGAGGAGAGGACAAGATAACTGAGGAAGGTAAGGTTGACGAGAGAGGAGCTGATTTGCCCAGCTAAATTTTTGCCTGTGAGGGTGAGCGACAGAACGCGCCATGGTCTCGTCAAGGTGCACGTTATACCAGTCCACCGACAGAAATGGGAGTTCATGGTCCAATTGCTCAAGGATCCAGATGGGTCACTGACGCCCCGCTTGAAATCGAGCAGTGCCTGCAGATCTCTGCTGTTTTCATGGACGGTTGAGCAATTGATGTTTCCAACTCCATAGCACAGCAGCAGCAACTGCAATAGTAAAAACACGGGCATGGAGAATTTCGCCAGCTGCTTGGAACGACACATGATGCACTTAACTGTCACCTGCAAAATATAAAGCATAAACTCGGTGCATATTATGTGTACATGCATATACACTATATATGTTGCGACTCTATAATATGAGAGAGAGAGAGAGAGAGAGAGAGAGAGAGTACGGTACCTTGCCCTGCCTTGCCTTTGAAACGATGTTTGAACTTTGAACTGGAAGTATCGGCTGGATGCTCAGCTGGTTGAGGCCCCAGAGGTTTAAAAACAGGTTTACATGACCGTTACATCCACACATTGTGACACCTTATCTTAGCTTGACCGCCATTTCAGCGAAGACCCGAAGTCCGTCAAACTCTCCGGTTACCGCCACTTTCCAGCTTCCATCCCGTCACGTAGTGCCGCTGTCGTTGTTCGAGTTGGACAAGATTGTTGCTGCGTGGCCAGCCTCGAATCCCAGAGTACTTTTCAGCAGAACCGGACAGAGATATTCCAGGCTGATGTGCGACCTGTCTCGTGCTGTTTCGATGATGATAATTCAGCTCGAGAATGGTCTACCGGTGATGGATTTTCGTTCTAAAACCGATTTGGACCTTTGTGATGACCGTGCTTCCAGAATGTATCGTGTGGCCATGATTCGTTCATAGGTTATCTTTGACAGGGCAGCGGGTCAGGTCAACTTGTATGTATCCGATCTGGACAAGAATACTCTTGTACAATGCCGTGCTTCATAGGGTTTAAGCAGATGTTAACTATCGTATGAATTGGAGAAATATCAGTATATAAAAATCAATCGGTCATGGTGAAAATATCTGTACTCCCTTTTTCTGTAAAAAAATTGTTCATTCTTTAAAAGAAAAAAGTTCATTTGAGGACGAGATAATGGTACGATGGATATTCTGCCAAGAGTCAAATATATGGTCCTCGTGTGCCTCTTCTCAAAGTTTGAAAGTTCAGGTTCAAAATCTGCTAAATCGCTATCGTCAAGGTTGTTGGCGGCGTTGGAGCGTGGATTTCCCGAGGGTACCGGCCCGGGCAGGTAACTTTGTAGCCGTTGATGTGCTTTAACATTCGTGCATCCCGATGGAACGGTACAGAAGATGGTCCCACCATTTTCTTCATATGCCAGGTTTCCTGCCTCCACAGCCAGCATCGCGAGGCAGAAGCCGAGGCAATATTGATGTGGGACCAACTACCACATTTTTTTTATACTTGACCAACTACCACATTGGATTCTCTCCATGCCCATACATTCCTTCTCCAGCACATCTCGTTCTGCCATTGCCGGCCATGGCTGCGAGGTCAACTTCTCCTAGATCCGTTGATACCGAAGCTCCTACGAGTCCATCAGTGGCTACCAACTGAGAAGAAACCTCATTGCAGATTGTTGTTGAGGCCTCTTTCATCCTCTGCCCCTACTGTAGCACACCGAACATATAGTATTTTTAAGAAAGCAAAAAACTGTGGGCCTGAACAATATCATATCATCAAATGGAAACAGGATAAGTGTTGGTAGACTAGACCTTGGAACGCCCAAATATCCAGAACTTGAAGGCGTGCTTCGGGGTGGAATTCAAGATGTGCGGCGTCAGATGGATCGCTTGCTGATTTGCTCATCTGCTGCTGATCCGGTTCTTCCAGGGTGGGAGACGCTTCAGGATCCGTCGGTTGGGCTGGAGGTCATGTCATCGTGGAAGGATTTGTTTGAGGAGCGGCAGTGTTGAAGACGAACCCTGGCCAAACAGATGCTCCGATTGAAAGGTGAGGAGAGGCAGAGCTCGCGGCGGGCATCCATCACCATGCAGGGATCTGATGGGAGGGGCAGCAAGATTGGGATTGGAGAGGGGAAAGAGATCTCAGGCGGAGAAGCGCTTCTGTCTTGGTTCGAGTTCGATGGAGAAGAAGAATGGGAGGAGGCGAAGCTGATGAGTGGGACCTGCAGCTGAAAGGAATCTGCCTGGCGAAGGGATATTTAATTTTTTACCATAACGGGTGGCGCCTCCTCGGATATCATCCTAACGAATGGTGCTACACTTTTACCACGTAACGAAAAAACGCGCTATAAAAATACTATATTTGTATCCGTGGCATGCCAGATCAATTGTCCACGCTGGATCCGGTGCATGCGAGGTGGCAAATGACCTCCGATGCCCCTGGTGACCCGCTCCACGCAAATTCTCCTGGGGGAAGGGGGTTCAACTGCAAAAGCTCGTGGGAGCTTTGGTCATGGCGGCCGGTGGTTGAGTGGGCGAGCAGCTCGGGTGACGCGTGCAAGGGAGAGAAGAGGGAGTGGTGAGGCTATAGAGGTGCTCACCATCGGCGGGGACGCGTGGAGGTGGCCGGAGTTTGGCCGCGGCAGACATGGCGGCCGGACGGCGGGGCTTCAGGGGGGCGGAGGTGCTCCGGCGGCGGAACGACGACGAGAAACGGCAGAATCGACACGCCTCGAAGAGGGGAAACTCGTGGTGATAGTTGTATTCGTGATGCTCACCGTGGATCCCGAGCCCTGGGAGAACTGGTACCCGCTCCTCGCCGCGGTGTACGGGTCCCCGCCGGCGGTCGCCACCATGGCGTCGTACCCGAGGTTGAAGATGACCTGACAGTGGGTCCCACATGTAAGTGACAGTAGAGAGAGGAGAGGAAGGGGACAAAAGGGCATGAGGGACATTTGCCACCCCTGCATGTACCGGATCCAGTGTGGATAGCTGATCTGGCGTGCCACGAGTGCAAATATGGTATTTTTATAGCACATTTCTTCGTTACATGGTAAATTTGTAGCGTCATTCGTTAGGATGATATCCGAGGAGGCGCCATCCGCTATGATGGTAAAAAGTTAAATATCCCCCTGGCGAAGGAGCAACGAGGCAAAACCAACCTGGCGAAGGAGCAACGAGGCACACAGCACTCGGGCATTTGGGGGCATGGGAGACATTAAAATATGTTTGAATGGTACAACACGGATCCCAACACCAAAAGATCCGACGGCACAGAAACTACCGGCCCGGACCGGTACCGGTGGTTTACCAATTCCCGGCGGCGTTGCAAGTGCTTGAAAAATAGTCAGGACCTTCACCAACACATCTTTTACATCATCCGTCGCCGTGGCTGCACTAAGTAGTTAAGCCCATCTCCGGCAACAAACCCAGTAAACCTGATCATCAGAGAACAGAGATGAATATGTCACTTGAGAGCAGTTTGTACAAAGCCAGTTCAAACAGCTTGCTCGGTTGTCCCCGTTGCCGATTCCAATCCGCTAGAAGTTCGCAGAAAACCACCGAAGTCACCGAAGTACGGAACCAACCGAATGTATTGCCAAATTGCAGCTGCTGCTCGCTGTATTCGTAGGTGCACGTGAGCCGGTGAGCGTGCCTCCCGTCCGCCAAACGAACTAGTGCCCAATCAACGCTGGGCGACACGATTCAGCGCCTCACGGGCGTCCACCGGGCGGCGAGCGATCGATCGAACAGCACTGCCGTCTTGTGCTGGGATGAGGGCCCGCCCGATGCCGGCAAAGGTGTTTAGCTAATTTTCTTGTCTCGGCACGAGGCGAAACGATCCAGGCGTTTGATTTCTTCTTATGCCTGACCTAACTCTTTGGATGGTCTCAATAATGGCTGAAACAGTGACCACCAATACCTCACTGACAATGGTTCGAGTAAGTGGGATCAGACAGAGATAGATAGATCTCCATATTACAACACAACCCAGCCCCCTGAGGCCGGAAGTCCGGCTGGTGGCAAGGAAAGCGGCGGCCGGGATCTCGTCTCCTCCTCCATCCCCCCTTCTCCCATCATGACGGCGCCCATGAAGGAGAGGGCGGCGGCAGCGGCCACCGGCCATGGCTGCCGGAATGTGATGGTAGTGGCCGGATTCAACCCGGACACATGCGGATCTGGAGCGACACCAAGCGGCTGAGCTCGCGGTGGGGCGGCCGGCGGCTGTGCGCGGCGGCCAAGCGCGGGGAGCGCGCCGCGGGGCACAGGCGGAACTGGTGGAGGTCGGGCGCACAGGGACCGCGTGGGAACCGCAGTCGGCAACGGAGCGCGCGGCAGCGTGACCGGACCTTGCGGTGCTGGTTCCTGGGGGCTCTTGTCTCCGGAGGCAGCGGCAGTGGAGCTGCAGCACCAGGAGGAGATGCGGTGCGGGGCGAGGCCGCGTCGCGCATGCTGGCGATTCTGCCGGCCGGGCGTCGTGGGTGATGGTGCGGCAACGGCGCATCGCCGGGGCACGAGGACGGCGATAGGGAGATGGGGCTTCGACGGCGGACGGGGCTTTGGCGGTGGGCTGAGTGGTGCTGCTACAGTGATGTCCTCCGGTTAGGACGGCCGCAGTGGTGGTGCCGGCTTGCCGTGGTCAACGCGTGCAGTGGGGGTTTCGACGCTCCGGGCGAAAGCCCTTACCAGATTCTTCTGGTGGAATGACGACGGCGCCTTCAGGCGTCGCTTTCCCTGTTGAGGGCGTCATTTGGGAGTTGCAACCTTGCTGCACGAGGTCTCTGGGTGAAAACCCGGTCCAGTTCCTGGATGAGCGACGGCAGCGCCCGTGGGCGTCGTGACCTCCTTGGAGGCATCGCCTTTAGAGACACGTTCGATTGGCGGCGCGGCCCGCCTACTACTCGCGATTGCTTTGGTCGGTGGGACAAATATGTCGAAGGGCATGCGAACAGGGGGTGTCTACCTCACGCCAAGACGTTTGCTCTCCGATTGGTGGCTGATGGTCTTCACTCAGGTGTTGTTCGGCTGTGTGTAGCGTTCCGCGGCGCCTGGAGTTGCTTGGCAACCTCCAGTGTGGTGCGGGACATCATTGAAGAATGGAGCTCGCGGCAACGACAACCGGTGACGACTTGACCTACAGCGGATCGCGGCGGGTGTTCAGCACGGCTGAACCCACCTGGTGCGGAACAACGTCGGAAGACGGCGCGAACGACATCTTCGGTCTTCTGATCCGATGGTGGTGTCTTGTGCGAGGGGAAAAGCAATGTGATGATTCGAACCTCGGCGGGGTCTGGAGGCCTGAGATAGTTCCCGAGGGGCGGGGTATCTCTTCTTGCTATCTTGATTGCAATTCTTGAAACGAGTCCAAAGCGTGGAGCCGTATGGCGGGGTTGAGGCCCCCGCGTGTGAGGAGGCGTGTTGAGTGGTGGGTTGAAGGTCCCTTCGCACGCGAGAGACGGCGGATGTGGCGAGGCCCCCGCGTGTTGAGTAGCTTCGGATTCGTTGGTTTTCATGCCGTCGGGTGGTTGGTTTGGGGTGCAGCGGCATGACGGCGGTGGGTCCTACACGGTGGTGGCCCTCTAGGTGTGGTGTTGTCTGCCCTTCGGCTCCTTTATCAGCGCTGGATCGCTTCAAAGGTGTCGATACTTGCAGGTGTGCGGTTGTAGGTTGGAGCTGCGGTTGTGCTTTGTCCCATCTGTCGTTATTGTGAGTAGTGTGTGGCCGTGTTGAGGTCCCAATCCAACCGGCTAGTGAGTATAGTCGAGCGGTAACCCATGTTGATGTCCCAATACAACCGGGTGAGTTGTTGTTTGTTTTTCTTTTCTTTTTCTGTTTCCTGTCTATGGCCTTCCAGAGCCGTAGTCTTGTATTTTTTTGATATATCAATAGAAACGCACTCATCGAGTGTTGTTCGTTTAAAAAAAAGATAGATCTCCATCTCCTTGGGCCAGCTTTGGGAGGGCCAGCACGTCTTCTTCCACGGTTTGGGTGCGTAGGCCGCCGTAGATTGTACACCAAATGTTTTAGCTTTGAGCTGAATTTTTAGTTACATTTTTCATAATATAAATGTGAATATGTGATGCAGAGCTGTAGACTAGATGCTTCATCCTATTACCTTGACCAATATTATTTCCATCATAGTTACATTTGGTGCTATTATTTTCATTCGTCGGATATTTAGGCTTTAGACACTGTCTTGTTCTACTCCTTAACTACAACCATCCTCAGCTAACCAATTGTTACCAATTAATTTTCATGCGTGTGATACTAAATTGTTGTTACTAAGTCTAAACTTTCAATTTACTAGTTTTTTTACCAAAAATATGATCATATACTAGTAGAAAATGGACTTTTCATCTATTATATTAGTCTTGGTTGGAATAACCAATCGGGACAGAACCTTTTGTCCCGGTTGGAGTCCTGGTTGACCTTTAGTACCGGTTAGAGCCACCAACCCGGACTAAAGGATCCTTCATAGAGTTTAAAGAGAAAACATCCTATATAAAGTCACATGTGCTGTGTAGGTGGGTTGGATAGGAGGATATATGCAACGTAATGCAAACAGTTGTGGGTTCGAAAACCACAAGGCGCAACAGTTTTTTGAACGTCACAGACTTTTAGTCCTGGATAGGGAAACCGGGTTGGGAATCGAGACTAAAGGATATTTCTCCACCATTTTTTTTGAACGTCACAGACTTTTAGTCCTGGGTGGGGAAACCGGGTTGGGAATCGAGACTAAAGGATATTTCTCCACTAGTGTTGCCAAGCTAGATCTTTGCTATAAATATAATATTTTTGTTTACAAATATATAATTTTGTTAAATAAGTTTCTAAAAATTCGTGGCACGGACGCGTGCGTCTCTATTAATGATAAATAAACCACAAAGTCATACTCCCTCCGGGTTGTTAAAAGAAATCGCTTTGAACAAGGTACGAGTCAAACATTGGGAATATAAATCATGAATAACATTTAAGTCGTTGAGTTTGTAAATGTGAAAATTATATAAATAGATTGGTCTTGAAAATTACTTTCATAAAAATATACGTATATAACTTTTTAAAAATATTTTTTATAGAAAAGAGAAGTCAAAGTTGTACTTTGGTGACCGTGTCGCTGTCCTAAACGACTTCTTTTACTAAACCTGAGGGAGTACCTATTACTCCCTTTATCCTACAAAGAGTATTCTTTTAGAGTTTGAATCTTGTCCCACAAAAAAATGCTCTTATAAGTTTCAGACCATACAAAAGAGTTCATTTATTAGCTATAGCTTAATTTACAAGTCAAAAGCCTTTCATACGTAGATTGGAAGGTGAGTTAAATACTAGCATGCAGAATTAAACAGATACAGGAAACCATGCACCCAACACAACTACTAAAACTAAGCAGATTAAGTAGGGGTATAGAAGACTTTTTCATCCTTTACTATTGTGTTTGAAATTTTTTAAAAGAGCACTTATTATGAGACAGAGGAAGTAATTCATATGCTCTCAAACCTAGCATCCCTGCACAATATCTTGCCACTCTGCTACCGGGAAGGTCCGTTCTTTCGTTGGTTGCGCTCCACCCGTCATTGTGCCCTCACCGCCAGGTTGGCCCACCACTCAAGTTCCACCGTAGAGCCTCGGTCGCTAACTTGCTGGCGACTTTATAGTGGCTTCGGCTGCACCTGTTTTGCGAAACCGATACTATGACACGAATCCATTTGGTAAAATAAGGCAAAATCTTACTATTACTAATTGAGGCTCTTTTTAAAGGCTCCATATTAATCCTCCGTGATAGAAAAAAAGATAAATCCTAAAAATTCTCACAAAAATGTACAGCTAGCTCGTCCCCTACGCCAGAATCTCCAACATCTGGGAAACCGTTGCGCAGACGAAACAAGCGCTTTGAACAAGGTACGAGTCAAACATTGGGAATATAAATCATGAATAACATTTAAGTCGTTGAGTTTGTAAATGTGAAAATTATATAAATAGATTGGTCTTGAAAATTACTTTCATAAAAATATACGTATATAACTTTTTAAAAATATTTTTTATAGAAAAGAGAAGTCAAAGTTGTACTTTGGTGACCGTGTCGCTGTCCTAAACGACTTCTTTTACTAAACCTGAGGGAGTACCTATTACTCCCTTTATCCTACAAAGAGTATTCTTTTAGAGTTTGAATCTTGTCCCACAAAAAAATGCTCTTATAAGTTTCAGACCATACAAAAGAGTTCATTTATTAGCTATAGCTTAATTTACAAGTCAAAAGCCTTTCATACGTAGATTGGAAGGTGAGTTAAATACTAGCATGCAGAATTAAACAGATACAGGAAACCATGCACCCAACACAACTACTAAAACTAAGCAGATTAAGTAGGGGTATAGAAGACTTTTTCATCCTTTACTATTGTGTTTGAAATTTTTTAAAAGAGCACTTATTATGAGACAGAGGAAGTAATTCATATGCTCTCAAACCTAGCATCCCTGCACAATATCTTGCCACTCTGCTACCGGGAAGGTCCGTTCTTTCGTTGGTTGCGCTCCACCCGTCATTGTGCCCTCACCGCCAGGTTGGCCCACCACTCAAGTTCCACCGTAGAGCCTCGGTCGCTAACTTGCTGGCGACTTTATAGTGGCTTCGGCTGCACCTGTTTTGCGAAACCGATACTATGACACGAATCCATTTGGTAAAATAAGGCAAAATCTTACTATTACTAATTGAGGCTCTTTTTAAAGGCTCCATATTAATCCTCCGTGATAGAAAAAAAGATAAATCCTAAAAATTCTCACAAAAATCAGAAACATCTAGCCATCACTTATTGGAGGCTCCTTTTGAAGGCTTCATATTAATCCTCACGAGACGCGCTAAAAAAAGATAAATCCTAAAAATTCTCACAAAAATCAGAAATATCTAGCCATCACTTAATTATACTGTAACTATCGTAGCCGTTAGATCTATTCTGCACTTAAAAAATTACACACCTTTACCATTATAAAAAATAGTCTAAAATAACCCTCTATATGTATATATAAATTATCCACTTCTACCATTACCAAAAGTTACCATCCTACCGTGAAAATTAGTTTTGTACGGATCATCCAACCTAACCAATATTTGTACCGCTTCTTTTTTTTTAGGAAATCTTCCTCTTTTATATCTATTTTTTCATATCTTCCCAAGAGAATATCTAACATATGCTACGGATCCCATCCACCCTACCGTATCTAATCAATCTGATGCTCCTTAATATATCTCTTATTTCAATCTGAGAGATGCTCCTTAATTAATATCTCTCTTATTTAAATCTGAGAGAATTTTGATAATGTGTACACCCTTATGTAACTCTGGCTTCTTTTTAATCTCTCTTCCTTCTTTGAATATGGTACGAAGCCTTTTGCAAATGGTCGGTTAACAGCTAACAAACCATATACGCATGCCTGTGTGTCTATAAAGCAAACGTCCTTCCAGAAAAACCCAATGTTTGTTGTTTTGGCCAGCAACATCATTCATCAAAAGGTACGGACTACTCTCACCATCTATTTCACATGATCGTTCTTT
>OAMR01000993.1:82105-145606 GCA_900205405.1 Echinochloa crus-galli
TGGCTCACCCGTACACGGCGGAGTCGGTGGACCAGGCGTTCTTCGCGGAAGTGGTGTGCCTCCACGGGGTTCCGCAGACCGTGGTCTCCGATCGCGATCCGGTGTTCACGTCGTCCTTTTGGCGCGAGCTCCTGCGGCTTACGGGCTCCAAGCTGCACATGACGACGGCGTTCCACCCGCAGTCGGACGGCCAGACAGAGGCGGCAAACATGGTGATCGTAATGTATCTGCGGTGTTTCACAGGTGATCGTCCGCGTCAGTGGGTGCGCTGGTTGCCGTGGGCAGAGTACGTCTACAACACGGCGTTCCAGACCTCGCTCCGCGACACGCCGTTCCGCATCGTCTACGGCCGCGATCCGCCGTCGATCCGCTCCTACGAGCCTGGCGAAACACGGATCGCCGCGGTCGCCAAGACGATGGAGGAGCGCGACGAGTTCCTCGCCGACGTCCGCTATCGCCTTGAGCAGGCGCAGGCGGTGCACAAGCGCCGCTTCGACAAGCATCACCGCGCGCTCAGCTTCGCCGTGGGCGACTGGGTCTGGTTGCGCCTCCGCCATCGGCCGGCTGCCTCCCTCCAGGTCCCGTCGACGGGCAAGCTCAAGCCGCGCTTTTACGGGCCGTACCGTGTGGCCGCCATCGTCAATGAAGTAGCCTACCGCCTGGAGCTTCCACCACGCGCTCGGCTCCACGATGTCTTCCACGTCGGGCTCCTCAAGAAGTTCGTGGGCGCCCCACCTGATTCACCGCCGGCGCTTCCACAAATCCACCACGGCGCGGCAGTTCCAGAGCCCGAACGTGTCACGCGTTCCCGCTTGGCCAGAGGGGTGCGCAGCTGCTGGTCCACTGGAAGGGCGAGCCGGCGTCTGCAGCAACTTGGGAGGATGCTGATGGGTTCATCGAGCGCTATCCTGCGTTCCAGCTCGAGGACGAGCTGCTCGTCGAGGGGGGGAGAGATGTCATGTGGGGCCGCGACTACCAGCGTCGCCCACGCGCCAGGGCGCAACCAGCACCGGATCAGGAGGAGCAGGCGGCGGCCGATCGTGGCTGAGCGACAGATCAGGAAGGGAGGCCGCGCAAGCGAAGCTAGAATTAGGGAGTTTGTTTCCTTGTTAGTTGAATCAGTGCCTATATAGGCCATGTATCTAGCACATTTGAGAATCAATCAAGAATTACAAATCCAATCTCCCTCTCTCTCCCTCTCAATCTCATCCCCATCTCAACATTGGGCAGCCGGGCAGAAACCCCGACGCCCCTACCAGCCGCGACTACGAGCTACGTAGCCGAGGTCCCGCCGTCTTGGGCATTGAGGCCCTTGACAGAGCAGGTGAGGACCGCCGCCACAGCGTTGACCCCAAGCCGGCGCAGGTGAGGCTCGCCGCCGCCGCGGATGCGGCGAGGAGGGTCGCCCCGTGAGGAGCCGCTCACCACCGCCGACACGCGAGGAGCCGCTCGCCGCCCGTTGGAGTCCTCCACTGCCACCGCCGTGTGGCGTGGGCGCCGATGGTGCCACCACTCTGCGGCACACGCACCGTCATCGGTTGGAGACCTGGGGCATGAGAGATTGAGATCGGGAAGGGTAGAGGAGGGGGAGCCGGGGAGGTGAGGGCGGAGAAGGCGTCTCGGTGGCAGGGGAAGAAGGAAAGGTACGGGAGAGATGCTGACCTCCGTGATTGACGGGGGCGGGACTGGCGTGGGTACGCGCGGGCGGGTACGAATTGGACGCGGTGACAAAAACCTTTCACGAGGGAGGGATACAGCGTGAAAAGTTTCGCTTCACTTCCTAATTTTCCGGTGGAGGGCGCCGGCGCAGTGAAAATTTTTTCTCTTCACTTCCTGCGTTTGCGGAGGAGGGCTATCCTGTGGGGTCGGTGTGAGAGGTGCGTAGAAATGTTTTAGGTAAAATGTGTTTCAATTTTCTAAGATCTTTATTCCTAAGATCTTTATAGTGTAGATAGATAGATAATCAACTATATATATATATATAGCAATTCTAAGAAAGGTAAATACAGAAAGTAGTGCAATAATATTGTGGAATGTAAAGGGTAGAAAATGTTAACTTTGGTACGATGATTTATCCGGAGGTATCAGAAAATGACTTTTACTCCTAGTCCTCGTCGTTGGAGCCTCTCTCAAAGCCTTGCTTCCTGGTCAAGTAACTCCATGGATAGCTGATGGATTCTCTCCATACTCAAGTAGGTCACCACCTTGCCTTTCTTGAATGCTTCTTGCCATTTCCACTTGGTAGAGTTTTGGCAAAACATGAATGGCCTCTTCTCCCTCACACAATCTCTCCCTCCCACAATCACCGGCGGTCACTCAACAAACTCAGTTGGAGGGTTTTGCAAGACTTACAAGCCTTGCACACCTTGTCTAACACTAGGCTAGCCTCTAAAGCACTGCGCTAATAGGCTTAAACTTGCACTAACCAAGAACTAAGTCTTTGTTGCTAATTGCCCTAATATCATCTTAGATCACTTTGGTAGACAGAGCTCTCAATTTTTTGTACAAAACACACCAGCAACTTCTCCAGCTCTAACACACTTGAAATAGCTGAGCATGGGGTATAAGTAGCCGCAACCAAGGAAACTAACAGTTGCAACCTTGTCTGAGTAACACTGACTTATTCGGTGATGTACAGCCTGTGCAAGGGCTTGCTGTCTCTCGTTTTCTCTGGGAAGTCATAAGGTCTGGAGAAACAGGAGGCCACTCATCTTTTGAAGCATTCCATCAAATGATCTGTTCATGCCTAGGATGTTTTTTATTTACTGTCCATTTTATTTTTACAAGTACCTGATCAGTTCTTGTCGACATGGCTATCTGAAATGTTGAAGACAGCTCATATTGTAATGTGGATGCGTATGCAGTAACTTTAAGGATTTATTCTTTATTTCCGTTATTTTTTACCACTATATTATATGGCATTCATCAACTGCTCACGGTAGCAGTAGTAGTAGTGCTAGTACTACTCACGGAAGCCTGGTTTTACTCGCGGTAATCTGGTTTGAGATGGACCGAACTACTCACGGTAGCCTGGTTTTGCTCGCGGTAGTCTGGTTTGAGATGGACCGAGACTAATGGGTGGAAACTGGTTCAACTAAAATGGGG
The DNA here is from genome assembly GCA_900205405.1 of Echinochloa crus-galli. Taxonomy (NCBI): domain Eukaryota; kingdom Viridiplantae; phylum Streptophyta; class Magnoliopsida; order Poales; family Poaceae; genus Echinochloa; species Echinochloa crus-galli. The sequence goes on from OAMR01000993.1 coordinate 85,211, forward strand.
TGGTTTGGATTGGAGCTAATGCACAGACGGACCGATTCGATTTGGATCCTCAAGCTAGGAAAGTAGTTTGGGTTGGATCGGTCGGCCACCTAATAATTAACGGCACGGGCTGGATTTGGTTCGGATGCCGGACCATTCTCAGCTAGGCTTTTAAGGCCTTGTTTAGATGTTAGAATTGGGAGGGTGAATTTGGGAGTATGATGTCACTTCGTAATCATTGCACCACTGTAGCATTTCGTCTGTATTTGTGAAAAATTGTCCAAAAAAATTAATTAATTAGGCTCAAAATGTTCGTCTCACGGAGCACAACAAAACTGTGTAATTAGTTTTTGATTTCATCTACATTTAGTATTCCATGCATGTTATGATATTTTGATGTGACGTGAAATCTTCTTTTTATATAGTAAATTTGGGAGTGGAATTTAGAATCTAAACAAGACCCAGTGGTCGGTGGCGGCTCTCGCTGGCAAGGAACGAGGTGCAGCGATCATTTTCATGCACGCATGAGTGAGCCCGGCCGCGTCCGCTTGGGCAGTGTCGTTGTCTCGCACAGGGCGGTCGCGCACAACGGGGTGTGCACTACGGAAAACAGGGCGTTTGCCGTGCGCCCCGCGCCTGGGGCGCACGGCAAAGCCCTAAATCCGCACGGCAAAACCTTTGCCTTGCGCTTTTTGCCTATACGCACGGCAAAGGCTGCACGGCATATAACTGCACGGCAAACAAGCTTTTGCCGTGCGCCATATATCGTGTGCACGGCAAAGATTGTTTGCCGTGCGCCGCGGTAGCGCACGGCAAACAATTCTGTAACGGCGCGACGACGGCGTAGGGTGACGGTAGGGGTGACGGCGATTTTTTTGACGGCGCGGCTGTGGCCTGTTTGCCGTGCGCTCTATTTTTGCCGTGTATTTTTACGGTAGTACACGGCAACCTTGGTGTTTGCCGTGCGTGCGATATAAAGCGCACGGCAAACTATCGTTTTCCGGTAGTGGTGGCCCGAGCACAGCGCAAAAACCTTAAACTGTTCATGTGTTTTGTGTCCTTTGGTTCCCTGCCCTAGCTGTTTGGTTGGCTTTTTTTGAGCATATCGTCCAAAGGGACAGCAGGGTTAGGTGCAGCTTGAAAGAGTCGTCACAACCACCCGAATCAAATTAAGTCCATGCAACGTTCGTTCACAACTAGATCTGAGAATGCGAGTTACATCCATGCAACGTTCGTTCTGTTTGAGAATCCAAACTTCTTTCTGAAACCATTGGATCGGTCTTTCATGCCTTCAAGGAAATACAAGCTCGTATTTGAATTATGCATTTCTGCAAGTGCATCTAGCGTTGCCATCTGTATACATTATTTGAAGAAAGATATCGGCAAATTTAAACCATCCAATGATGTGGTCTTTTAATGGCCGGCAAAAGATAATTTTTGTTAAGTCGCAAAGAGGTCTCCTATGCATCTTCCACGAGATGATTAAGCTATGTAACTTTCAGCACACTAAACTCATCTAATATAATCATTGTAGTCCACCGATCTCCTACCTTGAACACCGTCTAGCATTTTGGCGGTGTTTAGTTCCCTTGAAAAGGGGAAAAATTCTCTCTCCAAAATTCACATTCACCTATCACATCAAATCTCTCTCTTTATGCATGAAGCATTGAACGTGGATAAATAAAAAAACTAGTTGCATGGTTTTGATGTATACGACGAGACGAATCTTTTAAGCCTAGTTAGGTTATGGTAGGACAATGTTTACCACAAACAAACGAAAAGTGCTACAGGGTCCGATATGACTTTTTCACCCCACTTTTTACCTCTTTTCAGAGAAGTAAACACCCCCTTTGATACACTTGATTCAATAATCTATGAGACCTAATTCAACATTTTGAGAAACCTTATTCGACATTTTATAAAGATGATTGGGCGATACATTTATTTGCCCCTTCCATCTTACCCAAATTACCTCTTATCTAACATATTTTTTAAATATCGTTTATAATTAATTCAACACTCAATAGACAATAATTCGATATTTCGGATTGCATGATTCAAATTTTACGAGATGATCGGGCGAGATATTTATTCATCCCTTTCACTCACCGAAGTTATATGGTTGGCTTGGCTCTCTACTTTATCTTAGCCATTTAGTATTTAACACAGATCTCACACAGTGGACACTGGACGGTAAGCTAAATTATTTTGCAGAAGGTAAATAGAAAATCCGTTCTGCTTTTTTTTAGATTAAGAAAATCCGTTCTGCTGATTCGTTTTGTGTCAGCGGCCTGTTGCAGTCCCCAGCCTAGCATGAAAAGCGGACCGGCCACAGTGTCGTTGCCCAAAATAAATGAATGGCCCAGCAAGCGGAGCCTCTTTACCTTCGGGCCGAGTTTCGGCCTTGCCGGCCGAACGATCGGCAAATGAGCAAAATCTCAGCAACACAGTAACACCGCGCCGTTGCGGATGAAAACGGCCACTCGGCGCCTATGCAGGCCTCGCGGGCGGCGGCGCGCGTCTTCTGGTGCCGGAGCGTGGCGGCGCACGGCTAATCACGCGGCGACCAGCGGCCAGAAACGGTACGCACGGGATCTCGCCAGGCTTCATGTTTTCAAGTGACAGTAGTTGGGGTTTTGCTTAGGGATCCCAGGGTCAGGCTACTCAGCTGATGTTAACTAGAGGTTGCGGACTTGCAGTCAAATACTCAGATCTGCAGAGTCGTTCTATCTATTTGTTCTGATATACGGATTATATGTGTTTCTGCAATGACGAGTTTTCCAAAAACCACAGTTGTTACATTCGCACTATCCATTGAATCGATCTCAGATAGTTCGTCAAATCCGTGGTCCTTTAGAAGCCGAATCTTAGTTTAAGCTATACACAGTTCACCACCACGGCATATAGAGCTTTCTAGCAGAGAAGCTCGTTAGCATCCCACTCATATTAAGTTTTCATCTTCATGGCTATCGAATTCAGGAAGAACCTCGATCAGCTGCCTACACATGTTCCCTGTGCTGTGACTGTCACATCGTAAACTCTACTGAATATGGATCATGTCTTGTTTTCGCTTGGTTGCTGCAACATATGATGTTTTGATTGATTGCAACTTACTTGCTACTTCTCTCATGTTCATTCGCTCACTTGGAACTAGTCGAGTGCAAGAAAGAGCTACCTGCACTAGAGACAGCACACACCCATGCACTACATTTTCTGCCTCTTCCCTTGCTTGAATAAAAACCTTGCATTCTCCATAGAGGATCGGATCGATAATATGTAATGTCTGATCTGGGAAGTTCCTCTCCACAAATGTGACAATTGTACGTGTGCTTATTTTCAAACATAGACTCGGTTGGTCTTCTCCTAATAAGCATGTCAAGAAGAACTATTCCAAAACTGTAAACATCGCCCTGGGTTGATACTTGGCCACTTTGAGCATATTCTAAAAAAAAGGAAAATGAGACTCATTAATGTGACATATTCTTTAAATGATCGTGTACTCTCTCTATATAGGATTTAGATGTCGTTTTGGACAAGATTTTAGTCAAACATTGAGAATATAAATCACGGATAACTTTTAAGTCGTTGAGTTTGAAAATGTGAAAACCATATGAATAGATTTGTCTTAAAAAATATTGTTATAAACATATACATATATTATTTTTTAATAAATATTTTTGTAAAAAAAGTAGTCAGAGTTACGTTTTGGAGACCGTTTCATTGTCCAAAACGATATCTGAATCATATATGGAGGGAGTAAATATACTATGCTGTAAAAGATGGACAGATGTGGAAAGTACTTTGCCTGGGGCAATAACCAATAGTTCCATTTAATCCAATTAAGTTGTTTGAACTTGAATGTCCAACTGATGTGGACCTAGCATTATGGACGAGGTTTGCAATGCCAAAGTCACCTAAATAAGCATTCAACATCATCTAGGAGGATATTGCTGGGTTTCAAACCACAATGCACAATGGGGTTTTCAATATCATTGTGCAAGTAAGCCAATCCATCAGCTATGTCGACAGCTATGCTTATTGTCTGAGCTAAGCCCAAACCTTTTCCTGTTTGACCTGCACATTTGTGTAGCCATGTATCCAAATTCCCATTTGGCATGAATTCATAAATTAGAGCCTTGAAAGCATTTCCTGTGCTATCTATTGTTGAACATGGTGTTAGGATAGGAAGAAGATTTTGATGTCGAATGCTTCTCAAAGCCTCACATTCTGAAACGAAACTTTTATCTGCACATGCACATTTCATCTCAAGGTTAAAAACCTTAATAGCTACTTCTGTTTTAGTTTGGACCAATTTTCCTTTATAAACTAAGCCATAGCTTCCTCTCCCAAGTGAGCGAAATGCTGAGGGAATATTTTAAACAAAATTTTAAGGTGAAATTTGAAAATAGAAACATTAAGGTGATTGTTGCATTGTACATGATTTTAAGTTAAAATTTAAAACTATAAACACTAAGGTGATTGCATGGCAACATTCTTTTGCAAAACAATATTATATGTGAAAAACATGTTCATCTTGTCGAGAGAGGCCGACTCTAAAATGATTGATCATCCATGTATTTCTACTATTGTACTCGCAAGGCTAATAATTTGCATGCATAGATGCTATTAGTCATAGAAAATTGGTGAAAGACATAAATAGATGGTCCTAGTGGATGGTGACGTGGCGTATGACATAGTGAGTTTCTATATGACGTGGATAGCTTGCATGCTGAGAGTCCCTTTGACTAAAATGCATCGATGCTATTAGCCGCAGAAAATCGGTAGAAGACATAAATTGATGGCTCTAGTGGATGGTGACGTGGACATCTTGCATGTTGAAAGAAGTCTTTTAGTGGGTATCATCTATATTGGTTATATAGATGAGTGCATCAAGTATTTTTTAAAATATAACATGATTTTTTTCATCATTATTTTGAAAGGCTATGATATATAATAATAAATTACCCATATTAATATAAAATTTTATAAGAAAGAATGATGAACAAGTTATTTTTATAAATACTTTATGTGACCCTCTATCATCCCACAAAATTTCAACTTAAAATACCACTTGTACATGGAGAAATCAAAAAACAAATTTTACGAAGGGTAGATTGGACTGATTTAAAATGAACCAAAACATACTTTAGGGGTTACATGGACTACCCTAAGTATAGACAACTTAGGATAGTAGTAACAAATGAACACATGCTGGAAAATACTGGAAAAATAAAGGGCGACTGGACCCCATCATGCAAAACGGGTAGATCTGTAGCAGTATCATCGTCACGCTCACGTGGCCAACAACAAACATCCTGTTTCGTACACGCGATAGATCCACCAAACAATATCCAGTAAAGAAGGGGAGGTTGTTACATCGGCAAACATATGACAGGTTGAGAGAACTCCAATAGATTGAGAAAAACCTATTCCCCTATAAGTAGTTTAGGGGATTGAGAAAAAACTTTATTTTAAGTTATCGGGGACAAGTGCTCCAGCACCTCTTCTTCCTCTCCCCTTTCTCTCTATCCTAACACACGGGTCCTACATGTCAGTGCCTAAACTATTTTTTTCTCTTCTTCTGCGTCTCCTACGTGGGTCCACTCAGTGCGGCACCTGCACTTGTTGCAGCAGGGGCCTGGACAATCACTTTTTGCCATTAACACGCCCTTTTTCACTTTTTTCCATTAACACACCATTTTGCTGCTGTTGGAGTAGCTCATCTTTTCTTCGATAATATCTACTAGTTACATGGGTTACCATCTTCAATTGTCTCTGATCAAGATCGTATTTTCACGAGCACATTTTAGCAAGAGCTGTTCCGTCTCGCAGGGTTGCAATTGCGAATGAGTTCCAGTTATCATCCAAAAACGGATGGGCAGACCGAACGAGTCAACCAATGTTTGGAGACATTCCTTCGCTGTTTTTGAATGCTTGTCCTGGCAAGTGAATGGACTGGCTTAGTCTGACAGAATTTTGGTACAATACCGGTGCACATTCAGCTATTTGACGGTCTCCATTTGAATCTTTGTATGGTTATTCTCCTGATCTCCTCGGATGTTTGGAATTAATGCCTCCACGGTGTGTGTGGTTCCTGAATTGGATGCCTGGATTCAGGCTAAGGCTCTTATGAATCAGGTTCTCTAGCAGCATCTAAACGGTGCCCAACAACACATGAAGAAACAAGCTGACAAGAATCAAACTGAACGCCAGTTTTCTGTGAGTGATCAAGTGTACATTAAAATTCAACCATATATGCAATCATCTTTGGCACCGAGAACACATCAGAAGCTGTCCTTCAAATTCTTTGGACCCTTTCATGTGGAGCAGCGGATTGGGTCAGTAGCTTACAAACTTCAGTTGCCAGTGTCCACCTATGTGCATCCAGTTTTTCCTGTCTCCCTACTCAAGAAGGCAGTGCCTCCTCACCATGAGGTAACTCCAGCTTTACCATCTAGTGGTCTTGAGTTCCAGGTTCCAGAATTGACTCTTGACAAGAAACTAGCTTCCAATGGTCTTACTTCGGTTCAAAGGGTGTTAATCAGTGGGCTGGGTTGCCTCGTTCGCTGGCTACTACTTGGGAGGACTTGATTCCATTACAGCAGTGTTTTCCTTTCGCACCGGCCTGGAGACCAGCAGGTTGCAAACGGGGAGGGAATGTTACTGATGCTGGTGATGAAGATGTTCCTGCCACAAGCGTTGATCAAGTTAATGGGCCTCGCAAGAGTACTCGGTCCATTAAACCCAATGTCCTCATATCTGGACCGGAATGGAACCGTGCAGCGTGAATGTGTTGTGTGCGTGAGTTGTAGTATTAAAGGAGAGGAGTTCTTGAGAGAGGTGTAAGAAATTGTATGAACCAAAACTATCTTCCTGAATTTGGTGGTATATACCCTTCAAGTTTATTATTGCCAAGGTTCAGCTCTTGGAGGCGTGGAAGATTTCCTAAGCTGGATGGTATAGGACCGTCAAATTCATTTTCGTGTAGCCAGAGTTTGGTCAGCTGAGTCAGATTGCTGATAGAGGATGGGATTGGCCCAGTGAAGTTGTTTGATCTTAGAAATAGATCCTGTATGTTTTTTAAATTTTCGACCCATCCTTCAATTGTGCGAGTAAAATAGTTTTGACTTAGTGAAAGCCTAATTAAGCCGCTAAGTTTCCCTATGCTCTTTGGAACTTGCCCAGATAAGCTGTTTCCAGTCAACAAAAGATTTCGAAGAGCACTCGATAGGTTACCGATTGACTGTGGTACAGATCCCTCTAGCTTATTGGAAGCGAGTGAAAGTGTCATTAGATATTTACAGTTTGTTAATGCTTTTAAGAATTCCCACTCCTGGTTATTCCTTGCTACAAGCTGGTTATAGTCAAGATTTAGGGAAACACACACTAAAGCAGGGATCCTCTCCCCGCTCGCGTCGCCCCCGCGCGGCGACACGGGTGGAAGCCAAACCCTAGCCGCCGCCCCTCTCCCCACCGTCTTCCATCGTCGGGCCGCCGCCGGAGGGAGCGCCGGAAGCCCGCGCTGCTCCCTAGGAAGGCGGTGGCGCGGCGTTTCCTCCCCTCTTCCGGGGGCGACGGGCGGCTGCGCGGAGCTGCTCCGCCCTTTGGACCTCCTCGCCGGCGTCGGTGGCCTCCCTCTTCTGCGGCGGCGGCTGGTCACGGATCTGGGCTGCCCCCGTCCGGATCCGGTGGCTCTTGCGCCGGGGGAGGCGCGGCTCGTCTGATGTGTTGAGGGGGGCGAGGTGGACGGGGGCGGCGAGTGTGGCGGCGAGCGGCGGCTTCTAGCGTCGGCCGGCGGCGGTCAAGGGCTGGAGGCGGGCCCTGGCCTGCTGCGGTCGACAACGATGCTGGCGGCGCCTGGACAAGGACCGTTCGCGCGGCCAACTCACGGCGGTGGCTGCCCCTGGCCGGCGGCGGCGGGTCGCGGGCTGCTTGTTTCTTGGCCTGCTGCTGCTGCCGGAGGTATGCTCCTCCATCTTCCTCGTCAATGGCTTGGGTTAGCGCCGCCTTGGTGGCGGGGCTGGGGGGCTGCTGGATCTAGCTGGGGCTTCGCGGTGGTGTTGCAGACTGCGCCGGGCCTCTTCCTGTGCTGGCATCGGGGAAGCAACGAGGAGTGAGCCATTGTTATGTCCATTTGGACAGCAAGCACGGTGTCAAGTCGGGCTAACGCCCTTACCGACATTTGTCGGTGGCCATGGTGGCGGCGCCCTTGGGGCGTCGTTTTTCCCTGTTGAGGGCACCATGGCGAGGCACCATGCTCCCTGTCGCGTTGGGCTGCCCCTCTGGGGATCTGTGGGGGTTCGTGTTCCTCCTTCTCCGATTGTCTGGCCTTTGTGTTCGTGATTGGCACCTCTGCTTCGTCGCCGAACTCCTTGTTGGTGGTGCCACCAAATTAGATGACGGGGTGTTCATTTTGCCGAGCGTCCCTCCTTTGGGGCTTCCTTCCCCTAAAGGGCGTTGGATGGAGGAAGATGGAGACCGGATGCGCTGCGAAAGGTGCTACTACCAGCTTAGAGGGAGGTCGGTGTTTTCAGCCAGCCTTGGTCCGGTGTTTCTCCCATCTTAAGCCCCCCTCCGTTGGACAGCCTTCAAGAGGCAGCGGTGTGGCGTAGCTGCGAGGGGTGGGGCGGAAATGCTCTGGCTTGGGTGAAGCTGGCAAGTATGTTGCTCGATGACGATATGTACATAGGGCAGCTGGTTTATCTTTGGCTAATGTGAGCCATTTGTGTTGAGTGAGTCTCTTCTGTTTGCTTCTCGTTCTATGCGTGGCATTGTATTTGCAACTTCTTTGTAATATGTGGTTTTGCCACCCAAGTTAATGAAAAGTTCAGGTCGGCCTCTGGCCTGCCGTAGTGTTGCTAAAAAAAAATATTTAGGGAAACCAAATTTGAAAGATTTCCTAAAGAAGTAGGAATTTGACCTACGAAATTGTTGTGTGATAAATCTAATAACTCTAATCCTATAGCATTGCCTAGGGAAGCTGGGATGGGACCTTCGAAGTTGTTGTTCTCCATGGTAAGCTGTTTGAGATTAGGCAGAAGTTCTCCTATGTTAGGTGGCAATGCCTTGCCTAGCCTATTCAACTCTAGACTCAGTGGCATTGTATTTGCAACTTCTTTGTAATATGTGGTTTTGCCACCCAAGTTAATGAAAAGTTCAGGTCGGACTCTGGCCTGCCGTAGTGTTGCTAAAAAAAAAGACTTAGGGAAACCAAATTTGAAAGATTTCCTAAAGAAGTAGGAATTTGACCTACGAAATTGTTGTGTGATAAATCTAATAACTCTAATCCTATAGCATTGCCTAGGGAAGCTGGGATGGGACCTTCGAAGTTGTTGTTCTCCATGGTAAGCTGTTTGAGATTAGGCAGAAGTTCTCCTATGTTAGGTGGCAATGCCTTGCCTAGCCTATTCAACTCTAGACTCAGATTTTTTAGAGAAGAAAGATTGAAGAAGGCACTTGGGATTTCACCTGAAAGCCTATTGTCAGATAGGAGCAAGTTTTCTAAATTGGCCAATTGGCCAAGCTCACCAGGAATGCTTCCATTGAGTTGATTTGAACGCAAATTGAGGTATCGAAGATTTGATAGTAGGCCTAATTTCGGAGGAATTGAACCCACTAGCAGGTTTGATGAAAAATCTAAGGCAGTTAAGTTGGTGCAGTTTGCAAGGTCATCAGGAATGGTTCCGGATAAATTGTTGTTGTACAGGTAAAGGTACTGCAGTTGTTGGAGGCGGTCAAGAAGAGGCAAGGGACCCACAAAGTTATTCCCCGAGAGATCAAGATAATAAAGGGAGGTAAGGTTGCCAAGAGAGGAGCTTATTTGGCCAGCTAAACTTGTGCCTCTTAGGAAGAGCGTCTCGACGCGCCATGGTCGCTTCGTGGTGCACGTGACACCATTCCAGTGACAGAAATGGGAGCTCATGGTCCAATTGCTCAAGGCTCCAGATGGGTCGCTGACGCCCTTCTTGAAATCGAGCAGTGCCTGCAGATCTCTGCTGTTTTCATGGACGGTTGAGCAATTGATGTTTCCAACTCCATAGTATAGCAGCAGCAACGGCAATAGTACAAGCGCTGGCATGGAGAATTACGCCGGCTGCTTGGAACGACACATGATGCACTTAACTGTCACCTGCAAAATATAAAGCATAAACTTGGCGGCACATTATGTGTACATGCTCAAAGCTTCAAACTAGATAAACTACGTTGCGTCCATGACCAATGCTATTGAGGTCTCCACACTCCAAGACTCCAACAATATATTGTGCTATACTTTTTGCTCCATTTATTGTAAGAACGAAAGCGATCGGACAGAAAGGCTAAATCGTGATCGTGACGGATATTCGCACTTCATTGCCAGAGATAAATATTGACAAGGCAGGCAGAATTACAGGAAATTGAAGCAGGCAGGCGCAGGCAGAGAGTACCTCTTCTTCGCCGGAGACGGCACCCTTTCTGATCGGCTTGGTACTTGCCTTGAAATGATGTTTGAACTGAAAGTATGAGCTGGATGCTCAGCTGGCTGAGGCCCCAGGGGTTTAAAAACAGGTTTACATGACACCTTATCTTAGCTTTGACTGCCATTTCAGCGAAGACCCCGAGTTCGTCAAACTCGCTTCCAGCTTCCATCCCGTCAGGTAGCGCCGCCGTCGTTGTTTGATTTGGACAAGGGCGGTGTTTAGTCCCCGAAAAGCAAATGTGAAGCTTGGTGAAAATGTCACATCGGACACTGTAGTGCACTGTAGCACTTTTCGTTTGTTTGTGGTAATCGTTGTCCTACCATGACCTACTTAGGCTCAAAAGATTCGTCTCGTCGTTCACATCAAAACCATGTACTTAGTTTTTTTATTTACCCACATTTATTGTTCCATGCATGATGAGAGGGGGACGCGCCCGCCGCCGCTGGAGCGGTCTCTCCGATTTGCGCCGGCCGCAGCCGTCGCCTCGTGGTGGTGGCGGCGGCCCCCTCCTTCCTCTCTCCCTTTCATCCCTTCAGTTGCTCCTTCACCTGTAGCACCACCACCAACCCTAGATCTGATTTTTCCCTGGTCATTCATCGCCGGCGCCGGCGCCATGCGGACGTTCCTCGCCGGTTGCCTTGGTCCTCTTCGCCCGTCGTCCTGGTCACCCTCCGCCGCCATCGTCGACTTTCCCGCGCCGTTGGGGCCGCTGGCCATCTGCCGGCCGTCCCTGGATCCGCGGCGTCGTCGTGCAGCCACCCTCGGGGGCTTCTTGGCTGGCGGCGGTGAGTGGGGGATCCCCTTCGCTCACCGGATTCCGTGCAACGAAAGTGTTGCGCCCGTCGCGCAGGGTGTGTTTCTTCACCTCGCACGGATTGACGGGCGACGATAGCAGCGGCGACTTCCCTGCATACTTTCCTGGGTGTAAAGCCTTGGTCTTCGGGTCAGACGACGACGGCGCAATCGGCGTCGCTTCCCTCCTTGGAGGTGTCGTTGTGTAATTTCGTGCTATGTTAAGTTGCGACGACTGCAAGCACTATGGCGAGGAAATGGATGGCGAGTCGTCAAGGTTACACAACGATTAGCTTTTTTTCTGCTCCTTTTTCCTAGGCCTGTGTGCTATTAGGAATGGAGATTTTTCCTTTGTGTAATAATGATAGCTGTATGCATCTTTTGGATGCGGAGGCTGGAATATTAATATATTCTCTTTTCTAAAAAAATGCATGATGAGAGAGATTTGATGTGATTTGATGTGACAGATGAATAGTGAAGTTTAGAGAGAGAATTTTTGGCTTTTCAGGGGAACTGCGTGGCCAGCCTCGAATCCTAGAGTACTACTTTTCAGCAGAACCGGACAGAGATATTCCAGGCTGATGTGCGACCTGTCTCGTGCGGTTTCGATGATGATAAAATTCAGCTCATGGAATGGTCTAGTGGTGCTGGATTTTCGTTTGCGAATCCCGATTTGGACCTTTGTGATGACCGCACCTTTGTGATGACCGCGCTTTCTTAGTTTAAGCTATACACAATTCACCACCACGGCATATAGAGCTTTCTAGCAGAGAAGCTCGTTAGCATCCCACTCCCCACCCGGGGCGACACGGGCGGCGCGCCGCCCGCCGAGCCACCCTGCCCACACCTTCCTCCTACTCCCCTCGCCGCCGCCAGAGCAAGGAAGCGGAAGCCCGCCGGTCTGCTAGGACGGCGGCGGCAGGGTGGTGTTCTGTCCCCTAGACCAGATCTGGGAGGGCGCCGGCGACGACGTGCCGGCGGGGTGGCGCCGAGCGGAGCTGGCGGCGAGGAGACGGCGTTGCGGCGCGCCGGGCAAGGAGCAAGCGCGGCGGAGAGCAGGCTGGCCATGGGCAGCGACGAGACGGCCACGGTCGCGGGCAGCGGCGCCGCCTCCTTCTCCGCCGAGGGCGGAGCCCTACGCGGCCCTGGGTGCCGGATCTGTGGTGCCCCGCGCCGGATCCGTGGAGCTCCTGTGTGGATCTACGGTGGCGACGAGGTTTTGGGAAGCGGCGGCGACTTGGACCTCGAGGCATCCATGGCTGCGGAGGTGGCTGGCGGCCGGCCATTCGCGTGTCCTGGAGCGGCGCCCCTGGGGCCGACGGCGGAGCGGCCGGCGGCCAGGGCGCGCGGGAAGCCAGCTCTGCATCTTCGCGGCAAGTAGGGCGCGGCGGTCTCGGTTGAGGCCAGTGTAGGCCGCGGCGACTGCAGACGAGGGCGCGCGGGCCTGCGAAGCGGGGCGACACCGGTGGCCGACGGAGGCTGCGGTGAGGGCGCGGTGCCAACGGCCGCACGGGAGGCCGCGAGCAGCCCGTGGCGCGTGGCAGCGACGGCCGGCCGCGCGAGGAGGGTGCAGCCACCGCATGACGAGGGCGCCTGCACGTGGAGGTGTGAGAGGGCCGGCGATGGAGTGCAGCCTGCCCTGGTGATGGCCGTGAGGTTACACGGAGCGATGGAGGAATGAGGCTGTTGCAGCGGGGCTCGTGGGTCTGCGGCGGAGGTGCCACTCGGTTGTGATAGTTGTGGCGGTGGTGCCGATATGCTACGTCGTGCGTGTGCAGTGTGGATTTGGATGCTGTGGGCGAAAGCCCTTGCTAGTTCTGCTGGCGGATGGCGGCGGCGTCCTTGGACGTCGCTTTCCCTCTTGGGGGCGCCATTGTGGAGCTACAATCCTGCTGCACGAGATCTCTGGGTGAAAACCCTGTCCAGTTTTTGGACGAGCGACGGTGGCGCCTGTGGCGTCATACCCTCCTTGGAGGCGTCGTCTCGAGAGATCCCGCGCGACTGTCAGCATGGGCTATCCACTGTCCATGGCGGTCCGACTGGTGTTGGCAATTCCGTCGTGAGGAATGCACATGGGTGTTGATTCCTCGCGTCGAGACGTATGCTGCGTCTTCGTGCGGGTGGAAGTAATGTGATGAATTTGAGCCACGGCGACGGTCTGGTTGTTTGGAAAAGTTCTTTGCAAGTAGGGCGGCCATGCTCGCTATCTCGACGGCAACACAAGGAACGAGTCCGGAGCATGGAGGTGTGGCGGATGTGGCGAGGCCCCCGCTCACGAGAGAGGCGTCCAACGGCGGATGAGGCGAGGCCCCCGCGCGTTGTTTTGCTCGGACTTGGTGTTTTTCATCCCATCGGATAGGTCTTGTATTGTCGCAACGTCCATTGAAGGCGTCTGCCTCCTTTGTTTCTCTACCAGCTTCTTATCACGTCGGGGTTTAGGTATGTGGGTGGGAGCTGCGGTTGGTCTTCTCCGCTATCTTCTTTGTGTGTAGGAATACGGCCCTGTAAGCGGTTCTGTGAGTGGTACCACGCGTTGATGTCCCAATCCAACCAGGCGAGTTTAGTTGTTTTTTCTTTCTTTCCTGTTTCCTGATCATGGCCTCTCAAGGTCGTGGGCTTGTATTTTTATTCTGCTATATCAATGAAACACGCACAAGTCTTGTGCGGTTCGTTCAAAAAAAATAGTTTTCATCTTCATGGCTATCGAATTCAGGAAGAACCTCGATCAGCTGCCTACACATGTTCCCAGTGTTGTGACTCTCACATCGTAAACTCTACTGAATATGGATCATGTCTTGTTTTCGCTTGTTGCTGCAACATATGACGTTTTGATTGATTGCAACTTACTTGCTACTTCTCTCATGTTCATTCGCTCCCTTGGGACTAGTCGAGTGCAAGAAAGAGCGACCTGCACTAGAGACAGCACACACCCATGCACTGCATTTTCTGCCTGTTCCCTTGCTTGAATAAAAACCTTGCATTCTCCATTGAGGATGGGATCGATAATATGTAATGTCTGGTCTGGGAAGTTCCTCTCCACAAATGTGACAATTATGTGCTCATTTTCAAACATAGACTCGGTTGGTCTTCTCCTAAGAACTATTCCAAAACTGTAAACATCGCCCTGGATCGACACTTGGCCACTTTGAGCATATTCTGAAAAACGGAAAATCAGACTCATTAATGCGACATATTCTTTAAATGATCTTGTAAATACAATATGCCGTAAAAGATGGACAGATGTGGAAAGTACTTTACCTGGGGCAATATAACCAATAGTTCCATTTAATGCAATTAAGCTATTTGAACTTGAATGTCCAACTGGTGTGGACCTAGATTATGGACGAGGTTTGCAATACCGAAGTCACCTAAATAAGCATTCAAGTCGGCATCTAGGAGGATGTTGCCGAGCTTCAAATCACAATGCACAATGGGGATTTCGATATCATTGTGCAAATAAGCCAATCCATCAGCTATGTCGACAGCTATGCTTATTCTCTGAACTAAGCCCAAACATTTTCCTCTGTGATCTGCACATTTGTGATGTAGCCATGTGTCTAAATTGCCATTGGGCATGAATTCATAAATTAGAGCTTTGAAAGCATTTCCTGTGTTGTCTATTGTTGAGCATGCTGTTAAGATTGGAAGTAAATTTCGATGTCGAATGCTTCTCAGGACCTCACATTCTGAAACAAAACTTTTGTCTGCACATCTCATCTCAAGGTCAAAAACCTTAATAGCTACTTCTGTCTTAGGTTGGACTAATTGACCTTTATAAACTGAGCCATAGCTTCCTCTCCCAAGTAGGTTTGATTCAGAAAAGTTCTCTGTAGCTTGAGCTAGATCCTTGTAGGAGACTTTAGGAAATTGCTTGCCGAAAGAAAGCAGCAGCAAATATGTTTTGTTTGGCATCTTCTTCTCAAGGAGAATAAAGTGGAACAACAGTATAATTGACATGAATCCAAATATTGGGATCAACACTCTAACCTTGTAGTATTTTATTTCTTTTCTCAGAAATACAGTGTTCATAGCGAAATTTGGTAAATAATGATATGACATGGTTATAGTATCGAGGCTTTGTTTTGCTAAATGATTAGTAGGTGAGATGGTAAATAATGATATGACATGGTTCAAAAGAAACGCATCTTTTATTCTATCACATGCGCTGTGTAGGTGAGATGGTTAGGTGGTTGCATGCGCGCGAGCCATAATGTCTTGAGTTCAAATCCCGCAATACGCAAATATGCAAATATTTTTGGCTAGTGCACCCACCTAAAGGGGTTTTTCAACCGGTGCCAATACAAGTTATTCCGGTAGTGTCAGTTGATTTGGTTAATTCGGCTGTCAAGGGATTAGTATATATGGCCGATTAATTAAATTAGCTAATGGTGTATTTGCATAGGTACTTCGGCAAGACGTGACGAGGATTGCCGAGGTCATTGGCAGCTTGTTACATGTGGAGGCGATTTTCAACAAGAGATTGAACGTGTAAATTGCCGGTAGATTTCACGTGTAATCAAAGAGAAGAGACAATACATGGAGATTGAGATATACACGTGCGTGACTGTATAGCTGAGTAAATAAAAGGATGTTTTATTCGGTTTTGAAATATTATTAAGGGTTAATTCCTAAATTGTCAGAACCTAAGTCCAGCTGCCTCGGTATATAAAAAGAGGTCATGGCCGATTGGAAAAGGACCCCCCACAATCGAAAAACACATCTACTATATATTTTCTATTCTTACTTTTTCTAGGGTTTTCTACTCTTTGCCGATTAGCTTGTAAATCGGTCGTTTGCTTCTACGTAAACGGAGCAATCTTTGTTGGTTTGCTTGGAAACCATCCGTCGTCGCTTCGCCGTAATCGAAGCCCTATCGACTATCGTCATCGGCGGCTCCTATCGCCGAGGATCATCACATCAGCTTCATAGCTGGTACCCGCTGGTTTGCAAGCTGTACAGGTCCGGGACATCGTCATCGAGCTTGTTTACCGTGAAGCACCAGTGGAAGGCGTCAATTGTCTGGCCGGTGAGTGCAACAAGTTAGATTGACAGAAGAAATTTCGCCGGGAAGCAATTTGCACCGTGGTGTATCTGATCTCCTACTAGTCTCCGTACTAGGATTGAATATTAGTATTTTAGTAGCTCTTTTGTATTAACGGATTATTAAGCTGTGCGTCAGACTTGAATAACGTTGCTATTTGGAGATTAGCTAAGGAAATTAATACTTCAGTCTCCTGGTAATATCTGTGTGTTGGCTCATTGCAATTTTTTGCGCCAACATACAGTAGGGCATGGGGGCATCGATAGATTCAATAAACCTTCGCAGAGGCCCTCATTGCCAACGAGTGAGACGGCTGCAGCATTTCGAAATATTCCATCTCTTGGTACTTCACCTTGTAGATTATTAGATAGATCCAACTGAGTAAGAGAAGACAGATTACTCAGTCCTATAGGGATGGAACCTGACAAATTATTATGCGAAAGATTGAGAATGCTCAAGCTCGTTAGACTACTCAGAAACGAAATGTTCCCTGTGAGAAAATTATTGTCCATTTGGAGTATCTCCAACCCAAGACATTTGCCCAGAGTGGGAGGGATTTCCCCAGTAAGCTTATTCGATGAAAGATGTAGTTCATTGAGCTGTTGAAGCATGCTAACCTCCGGAGGTATTGGATCTTCTAAACTATTATAGGATAATACACATTGGATCAACGGGGACTTAGGGCTAAAGAGATAATTAGGAATAAAGCCTTGTATATTGTTACAACTAAGATTCAATACTAAGAGCTGTTGAAGGTTTTCCAAACCGGCAGGTAAGGGACCATCAAATTTGTTGTTCTGAAGGTAGAGCCCTGTTAACTAGAGTAAAGCTACCAAGGGAGGATGGAATTTGCCCATTAAAGTTGTTGTCTGCAAGATTTAACTTTACCAAGTTTTCCAACTTTCCAACCTACGATCCAATTGGACCGGCCAGATTGTTTTGACCTAGAGACAGACTAATTAAGCCTTTAAGGTTTCCTATGCTCTCTGGAACCGTCCCTGACAAGTTGTTTTTGTCTAATAGTAGGTACTGAAGACTGGGGAACAGCTTTCCTATTGAATCTGGTATGGTTCCTTGTAGCTGATTGTTGTTTAATGTGAGGACCTGCAGACCAGTACAATTGCCCAATGCGTCTAAGAATTCCCAGCTCTTACTGTCATTTGCTTCAAGCTTGTTTTGATCTAATTTTAGGTATTGCAAGAAGGAAAGATTTCCCAAAGAACTAGGAACTTGGCCAGTGAAATTGTTAGATGTCAAAAGTATTATACTCAGGTTCAAAGCATTACCAAGAGAGGCTGGGATTTGACCTTGGAACATGTTATTGTTCAATCCAAGTGCCCGGAGGTTAGGAAGGGTATTGCCAATGGTAGATGGCAATGTCATAAGTAGAAAATTCGTATTCACAGCCAGAATGGCAAGAGAAGAATGATTCAAAATTGTTGTTGGGATGCTACCTGATAACCTATTCTCTCCTACGGACAATTGATACAACTTTGATAATTGCCCAAGCTCTGTAGGAATGCTCCCTTCAAGCTGATTGTTATTTAGGATCATATACACTAGTTGAGTGATGTTGCCCAGACTTGATGGGATGACTCCAGTGAAATTATTCGATGCAAGGTTCAGAACCAAAAGGTTATAGAGGAAACCAAGTTCCGGGGGGATTGAACCTGCTAACATGTTTCCATCAAGGTTCGGAGCTTGTAAGCTGGAATAGATTTTAAGCGAGTCAGGAGAAAGCCCTTGCAGGTTGTTATGTTTCAGAATAAGGTACTGCAACCTACGGAGGCCGTTAAGATTTGGTAACTGACCAAAAAGGCTATTTGAGGAGAGATCGAGTATCTTAAGTAAGGTTAAGTTCCCAAGAGACGGAGAGATCTGGCCTTGGAGGCTCTGGCCGGTGATGTCGAGCTCCCTGACGCGTCCTGGGTGCGTTCGACTGCATATGACGCCATTCCACTTGCAGTAGTGGACACTAT
This sequence comes from Echinochloa crus-galli, assembly GCA_900205405.1. NCBI lineage: Eukaryota > Viridiplantae > Streptophyta > Magnoliopsida > Poales > Poaceae > Echinochloa > Echinochloa crus-galli. The sequence goes on from OAMR01000993.1 coordinate 103,459, forward strand.
TGTTCCAGAAACTGAAGAATCCTCTGGGATCGCTGGTGATTGCTTGTCTGAAATCGAGCAGTGCGAGCATGTCCGTGCTGCTGTTATGAGGGACCGTCGCGCAATGGACGTATCCACACCTATGAAACAGCAGCAGTGCGACTGCTACAATCATGCAGGACTCCACGAGCTGCTTGGAGCACATACGGCCAATGATTTTACCTGCAGGATAAGAAGCTGTACATCATGGTATGCTACTATATATGGTTTGGCTGTTATTTATTTTGCACATATACCTTTTTCTTTTTTTTCGAACTAAGCATCAAGTGAAAATACTAAACTATTATGTGATTTTTTAGTGTATTCTAATCACCTCCAATACGCATGTAAACTTTTTTTTTATGAAACAAATATACATACGTAAACTTGACAGACGGAAATACCAAGGTATGAACTGTACAAGATGCAGATAGAGTTCCTCTGCTTTGGCCTTCCTGGAGCGAACAGTACGGGGTGTGTTTAGTTAAAAAAAGAAGGGAAAATTTGGTGAAAATGTTACATCCGATACTGTAGAATACTGTAACACTTTTCGTTTGTTTGTGATAAACATTATCCTATCATGACTTAACTAGGCTCAAAAAAATCGTCTCGTCGTGTACATAAAATCATGTAATTAGTTTTTTTATTTACCCACGTTTAGTACTCCATATATGAGAACAAAGATTTGATGTGATATATGAATAGTAAAGTTTGGAGAGAGAATTTTGGGAAGTTTGGTGAGGACCATGTGCGTCCGAGGATCGAGTGGATGGTCGCTTTCCTTGTGATGAGTGATTGACAACGTGGTGTAATTTGACGTTTGTCTTGACTCAAGTATTGCAGGTGTAGAATGCGGCTTGGTTCGCATTGGTGCAGGTGAAGAACAAGTGCGAAAGATATTAGCCGGAGCGGCCTCCCAGGAGCGGAGAGACAAGTAGGCTTGGTTCGAGGGACCCGATGACCGATGGGATCAAGTGCGGTTCACATGATGCAAGAACAAGCAAGGCAACGTGGATGAAGGTGATCAAGCCGGTACTTGGGCGCAGCCGAGTCAAAGAACGAGGCAAGACCGAGTAGGCCGTCCGTGCACCGGAGGCGAAAGGCTTGGCGTCCTCGAAGCTTGGCGAGAAGGCTGGACCAAGTGCGCGGGGTTTACTGGTTCACCACAAAACCAGAGGAGGAGGGTTTCTTGGTTTGGGCCACAAAACCAAGTCCGAAGACCGGGCCAGGGGAAAGCGGTCTGACCGGTTTGGAGAACCGGTCTGACCGGTTCCACCTGGGCGTTGGGAAGCTTCGGAGCGGAGGACACGCGGCGTGATCTCGAAGGTTGCGTCGGAGGGAAGCAACTTCAGATGGATGCGTGCCCAGCCGGAAGAAAGGACCTGCAACTTTACAGTTTTACCCTTGAGGGTGTGTATCTTCCTTTCGATTTGTAGGGGTAGTTTAGTCTTTTGGAGGTGGCCATATATACTCACCTTGGTGGGAGATGGCAGCCAACTCTTGGAACCCTAGTTCATTTCCTTTCTTTCTCTCTAGGCTAGCCAAGTGCTTCATGTTGTGAGGAAGAGAGAAGGGGACCTCTCCACTTCGATTTTCCTCCACTTTCAAGTGGGTAGGATGAAGGGAGGAGGCTAGCCCTCTTGTAAAGATGTTGACCTCGTGATGCAATAGAGAATCCCAAGTTTGTTCATCGTGTTCTTGAGCTCCTCCTCGTTTTTCTTTCTCGGGTGTTTTTGGACGAATTTGTATTCATCACGTTTGGGACCGTTTCTCCGGGGGATTTCTTGGGGGATTCACTCTTGGGTCTCTTGTGATCCTTTTCTAGTGATTTGCCCTCCTAATCCTCGGGAAGTTCCTCGAATTTGATGAATTTCGTTTGAACCCGGGAAAGAGGAAGGCATGTCTTAGATTTGCAATTACTCTTGATTTAGTGCGAAATTTGGGACGATTTCGGAGCCATGACTAGTTCATGATGTATCCTACCTTTCCCCAAAGTTTCGCTTGAATCCGTGGAGCCAATCGTGAGAAATTTGGAGGATAAGATCGAGTTTTTCCGCGGGCGGAATTTCCTGTTTCTGTCTGGGGAAAACCGGTCTGACCGGTTTGGGAAACCGGTCTGACCGGTTTCTGGCCTGGAACTGAGATTCGTGATCTTTGATGTTCTAGCCAGAAATCGATCGATTGTTTGGTTGGGGATTTCTTCTGGGAGCTTTTGGGGGTTAGTTGTGAGGCTGTTGCCGAGGTTTTGCAGGTCAGAGCAAAACCGGTCTGACCGGTTTCAGAAACCGGTCTGACCGCTTTTGGTCTGGGTGCTGCAAGTTTTGATTTCCGCTGTGTGATCGTGTGGAACAGTTTTGGTGCTTGCTCCTAGGTCCAAAAGCACTCCAGTGGCTTTGTGGACTTGGCAAGGAAGTGAGTTGGACTCATCGGAAGTGAATTTGGGACATAGGCCGGTTTGCTCTTTTGAGAGAAAATTTTATCGGCTCCCGTTCACTCTCCCCCTCTTTGGTCGCCGTATCGATCCTTCAATTGGTATCAGTGCCGGTTACGGATCTTCGTGATTTTAACCAGTCTTAAGATCCAAAGATGGCGTACTCCGGAAAGGGTTCGGGTCCTCCTCTCTTTGATGGGAAAAACTATCGGATGTGGTCGGTTCGCATGGGAGCTTTCCTCCGAAGCAAGGGACAGTTGATATGGGATATCACTATTGATACTACCTATGTCATCCCTGCTACGAGGGTAAGCCAGGAAGCTAAGGACAAGTTTGAGGCAAATGCAAAAGCCGTTGACTTCTTGTTCAAAACGCTCGACGAGCATAAGTTCAATCGTGTGATCGAAGAGCATCTGACGTGTAAGATCTGGGAGAAGTTAGCAATCGCCCATGGTGGAGATAGTGGTGTAAAGGCTCGACTCTTTTTGACTTACTGGAGGGAATATGAGAACTTCACTCATTTGTCCAGTGAGTCGATAGATGCCATGTTCCAGAGGTTCACCGTGATTGTGAACAACATGAGAGCCAATATCGCCGAGCTCCCGTACACAGACCATGATATGGCCTTGAAGTTGTTACACTGTTTGGATAGGTCTGTGTGGGCTGCAAAGTTTGAGGCGATTACAGAGTCAGATGCCTACGAGACACTCACAGTCGATGAGCTGTTCTCTAAGCTTAAGTCCTCAGAGGTTAATAGGATTGCTAGAGCCAAGCTTGAGAACCCGACTGAACCTCATAGTCTGGCTCTGATGAGTGGCTCGAGTTCTAGGTCAGGAGCTAACACTTCACGCCAATTTGCTTTGTCTTTGCTTGTGTCCTTGCCAGATGAAGAATTCGAGGTGCTGAGTGAGGAGGATCTCGCGTTGCTCACAAGGAGATTTGGGCGCATGTACGAGAACCGCAAGAGTACAAGGCGAGTCGGGAGTACGTGCTACAAGTGCGGGAAGAAGGGGCACTTCTTCGCCGAGTGTTCGAAGGCAGCCGAGTCCAAGGATGAGCGCAAGCACCATGACAAGCACAATAGCAAGGATAAGCCCAAGAAGAAGCACGGTGGCCGCAAGCACAAGCACAAGCACAAGGCACGAGCCAAGATTGATGGTGCGAGCGATGCCAACACGAAGTCAAGCAACACCTCGTCAAGCTCAAGTAGCGAGGAGGAAGATCAAGCGACGCCGGAGGCACAAGAACAAGAACCTCAATGGGCTTGCGTTCATGGCTCCTCGTACCTTCTGCACCATGGCACATAGCACCGACAACAAGAAGAATGCAAGTGAAGACTCGGAGTCAGAATCTGAAGATGAGGTAAGTCGTGATCCCGACTTCTTGCTAGAGGAGATTGATAGGCTGAATGATTTGCTTGATAATCATGATGATGTGCTTAGAAAGACAAACAAGGAGAAGAGGGAGTTTAGGTCTTTGCTTGGTGAGTCAAAGGAGAAGGTTGCTAAACTTGAGTCTCTGCTTGTTGCTTCTAAAGATCAAATTGCTGAACTTGAATTGTCACTTGCTAAATCACAATCTGAAACTGATGCTATGAAAGCTGCTCCTGTTGTTTCTGATGAGCATTCTTGTAATGATTGTGATGTTGTGATGAATGAATTGGTTGAGCTTAAGAAGAAGCACATGTCTAGAATTGAGGAACTTGATTTGCTTAAAATTGAACTTGTTGAGTTGAAATCTAGACCTGCTTTGTTAGGAGCTTGTATTTCTTGTCCTGATTTGCAGGCTAAACTAGATGATGCTCATGCCAGGATTAAAAGATTTGAAAGTTCTTTGAAATCTCATGTTAAACATGCTTGCTCTAGTTGTGATGTAACTGTTTTGAAAAATGTTGATCTTGAGCATGCTGTTAACCGCTTGAAAGATGAGAATAATGAGTTGCATAAGTGTTTGGGTTGGTTGTCGAGTCACGAGCCACAACTTAAGATGCTGATTGCTCAGTTTAAGCGAACTGACAGTCGTGGCCTTAGTTCTGAGAAGGTGTGTGAGAGTGAGGTGTGTGAGAATATACCTGAAACACCTCAAGTTACCCCAGCCAAAAACACCTTTGATTCTAACTCCAACCACTTGAAGAACAAAAACGACACTACTCCCGATCCTCCAGTAGTTCCACCGCAAACCAACAATTTCCAAAAGAGAGTGATCCATGTGGGAGAGTCGAGTGGTCTCAAACCTAGTGAGAAGCCTAAGCCAAGAGAAAATCCAAAGCCAAAACCAGTCCGCTACCACTGTGAGTTTTGTGGTAGGGATGGTCACCAAGAGGGTTTCTGCTTCAGGAAGAAGAGAGAGGTAAGGCGTGAGAAGGAAATGGGTAACCGGGACAGGTACCGCTCCTCTCATAGCGTGCCTGAGCCTCGTGCACCTTTGCCTAGGGGTGATGGGTTCGTGCATTCGATTCCTAGAAAGGGTGCTCCTCAGAGAGGTGGTAACAGGCGCTTTGGGTTTCCTTGTGGTCAATACGAGTTTGGGAGGAACGATCGTAGCTTTGGAGTCCGGAGGGAGTATGGACTGCGCTTTCCCCCGCGTCGTGTTCCTCCGGTTAGGCGTGATAGAGCTCCGTTTGTGAGACGTGAGAGGTTTCCACAGTTTGATAGGATTGGTTGTGTGGATTTTGCTAACCCTTCGTTTGAGCAGATGGCTCAGCACTGGTTTGACTCTTTCTGTTCTAACCCTAGTGTCGAGTCGTTTGCTCGCTCTCGTTCTTGGTATTGATTTTGCAGGTGGGAGGCTTGAGGAGTTTGTGGTTGATCGACTCCGGTTGCTCTCAAGCCTCACCCCAGTGATGACAAGGGAGTACATCACTTTTGGGGATAATGGAGATCAAGTGGAAGCATTTGCCGAGGGGGAGGCAATTTCAAGGTGTGCATATTCTGCTTTTGGTGCCTCACTTGAGTTGGTTCTCTGAGTGTGTTCTTCTGAGTTGGTTTTGGAGCTCACTTTGTAGCATATGTATAGCTTGCTTGTATATTATGTATATCATGTGCATTTTGTTGCATTTGTATCATATGTCTTGCATTTTGCATATAGGATGCATTGTGATATTTTTAGAGCTTGTTTCATGTACATATTTATTTTGAAGCATGTTAGGATGAGCTTCTCGTATATGGAGTGACCAATATAACTTGCTACATTTGAGCTAATGGACTTGTGTGTAGTCTTGTCGTGTTGGATAGCAAAGCGCTTGATTGATTCATTGTATATCCATAATGTGCTTGCTAATTATTTTTAAAATGCTAAACTTGATCTCACCCATGAGCAAATTGGTTAAATGTTTAAGTTCAAGCCTAAATGCTTTTTCATGCTTAGGTTGTGCCTGGGTGTCTATTTCTTGCCAATTGGGTCAAAGATCATTCTTCGTTGCAAATGTTTAGCCCATTGTCTATTTTGTGGAGAGGCATAAGCTTCTTTTTGCCGCAAAGACATTTCATGTACCATAATCAAAATCTGAAAAAGAAGTGCAATTAATTGAAAAATATGCTCTCAAGGTTGTGTTCATGTCATTTATGCTTAAATGTAAAAATTGGGTGCTAAACCGTTGCGTGTATCTACCAAAGAGAAGTCTCTTTTTAGAAGTAGACACATGGCTCGGTAGCTTTAACATGACATGAACTAGATTATGGGTGTTTGCAATGATCTCTTGCTAAGAATAGGTAACCAAGAACAACTTTTGCATGATCTAGCTCATTTTGGCTTGAAAATGACTTTTGCTCATGAGGTGGTGAACTTTTGAAAAACCTGGTTAAATTGGGAATTACTTGGCCATATGCTTATACAATCATGAAATCTTGTTGGCACTGCTTTTACAACACCTAGGACTATCTTACTTGTTCATTTGCCCTTGTGTAGCATTTTATTTTGCTCATTGTATATTTGAGAAGCTCTAGGTTGAAACTTTTGCATTTGTGCCTTGATTCATGCATTGGCAACAAGGGGGAGATGTATAGGCTAGAGAAATGTTGCTTAACATGTCTGGAACCTGTTTGGAACAAGTGGGAGAAGTTTGAGCAAGTTTTGTGCATTTTTGGATTTTGATGGTTCAGCCTGGGCGAAACCGGTCTGACCGGTTTCCCAAACCGGTTTGGCCCAAACTGAATTGAAAAATTCAGTCTTGTGCATTTGCTCAGGGGAGTTTGCACTTGTTTAGGGGGAGTTCTTGCTATGCTTTGTTGATGCTTTGCCGGTGGTGTTGAGCTCTGTTGCCTCTTCTTGAGGAGCCGGTTTGGATGTGATCTTGTTGCGAGTTTGAGTGTCGCTTTGAGCTCTTTGGTCGAGTTTGTTGCCTAAGTAGTTTCCAGTTTTTATTTTCTCAATCTATGTGTGCTGTGTGTGTTGTCAATGCACTCATCAAGGGGGAGATTGAGGACCATGTGCGTCCGAGGACCGAGTGGATGGTCGCTTTCCTTGTGATGAGTGATTGACAACGTGGTGTAATTTGACGTTTGTCTTGACTCAAGTATTGCAGGTGTAGAATGCGGCTTGGTTCGCATTGGTGCAGGTGAAGAACAAGTGCGAAAGGTCTTAGCCGGAGCGGCCTCCCAGGAGCGGAGAGACAAGTAGGCTTGGTTTGAGGGACCTGGTGACCGATGGGATCAAGTGCGGTTCACATGATGCAAGAACAAGCAAGGCAACGTGGATGAAGGTGATCAAGCCGGTACTTGGGCGCAGCCGAGTCAAGGAACGAGGCAAGACCGAGTAGGCCGTCCGTGCACCGGAGGCGAAAGGATTGGCGTGCTCGAAGCTTGGCGAGAAGGCTGGACCAAGTGCGCGGGATTTATTGGTTCACCACAAAACCAAAGGAGGAGGGTTTCTTGGTTTGGGCCACAAAACCAAGTCCGAAGATCGGGCCAGGCGAAAGCGGTCTGACCGGTTTCTGGAAAGCGGTCTGACCGGTTCATCAAACCGGTCTGACCGGTTCCACCTGGGCGTCGGGAAGTTTCGGAGCGGAGGACACGCGGCGTGATTTCGAAGGTTGCGTCGGAGGGAAGCAACTTCAGATGGATGCGTGCCTAGCCGGAAGAAAGGACCTGCAACTTTACAGTTTTACCCTTGAGGGTGTGTATCTTCCTTTCGAGTTGTAGGGGTAGTTTAGTTTGTTGGAGGTGGCCATATATACTCACCTTGGTGGGAGATGGCAGCCAACTCTTGGAACCCTAATTCATTTCCTTTCTTTCTCTCTAGGCTAGCCAAGTGCTTCATGTTGTGAGGAAGAGAGAAGGGGACCTCTCCACTTCGATTTTCCTCCACTTTCAAGTGGGTAGGATGAAGGGAGGAGGCTAGCCCTCTTGTAAATATGTTGACCTCGTGATGCAATAGAGAATCCCAAGTTTGTTCATCGTGTTCTTGAGCTCCTCCTCGTTTTTCTTTCTCGGGTGTTTTTGGACGAATTTGTATTCATCACATTTGGGACCGTTTCTTCGGGGGATTTCGTGGGGGATTCACTCTTGGGTCTCTTGTGATCCTTTTCTAGTGATTTGCCCTCCTAATCCTCGGAAAGTTCCTCGAATTTGATGAATTTCGTTTGAACCCGGGGAAAGAGGAAGCCATGTCTTAGATTTGCGATTACTCTTGATTTAGTGCGAGATTTGGGACGATTTCGGAGCCATGACTAGTTCATGATGTATCCTACCTTTCCCCAAAGTTTTGCTTGAATCCGTGGAGCCAATCGTGAGAAATTTGGAGGATAAGATCGAGTTTTTCCGCGGGCGGAATTTCCTGTATCTGTCTGGGGAAAACCGGTCTGACCGGTTTGGGAAACCGTTCTGACCGGTTTCTGGCCTGGAACTGAGATTCGTGATCTTTGATGTTCTAGCCAGAAATCGATCGATTGTTTGGTTGGGGACTTCTTCTGGGAGCTTTTGGGGGTTAGTTGTGAGGCTGTTGCCGAGGTTTTGCAGGTCAAAGCAAAACCGGTCTGACCGGTTTCAGAAACCGATCTGACCGCTTTTGGTCTCGGTGCTGCAAGTTCTGATTTCCGCTGTGTGATCGTGTTGAACAGTTTTGGTGCTTGCTCCTAGGTCCAAAAGTACTCCAGTGGCTTTGTGGAGTTGGCAAGGAAGTGAGTTGGACTCATCGGAAGTGAATTTGGGACATAGGCCGGTTTGCTCTTTTGAGAGAAAATTTTATCGGCTCCCATTCACTCCCACCCTCTGGTCGCCGTATCGATCCTTCGTTTGGTGATTTGACGTGAAACTAAACACACCCACGGCATGTTTTCTCCTTTTGGTTTTTTATGTAAATGCCTTATTAAGTCCCAGGGCTCCCAGGAGCAGGATGCCAGTCGCCAACGGGTTAAAAAGCATTTCTACAGGATCATTGCACCTACACGTCTCATCCCTCACGACGATGACCCGATGTACCCCAGTGCAGGCCTCGATGAGTCGACGTAGCTTGACCGCTTATACAATACAGGCCCTTATGTCCTCTTCCCGCGGTAGCTTTCTGCACTAGCTGTCGTGTGTATAAAATTCAAACGTGAAAGATGTTGCCTGCCAATAGCAGCGTCCAACGGCGGCTTGTTTGGCAGCTTGTTTTAGCAGATCAACGCGACCGCTCGCCTGGTTCTGGTTGAATCATTTTCCTCTCAGTTTAGGTAGGTATACAGCCAGAGTCCAGAGGCAAGGTAATTCCCAGTTCCCTCATGCGAATGGAGGGTGATTCGGGCTGGGAATTACCACATGAGAATTCACAGTTCGCTCTTGCGAATGGTGCTCGGCCCGGTCGTCGACATCTCGGGCCTAACTCAACGACCAGCCCAGTCAGCGATGTCGCGACTCTTCCGGGATATCTGCCAGGAAAAAGTTCTATTTACTTCCCTGCACAATGACCCCAGTTTGTATTTCCTCCCTGGACTCGAAAACCGTCGGAACAGAATCCCTGAACTCTCAAAACCGGACACGTAACCTCCCTCGTCTAAACCCAGTCCGGTTTTATCCTACGTGGTGCCAAGTCAACCATCCTACGTGGCGTCAGGTCAGCTTTGAGGGAGGTAAATTGGACTTGTATGACAATTAAAGGGGTCAAATGGACTTTATAAAAAATATATTCTTTCAGAAAAACATATACAACTAAAAATCCTCAAATCTATTTTAATCTTAGAAGATCATAGAAAACTTGTTTTAGATCAAAAAATCACAAAACTAGTTTCATATTTTTTTAAAAAAAATCATGCTATCCCTTGTAGTATCTAATTTTAAATATTTATATATTTATCGAAATAAACCTTTCAAAAGTAACTTTTTTTCTTATAAGAGGTACACAATTAAAAATCAAAATTTTTTGTTTAAACTTAATTTCTAAAATCATGCTCTATCTTCTGGCTCCTAATTTGTGTTACTTATTTTTTGTTTTTATTTGCTAGTAGGTACCCTTGTTACTGTCGGACCTTAGGACCGGCAATCCACCTGGGGTACCCAAGTGGTTGATTTGTAGGCGGGGCGATCGATGAACTTGTGACTTGATGGTACACAGGAGGCACTGATTTAGACAGGTTCGGGCTACCCGGAGGTATAATACCCTACGTCCTGTGTTGGTGGCATCGTTTGTATTGTTGGGTACTCGACCGAGCTTCAGGAAGCTTGGGCGAGCGTATGGTTTACAGGATGAGATGCGTTGGTTGGTGTGTTGTCTGATGTCTCGTGTTTGGATGCCCCTATCTAGGGACCCATGCCCTCCTTTATATATCCAGGAGGCAAGGTTAGAATCTGAGTATTTTCCATATGGGACTATTTATAATAGGGGGGGGGGGCTAGTAGGAGTCTACTAGGACTCGGTCTTCTTTGGGCCGGCCGCCGCCGCCCTCGATGATGGGCCCTAGGGTACCCATATCCCACAAGCCCCCGAGCAACGTGCAGGCGCGTGCTGACTATTTATAATAGGGGGGGGGGGCTAGTAGGAGTCTACTAGGACTCGGTCTTCTTTGGGCCGGCCGCCGCCGCCCTCGATGATGGGCCCTAGGGTACCCATATCCCACAGTTACCTGTATAATTTTCTGAACTTTTGTGTTATAAAATTTGTACAATTATACATCATGAGTCTTGCTGATATGGTGCCACGCAGAACGATTGATTTGGCGCCACGTAGGACAAAACCGGTCTGGTTTTAGATGAGGGAGGTCACGTATCTGGTTTTAAGAGTTCAGGGAGTTTGTTCGGACGGCTTTCGAGTTCAGGGACGAAACACAAACTCGGTTTACTGTCTAGGGAGGTAAATAGGACTTTTTCCTATCTGCCACTCCAAGCGTGCAAGTGTAGTCGCGGACTCGCGGCTGGCTTTTGGTTTCCAACGGTACCGGCCCAATTTTTGTGCCGTCGAATCTTCAGGTGTTAGAATTCGTGTTGTGCCATTCACCCGCCTGGGCGCCTGGCTATGTACCTGGGTTTGTTTGCCTCGCTGCTCATCCGCCGGCAGATTCCTTTCTGCTGCAGGTCCCACTCATCAGCTTCATCTCCTCCCATTGCTTACCTTGCAGTTGTAGTGGCCACTGCACCGGATGCGTGTCCCTCCTCCATCGAACCAAGACAGAAGCGCTTATTTCAAAAAAAAAAAAACAAAAAGCAGAAGCGCTTCTCCGCCTGAGATCTCTTTCCCTTCTACAATCCCAATCTCGCAGCCCCTCCCCCAAGATCCCTGCACGGTGATGGATACTCAGCGCGAGCTCAGCCTCTCCTCACCTTTCAATGGGAGCATCTGTTCTCACAGTTCATCTTCAACACTGCCGCCCCTCCAGCAAATCCTTCCATGATGACATGACCTCCAGCCCAACCGACGGGTCCTGAAGCGGCTCCCACCCCTGGAAGTACCGGATCAGCAGCGGATGCGCGAATTGGCAAGTGATCCATGCGACGCCACACATATTGAACTCCACCCGGAAGCGCACCTTCAGGTTCTCGATATTTGGGCGTTCCAAGGTCTAGTGTACCAACACTTATCCTGTTTCCATCTGCTGATATGATAGTTTTTATTCAGATCAACTGTTTTGCTTTCCTATATACAGCCACGATCAGCCGGTTCAGTGTGCTACAGTAGGGGCAGGAGGATAAAAGAGGCCTCAACAACAATCTACAACAAGGTTCAAATATACTATATGTCGTTTTCTCACAATAACGAGGTTCAAAATGCATGGAATGATGCAAGACAAGTTATTGTGAGAAAGATTTACTGTTTTTATGTTCTGTAGACCGTTAAAAGATGTTGGTGTTATGGACGCATTCTTTGGGAAGAGATTCCAGCGCAGGAAGAAGTCTCAGCCGTCCACTAGTAGCTAGGATTCATTTGCAGTTTGTTCGGATTTGATCGTAATAGGATTGGATTAGTTATTGGGTTAAAGATTGTGTTAGGAGTTTTGAAAGCTTATAAATACTTGCATCGGGGTGTAATTGAAGAGGTTAAGCAGAAGATAAACCTTGCCTCAGAGCCTCCTAGGAGGACGAGTTGGTTATCTGCGTCTGTTGTTCGTCAGTATCAATCCAATCAATTAGCCATATCAGTTGGAATGTTTCCTGTGAGGTAATTTTGGTCCATTAGGAAGATTTCTAATTGTTTTTTTTAGAAAAAGGATAACATCCGGCCTCGACATCCCCGAAGGAATGCCCACAGCCTAAAGTTTACAACCGATCCACAGTCATTAGACCCAACAACTAAAGCCCATAAGCATACAGGCGCACCCAACTGCCGCAGCTGCAAACAGTTTCAAACGACAGAAACAAAGACCTGCTCATTGAGCAACAAGACTCAATACCTTAACAGACTCAAAGTTCCAATCTGCCTCTAGCGCTCCAACCTGAGGCACCAAAAACTTGCATAGCAATCACTTCTAGTTTTCTGCTGCATTGGTTTAGCAATCCATCCTCTTCCTTTTTAGACAGCTTCGACCACGTCTTGATCCAGTAAGTCGTCCTGAAGATCACCTGCAGAGGAGCATTAGAGCGAGTTCTTTTGAAGACAGCATCATTTCTATCTAGCCAGATAGCCCAACATAAGGCCGTGGCGCCAATCAAAACTTGGTTTCTAACATTGCCATGGAAGCTAGAAACCCAGTTTCCAAACAAGTCTGTAGCATTTGTAGGTGCTCTAAAACCAAAAGCGATCTGAACAATGTTCCACCATAACCGAGCTCGATGGCAGTCAAAGAAAAGATATTGGATGGTTTCCTCACTATTGCAAAAACAACAGGTAGTGCTTCCCTTCCAACGTTTCTTCCGTAAATTATCTTTTGTCAAAGTGACACCCTGTCTAAGGTACCAGAGGAAGACTTTTATTTTGAGGGGCACCTTAATTTTCCACAAGCTGCTATTCACTCTATTGCTATCCCTATACATGATGTCATTGTACATAGAAGCAACAGAGAAGGATCTTCTCTTGCTAAGGTTCCACACAAACTTGTCATCCTGATCAGATAGCACAACATGCGACACCTTCTCAACTAGAGCCATCCATTGCCTCCACCTTTCCCCTGTTAGTGCACGTCTAAAGGACACATTCAGCGGTGTGGTTCCCAACACCCTCTCCACAGTTTCATTTTTCTTCCTAACTATCATGTAAAGGGAGGGATATAACTCCATGAGCGGTTTACTACAAATCCACCTGTCTTCCCAGAATCTAGTCTGGTTACCCCCCTGAACCACAAAACTCCCCTTGGACAGAAACAGATCTTTAATATCCATCAACCCTACCCAGAATTGTGAGTCCCCCGGCTTCTTAGAAACTTGTGTTAACGCTTTATCCTTCAAGTACTTTCTTTTCAACAATTGTTGCCAAACCCCTTCCTCATTTAAAAACTTAAAAATCCACTTGCTTAACAAGCACATGTTCTGAATTTCTAAGTTTAAAATGCCCATCCCTCCCACACACTTAGGCTGGCTAAGAATCCCCCATTTCGCCAGTCTATATTTTTTCTTGTGTTCATCAATCTGCCAAAAAAACCTAGATCTGTAGTAGTCTAGCTTTTTTAAAATTCCTTTAGGAACTTTTAGAAAAGACATCAAAAACATAGGTAAGCTAGACAGCACCGAGTTAATGAGGACTATCCTCCCTCCTGCTGATAACAACTTACCTTTTCAACTGCTAAGTTTTTTCTGAAATCTCTCTTCTAACACCCCCCAATCTTTCTTAGTTAGTCTCTTTGTACTCATGGGAATACCCAAATACTTGAAAGGTAGCTTACCTTCCTTCCACCCAAAAAGTTGCGCAAAGTCTGTCGCTCTCTCTTTAGCCTCCCCGAAACAGAAGACTTCACTTTTGTGAAAGTTAATTTTAAGTCCAGACAGCTTTTCAAAAGCACAAAGGACTAACTTCAAATTTTTTGCCTCCTCAATGTCATTTTCCATAAAAAGAATCGTGTCATCGGCATATTGAAGAATTGATAGTCCTTCATCAACTAAATGAGGTACTAGACCCCTAAATAGACCCCTCTCCTTAGCTCTTGAAATCAGGATGGCCAACATATCGGCCACCGGATTGAAAAGAATAGGAGACAAAGGATCCCCCTGTCTCAACCCTTTCCTAGTTTGAAAAAAGTGTCCCAAGTCATCGTTTACTTTAACCCCAACACTCCCCCCTGACACTATGTTCTCTATCCACTTGCACCATGTGTCTGAAAAACCTTTCATTCTCATGGTTTGTTGAAGAAAGTGCCAATTAACTTTATCATAAGCCTTTTCAAAATCTAGTTTCAAAATTATCCCGTCCATCTTTTTCCTTTTGATCTCATGCAAAGTTTCATGCAGGATCACTACCCCTTCCATGATGTTCCTTCCAGACATAAACGCAGTCTGCGAAGGCCTGATTACCTTGTTTGCAACCAATGAGATCCTATTTGTCAACGCTTTTGTGACAATTTTAAAACTGACATTAAGCATACAAATAGATCTGAACTGCTCAATTCTCGTCACTTCATTCAGCTTAGGAATTAGAGTGATGATTCCAAAATTCAGACTAAACAAAGGTAATTTGTTTTCCTGAAAATCCTTGAACAAGGCCATCAAATCATTCTTTAATAAACTCCAGAAGACCTGATAGAATTCCGCAGGGAAACCATCTGGGCCTGGAGCTTTATTATGTTTCATTTGGAAAATGGCCTCTCTCACCTCTTCCTCAGAGAAATCAGCAGTTAGAATCTCATTTTCTACACTCGAGACTTGGGGTATGTCTTCTCTCATGTCCTCATTTAGCGTGTAGTCATTTTTAATGGGTGCACTAAAAAGGTTTTTATAGTATCTCGTTATGTATTTCTTCAGCTTCTCGTCCCCCTCTATGATTCCCTCATCCTGTTCCAAACGAAAGATTCTAGTCTTTCTACGCTTTCCCCAGCAACCAGCTGAAAATATTTAGTATTGTTGTCGCCTTCCAGAAGATCTATTGTTTTGGCCCTCTGAAACCACTTTATCTCTTCCTCTCTAAGCAGGTGAGCCAACCTATCCTTAATACATTGCTTCAAATCTAACTCCTGCTGATTTAACAGCTGAGTTTCAGCCTTTCTATCTAGCTCATCTGCTTTCCTCAATAGTTCCTGTTTTTCTTGCTTTTCAGCCCCTCTCATATCTTTTGCCCATCCCCTTAAATATTGTCGCAGCTTCCTAATTCTATTTTGCCATCTCTGCATTGCATTTGCACCCTGGGTTTCACTATTCCAAACTCTTGAAACTAAGTCAAAGAATCCCTCTTTAAGCAGCCAACCCAACTCAAACTTAAACAAAGGATTATTTCTAACCCCGGTACTCTCTCCTGTGTTCAACAAGAGAGGAGTATGGTCTGAAATTTCTCTCGTTAACGCCACCACAGTAGCTACAAGGAATTTCTCTTCCCATTCTGTACTAACCAGCACCCTGTCAAGCTTCTCGTAAGTTGGAACGCTACGCGAATTAGCCCATGTATATTTACGACCTGACATCTCAAGTTCTCTTAGATCTAAACTGTCTATAATTGCATTGAAAAGAAAGGGCAATCTCTCATTAAATCTATCACTTGGTTTTCTGATGATGTTGAAATCCCCTCCTACCACAAGAGGAACCTTTTCCTTACTGCAAGTATTAAAAAGTTCAGCTAGAAAAGCCTCCTTGTATTCAGGTTGGGCAGCCCCATGGACCGCTACCAGCACCCACTGAAAGTCATCAATTCGGTTCCTAACTCTGAACTTTACATAAAAACCCCCCTCCTCAATACTTCCTATATCCAGATTATCAAGTTTTACTCCTAGAAGCATCCCCCCAGACCTCCCATGAGGCTGAGTCCAGTGCCAAATAAAATTTTTGCCCCCACAATAGTTATCTAAAATGGACTGCGAAAAATCCTTTTTACCGGTCTCCAACAGAGCAATGAAATCTAAGTCATGCTCTTTGGAAGTGTCCTTAAGGAACTTTGTTTTAGCCAAGTCACTAAGACCTCTGCTATTCCAAAAAAATTCCTTTCATTTGGACACAATTTTAGAATTTAAACTGCCAGCCATTCTAACTTTACAAGCCTTTTTTTTAAGTGACTTAGCACTTGACTTGCATTTTCGTCCTGTCAATTTAATATCATCACATAAATGATACATGTCATCATCAAAAACTTCCTCTAGCATGTCACCACAAAGATTTTTCACTGCTGCTTGTTCCCACCCTTCTATATTGTCATCCTCATAATCACTACAGAAGTCAGCTTCCCCTATTTCCTCTAAATCACGAGCATGAGTGTTCTGATAATTAAAAATATGATGAATAGACTTCTCCAGCTCACTTTTAGAAGCAGTACAAATCACCCCCATGTGACCCAGAACGCTAACAGCATCATCAACAGAAACAGAAGTGGAAAAAGGTGCCAACAAGGGGGAGGAGATCATACCTTGCGCATTTTCCAGTGCCTTTGATGCTGCCCTCCTCTGGGCCCTCTCCATGGTGTGTTCATCCTATGAACCCACCAGTCTCGGGCTGGCTCTTGACGGTGTTACAATAGCCTCTTGGATTGCAGCTGCAGCTTTAACCGCCTTCGCCTTCACATCTCCAATGGCATCATCTACCTGTCCACATCTCTCCACCTCCATCTGTGCCTCAGTCTCCGATGCTATCCCATTCTCACTCTCCATCTCATTATGAAACTCCTTGTCATCCTCTCCATCTTCCGCCATTACCTTGTCTGCAAGTTCATCCAGTACATTTCCCACTGAGATATCCACAATTTCCTCTGCTTGTTGTCTCAACAACTTAGCAAATTCTTCTTGTATCATAGCCCGAATTTTGTTCCTAAGTTCTTCCTTCTTCTTAGCCCATCCCTCCTCTTTCTTTGCTTCTTCAGTGTCATCTCTCCCTATATTGTCTCCTCTCATTATTTTATGATCACGAGTCTTTGCATCATCATCCTCCAACAGGTTGTCTTCTGCCCCATCTGGGTTCCATTTCACCTCTACCTCCTCCCCATGCTCATCCACCCCGGTCTTCTCAACTTCAAACTCAAGCTCAAAGTAGTGATCTCCAATAACGACATCAAGGCGTGGCGGAATCAACATCGGATTCAGTACTGCCACAAAAATCCTTCCATATTTATTTTTTCTGGTAGCCTCCATGTCCACTGTTTGGGTGGAACCCAACATTGAGCCCACAGCCCATAATTCCAAGAATTCCCTCAGCTCTTCCCTAATTCCATAAACCCGGATCCACACTTTCGGTAACAAAAAACCTTCCTTCTTTTCCTGCCACCAATCAAATCTGATTCTCACTCCCTGTGGAATGCCTGTTTCTTTGACATCTGCTACCCCAAATGCTATGGCCCGCTGTAATTCAGTCTTGGAAGGGAATTTTGTGACGAAGGCCTGCTCATGTTCCGTGAGTTCCCACACCCACTTCCCTGGAAACAACCTCTGTAGCTGTACTGCCACCTGCTCCTTCGATATTTCTCCCCCTTCCACACTAATAAGAGCCATCCTGAACTCTTTCTTTGCCCTTGACAAAGCCGGGCGTTGAATGTGATAAAAGCCCAAGCCGTGCAACGCATAACCTACCGCATGCGCCACAGGCCTTGGCATCTTCAGGATTGGGCACCTATGATTTGTATGATCATGACCATTACAGATCACACAATGCAGTTCTGCGGTGCACTGCCCCGCAGCATGTCCCTTCTTTGTACACCTTGCGCACTTAATCTCTGCCTTCTTCTCCTCACCTTCAATAGCTTCCTTTTCTGCCTCCTCCATTCTGACATCTCTACCCTGGTTCTCTCCTTCTTTTAGATTCTGCTTTTCCTTCTCAGCCCAACAAGTCTTTGCCTGGTATTCCTCCTTCCTGTTCAGACTCATCGCCTCCCCCCTGCCTCTGCCTCCGGGCTGGCCGAAAGACGAAGCCCCGGGTCCCTGGTACCCCCTTCCTCCATAAGTGTTAGAGTAACCATACCTCTGCCATGCCATGCCTCCGCCGAAACCCGGCGCAAAACCTCGTTCCCGGCCACCGAACCTTCCTCCTGCCTGGCCACCCATGAACTCCCTTCTTCCTCCCTGCCCTCTCCCTCCGAATCTCTGCATTGTATTCCTGCACTCGCCTCCTTCTCTACCGCCCACCTGCTTGCTTCCGTCTCCCCCCTGCCACTAGCTCTCCTTCCCGGCCTGGTTCTCTGCAACTGGTGGGAAGCGCTTCATTTCCAGCGCCGCTTGAATGCTTTGGCTGCTCGACGCGAGACCCCTCGGCCTCCCCCCATTAGCAAATAGCGTGCCCAGGCCAGCAGTTCCACAGAACGAGCCATGGGCCCCCACCTTAATTTTAGGCCCACTCCAGCACTTCGGCTCGCACGGCCCAAGCTGTCTATGGCCTATCACCCCATCTCTGGCTTGCGCCGCCGCCGTCGTCTTGCCTACCGGCGCCGCCGCGCTTGAGCTCGGCAATGGCGTCACCGGCATCCCCTTGTCTGCATCCTCCGCTTGAATCGCCGCCCCTGCCCACTCTGACAGTAGTCTTCCTGGAGCATCCTCCCTTTGCCGTCGGCAATCCCGCACTGATATGGCCCCCAATGTCAGATCGGGCGAGATCCGCCGATGAGGAAGAGGCCCACGCCAGGGCCGGCGCTCCTGAATCCTTCTCTCGGCGACCGCATCAACAATCCGTGTTGACAGCCTCCTCGGATGCTTCGCATGTCCTGCACCACAGCCAACAGAACCAAATCTCGACGACGACACATTAGTAGCCAGAGCTTCCGCTCTCCGCAATTCATCAAGCTCAAACCCCTCTTGAAAGGCATCACACATGAACCTGATTGGAGAGTCCGGATCCGAGCTATCCTCACCTTCGTTTTCCCCTTCGTCGCTCTCTTCCCCAGAGCTTACCTCACCCGTCAGAGCCCAGAACCTTGAGCCGCTCCTGGTACCGCCCGACTCGTCTAGCGAGCTCGTCGGCGAGTAGACCCACGGAGCTGAGTGTCTCCTGGCCAGCCTGGAAGCCGGCGAGCAGACCGGCGACGGCCCATCCTCGCCGCCGCCGTTTCCTCCGCACTCGTCGTTCATTTGGCACGCCCGAAAACCGCCATGGACTGGAGTAAGTTCTCGCACTCTCTCGGAAGATTTCTAATTGTAGACACTAAGGTGCTGTTTGGTTGTCGATATTGTAATGTAATCAGTTTACATCGGGGAAGCGATAACCATACATGTGTTTGGTTCGTGTTGGGGCGTAATCCCTTTGCAGGGTATCGGATACCAGACTATTCAAAGTCGTTACCGCTCCACCTTGACTGGTAACGTATACGGACTCTAGGCGCAGCGGGAGGTATCAACGGGAGAGTGTCTTTCAGCGTGATTGATACCGTTATATGGGCAATTGCCAAACAAAGACAGTAATCAGTTACTTTGTATCCGATCATGCTAGATTGTGATACGTTACCCTTACCGTTAACATTTCTCAACCAAACACGTACTAAAAGTATCTGGGATTTCTCTTTCTCCACTAAGCTTGTTTGATGAAAAGTCTAGGTCAATGAACTGTTTAGATTTGCTATATCTAGAGTTATGTCACCTTGGATATTGTTGTAGCTAAGGTCCAAATGTATGAGTTGTTGAAGGTTTCCGAAGCTTTGTGGTATATATACCCGTTCCAAGCGTGCACATGAAGGCACAGAGCGCTGCGAGCGGCAGCGCGTGCGTGCGTGCCGGCGTCTCATGTAGGGGGTGTTTGGATAACTTTTAGTCCCATGACTAAAATTAGTCAGCTAAAAAATTTTAGTCACCTCTCTGTTTGGATAACCTGACTAAAGTGAGATCTAAAGAGTATTAAATTTCAGATTCTCTCTCTTTCCTCTCTCTTCTCTCTTCTTTTAGTCACCTTTTAGTTGGGTCTTCCCTACTAGAGACTAAACTAATTTTAGTCATCTTTTAGTCCCACCTATTTGGGAATTTAGTCCCTCAAAGTGACTAAAATTAGTCAGACTAGTTTTAGTCACCCCATCCAAACACCCCCGTAGTCATGTGAGAGTGGCGGGTGCGGTCGTGCGGACTGGCGGCACGAAGGGCACGGACCAGTGCGCGCATCCGACCGGCAGCCGCTTCAACAGTAAGCGAAGGATCTCGGTCACCCTTATACTTGAAAGTAAAATTGTACTAGATGGTAACTGTAAATTACTAAATTGAGATTTGGGTGAAAGGGATTTGATATGCGTTTTAGCTTTAGATTACATTGCATACACTTACAGTTGGATGACAACATTAGGAAGGTCCTCCCATGTGATTTAATATGTGCATTCTCTTATAATCGTTGTACGAAGTTGTCTAAGAATTCACCTAAGTCACTTACACATCAAAGCAATCAGAGATACTTCATGGAATCTTTCTTTCTTCCCAATTTCTCAATGTTCGAAAGACAAATATATATATATATATATACACGTATGGCTTTCTAGAAGGGTAGTTCATAAATTTCAGCATGCTAAATCATGACCAATGGTCATATTTACGCCAGTTGCATTCAACAACAACCCAAACTAATTACGAAAGATCTAGCCAAGCATGTCTTTCTTTTCCTTGATCGCTGCAACATATGACTTTCTGATTGCATGCAAGTTAGTGGCTACTTCTCTCATGTTCATTCTTTCCCTTGGGAATGGACGTGTGCAAGCAAGAGCAACTTCCACCAGAGACAGCACGCATCGGTAGACCTCGTTTTCTGTTGGCCCTGTTGCTTTAATAAAGCCCTGGCATTCTTCTTGGAGATGAGCATCAATGATATGTCATAATTGATCAGGGAAATTCCTCTCCACAAAGCTGACAATGCTGAGCCCACCATCAAACATAGAATCAGTTGGTCTTTTTCCAATGATCATCTCCAGAAGTACTATCCCAAAACTATAAACATCCCCACTGGTTGATGCATGAACAGTTTGTGCATACTCTAAGAGATTAAAAAGAAAAAAACAATTATTGTGTGCATAAAAGATTGCTTTATATACAAATAGAGTAGGAGACGGTGTCATTCTTGACTTATACCTGGAGCGATATACCCTATTGTTCCTGTCACTGCGAGCGAACTACTACAACCTGAATGTCCAACTGCTACTGACCTGGAATCAACAAGGAGACGTGCAATGCCAAAGTCTCCCAAATGAGCATTCATGTCATCATCAAGAAGGATATTAGTTGGCTTGAGATCACAGTGGACAATAGGCCTTCCACAATCATTGTGTAAATAGGCCAATGCATCGGCTATGTGAACACCTATGCTTATTCTTTGAGCTAATCCGAAAAGTTTTGGAGCTACATCACCTCGTTTCTGGTGCAACCATGTATCTACGTTCCTGTTGGGCATGAACTCATAAATAAGTGCTTTGAAATCGTTACCAATATTGTCTATTGTTGAGCATGCAGTTAGTGTAGGTAGAAGATTCCGATGCCGAATGTTCCTCAAGGCCTCACATTCTGAAACAAAACTTTTGTCTGCAAAAATCGTCTCAAGGTTAAAAACTTTAATAGCAACTTCGATTTTAGCTTGAGTTAACTTCCCTCTATATACTGAACCATAGCTTCCTCTTCCAATTAGGTTGGACTCTGAGAAGTTCCCTGTAGCTTGAGCTAGATCCTTGTACGAAACTCTAGGAAATTTCTTGCCAAAAGAAAGCAACAATAAGTCCCTTCTTGGTGTATGCCTCTTCCCATGGATTATAATGTAAATCATCATTATGAGTGACATGAAGGCAAATATGGGGACCAGTATTTCAACCATATAGTTTATGATTCCTTCTCTTCTACAAACAAGGTGGCATGAAGGTTTATGGAAATCCATGGCTCCTCCACACAGTCCTGGATTGCCACCAAATAAAACAATTGTCACGTTATTGAATATATCATCCCCTGGTATTGGTCCTTGGAAGTTATTGAAAGATAGGTCTAGTTTAGTGAGAGACTCTAGATCTTCTAGACAAGCTGGGATGGGACCTGACAAGTTGTTATGGGAAATATTGAGCATGCTCAAGCTCTTTAGATTGCTGAAGGTAGTCGGAATATTTCCTGTAAGAGCATTTTGGTCCATTCGAAGGGACTCTGTTGGAATTGCCCCATAGTGTCAGGAATTTCACCAGTAAATCTGTTGCACGAAAGATCTAGTATGGTAAGTTGTCTAAAGTTACCAAACTCAGCAGGTATGCTCCCTTGGAAATTGTTATATCTTAGGTTCAATATCAACATTTGGTTAAGGTTTCCCAAGCTAGACGGTACTAAACCGGTGAATCGATTTTCAGAAAGATAGAAATATGTTAACCGTGTCAGTTGGCCAATGGAAGGTGGAATTGTCCCGACAAAGCTGTTAGATTGGAGATTTAAATGTTCTAGTTTTGTCATATTTCCAACCCATTCTTCAATTGTACCGGTAAGATTGTTGTATTCTAGTGATAGTTGGCTTAATAAGCTAAATTTTCCAATACTTTTGGGAACTACTCCTGACAGGCCATTTCCACCCATTAGTAGACGTGTAAGATCGTTGGATAGGTTTGCAATAGAATTTGGTATGGCTCCCTGTAGCTTATTATTAGACAATGAAAGTACTGTTAGAGAACTACAGTTTCCCAGGGCAGAGAAGAATTCCCAGCCTTCATTGTCTGTTGCTTGCAGTATGTTTTCTCCAATGTTAAGATACAGCAGCCCTGAAAGGTTTCCAAAAGAGTCTGGGATTTGGCCAGTGAAATAATTAGATGATAGGTCTATGTTTTGTAGGCCTAAAGGATTTCCTAGGGAAGCTGGAATGGGACCCCAGAAATTGTTGTCTGCCAAATATAGAATTGTCAGATTAGGTAGATCATTGCCAATATTAGATGGTAATGTGTAACCAAGCATGTTGGATGTCAAGGATAAGCTCTGAAGAGAAGATACATTAGATAGAGCTAGTGGGATTTTACCTGAAAGGTTATTTAGGCTTAGGTCTAACACCAATATGTTTGGCATCTGCCAAACCTCAGGAATTCCACCTGATAGGTTATTTTGGTTTAGGTACAATCCCCGTATGTTTGGCATTTGCATGACCTCGCTGGGAATTCTTCCATTGAATTGATTTTGTGAGAAACTGAGTACCCGTAAAGTGGTGATGTTTCCAAGGGCTGCCGGGATGCCCTCAGTGACATCATTACTGTCAAGGATGACAATTGCTAGATTGGAAAGAAAACCTATTCTAGGAGGAATAACACCGGCGAGTTTGTTTTCATAGAGAATCAGTTGTGTTAAATTAGAACAGTTTGTGAGTGCGTCAGGTATGGGGCCATGGAAGCTATTATTGGATAGATCAAGCTTACTGAGGGGTCTGAGATTTCCAAGAGAGGAAGAGATACGGCCAGCTAAGTTTTGGCTGGAGAGGTTTATCCCGGTGACGCGATATGGTCGCGTGGAACTGCAGCTCACACCGTTCCACCGACAGAAGTGAGTACTGGTTGTCCAATTGCTCAAGGCTCCATACTGATTGGAGATCTTCTGCTTGAAGTCGAGCAGTGAGCGCAGGTCATCTCTGTTCTCATGAACTGTTGAGCAGTCGACGTTGCCAACTCCGTAGCACAACAGCAAAAACAGCAATACGATAAGCATGCCGAGTTTCGGCGCCTGCTTGGAGTGGCACATGAGCAACTTAGTTGTGATCACCTGCAAAAATAAATTATCAACTTGGCGCGCGGTGTATAACGTACTACTAGAGGAACTACATATGTTGTTCATGTTGTACTCAGAGCTAGAAACAAGCTTACAATACTATATGTGCTATCATCTAATATTATAATTGTGTCTTTTCTCAGAAACGCAAGGTGGGCACCCGATCGATTCCGAGAAATATTGAGAACCCTGACAGAGTTCCGGCAAGTACCAAAACAAAACAACTTTAGAAGGGAGAGAGAGTAGGGTACCTTTGACAGGGTAACGGGTCAAGTCAACTTGTATGTATCCTATGTGGACAAGAATAATAATCTGTACAATGCCGTGTTTCATAGGGTTTATGGCTTTATGCAGATGTTAACTATCGTATGAATTGGAGAAATATCTAGTATAACAATTAGTCATTGTGAAAATATGTGTACCTCCCTTTTTGTGTAAAAAATGGTTCACGAGAGCCGGTGAGCGTGCCACTCGTTCGCAAATGAGCTAGTGGCCAGTCGACGCTTTTTGTACACCTCCACATGGGCGTCCATCGGGCCGGCGAGGGATCGATCGAACAGCACTGACGTCTTGTGCAGGGTGAGGGCCCGTCCGACGCCACCAAAGGTGTTTAGCTAATTAGCTGGTCGATCTCGGCACGAAGCGAAACGATCCAGGCTTTTGATTTCCTCTTATGCCTGACCTAACTGTTTGGATGATCTCAATAATGGCTGAAACAGAGACCACCAATACTTCACTGATAATAGTCCGAGTAAGTGGGATCAGACAGATAGATGTCCTTGGGCCAGCGCGTCTTCTTGCATGGCTGGGGCGCGTACGCCGCGGTAGATTGTATACAAACTCTTTTAGCTTTGAGCTGGATTTTTAGTTACATTTTTCATAATATAGATGTGAATATGTGATACAGAGCTGTAGACTAGAAGCTTCATCCTATTACCTTGACCAATGTTATTTCCATCATTGTTACATTGGTTGATATTATTTTCATCGGTTAAGCTAGCGCCCGGACGTCCGAAGTCAAACAAAAAATCGGACGGGTGAGGTGACGCAACGAGGGCCAAGTATTCCATCCCGCGCGGGAGTTAAAACAGAGGGAAAAAAGAGAGTGACGTGGTGCAACCACAGCCAAAATACTACTGGTGCTGATTTGTGTTGAGAGAAAAATACTGCTAGTTGGCTGGTGACTGCTTTTGATTTTTGCTGAGAGAAAAATACTGTTGGCTGACTGCTGATAAGCCAGGCGAACAGGTCGGGGTCTGTGAAACTCGTCGGTTACTGCAGATTTTTTAACTTCCATCCCACTCATCCACAGGTATTCTTGCTGTTTGAGCTGGACAGGATTGTGTCCAGCCTCGAATCCCTCTATTGCTCGTCGTCCAGCTTGCCGCCGGGAGTGGGACAGTTTCGTCTGACTTTTCTTGTCTACCTTCGATGCTGATAAAATTGACCACGTGTAATGGACTAACGGTTTACTTGTTGAAACATATCGTTTCCAAATCATCTTTGGTTCTTTGTGATGATCGTGCTTCCATAATATATCGTGGAGAATAGTTTTTCTGCGACAAGACTGCGACTCCCTCGTTGTACCTATTGGGTGCTTTGAAACTCGAATTGGACTTCTGAATGTATAGGCATTAGGTCATGCAGAATGATATCTTGAACGAAGGATGAACACATGTTAGAATTCTAGTACTACTCTTTTGAGAGCCGTCACTTGAATGCATAGTGCGTTCTTTAATTACTAACTGTCTTAATGAAGTTCAATTCATCCCAGGATTATGCAGTCTTACAGATCCTTAAAGTTACTGCATACGCATCCACATTACATCTTACTGCTAAATCTAGAAAAATTCAGAAGTAATGGACAAGGTAAAGAGCAGCCAAATAATCTAAACAGAATAGGACAAAAACCTGACCATCAAAGAATGAATAGAGATTTGTTATTCCTCTTCATGTTGGGGTTCCGAATCTTCACCTAAACATCGTGATTAGTAATCAGAGAATAGACTGGAACATAGAAGTGAAATAAATACGATATTTTTGTAAAAGAAAGTAATTGTACCTTCACTATCAACACTTTTCATCATAAATAACCAATCCTTCGCACAAACCAGAGACTCCAGCATTTCCGGCGTAAGTGAACTTCTATGATCTCCAAGAATTCTTCCCCCACAGCTGAAAGCAGATTCAGATGCCACAGTACTAAGTGGAATTGCAAGAAAATCGCGAGCCATAGCTGATAGCACAGGATATGTTTCTGCCTTGCTCTTCCACCAGGATAAAACATCAAAGCCTTTTATGTTATCCTCAGGTTTTTCATCTAGATAGGTATCAATCTCAGACTTTAGTGCACGTGCACCCATCCGTCGGGACTTGTATTGAGCAAATTCAGCTTCAAGCTTCCTTTTCCCTAAAACTGGTGAGCCCATGACCGATATTTCACTAACACATGTCACGATATTTATGCTGCTTGTCCTTGGACATTGTTGTTCGTACCGTCTAAAGTACCTTCTCATCCACTCCACGGCGGAGTTCACACGTGTACAAATATGTTCTGCATTTTTGCACACTTTTTCAAAAAAGAACTCCAAGTAACATGTCTTCCTTCTTGGATCTAATAGAGTGGCAATCACTAGTGCTTGGTTAAATGCTATCTCTTTGTTCCTTCTACGTGGGGTTTCTTCATTGTGAGGGCCATCTTCGTCTGGATCCCAATATTTCTCAAACTTGGAACACATGGATGCTGCCAATTCCTTAAGCAGGTTAGTGCTTTCCCAGATTGGTTCCTTTAGTGCATGCTGGATGCAAAGGACCAGTGGCAAAAATTTATGTGATGTGGGTGTTCTATGAGCTGAGACGGCTAGTGTAAGCTCTTCGAAGGCTCTGAGAAAGTCACAAATTGCTCCTGCAGTGCCAAGACAAGCATTGCTATTTGAGCTATTCGCCAACTCCAATCTTGAACCATGATACAGGTCCCGAATTCGCCTTGTAAGTCCGTGCTTCTTTAAGCATCTTGTAAGTCGAGTTCCAGCGAGTTGGAACATCAAGATAAATACCAGCTTTTGAACGCAGGCCCTTCCCATTTGCAATGGAATTGAACTCTTGGAGCCTTGATGGTGAGGAATCAATGTGTTTTAATAGCTCGCGGATTCTATGTATTGCTGACTGTATTATCCTCATGCCATCTTGGACCAAGATGTTAAGGATATGAGCACAGCATCTGACATGTAAATGTTCTCCGCCAAACATCAAATCATGTTTGCAATCTGTTACCAGCAACTCACATGCAGATGTGTTATTGCTAGCATTGTCTAAAGTCAAAGTGAAGACCTTTTCTCTTATTTCCCAATCAGCTAGACATCTCATTAGTTCTTCTTGAATTGCAAAACCTGAGTGAGGATACTCTAACTCTTTAAACCATATGATTTTCTTCTTAATGTTGAACTCGTGTCAATATAGTGTGCTGTAACAGCCATGTATCCTAAATCCTGTGATGATGTCCAGATGTCAGAAGTCAAGCAAACACGAGAATCCAAATTTCTGAGTTCAAATTGAAGCTCCCTTTTCATCTCCTTATACTTCTTCAAGCAATCATTACGGATTGTATGCCGACCCTTGACTTTAAAGGTTGGTTGCAATGTTCTCAGCCATGGCTTGAGATATGGGTCTTCAAACTTCAAAAAAGGAATCTCCGCATGAATAATGTACTTTATCATCCCCTCACGACAAACTTGTGGGTCAAATACAAAATTTTCTGCTTGAGGCTGCTTGGTAATTGTGGCTTGGAATCTCTTTCTGACAGAATCATCAATTGCGGGGCAAGCATTACTGATATGACTTCTTAGACTGCTCGTGCCAGATTTGGTGCTTAAAGTAAGTCCACAGTACTTACAAACAGCCTTTAGTTCACCATCCACCTCCAGTAAATTTTGCTCATAGTGCTCCCAAACAGTTGACCTTGTCCGACGTGTCCTTTGAGATGTGTGGGTCTCTGTAGAGTCTTGAGTTTCTGAACTGCTAGAGGCATTTGATAACATGTTCACCTGCTAAACACATAATAGCATCAATTTAAATAGACTAGTCATATAGCTGTGTTATACAATGTAAAATCTTAGCCTTCTACTGACAATATCAATACTACTACACTTCAAGCAAGCAGAAGATGGTAATACTAATTAGAAGCACCATGGTACTAGGATTGCCAAATAAAATACTCATAGGCATAATGGCAGGTGTATGACAACTGAAATAGATCTACTCGTGATAGCAGTTCACATTGAAAGGACCTTGATGTCACCTAGAGGGGGGGTGAATAGGTGAATCTGCAATTTGCAAAACTTTTTCACACTGTCGTACCAAAACCGGTCAGACCGGTTTCCCAAACCGGTCAGACCGGTTTCCCAAACCGGTCAGACCGGTTTGGGGTCAGAACTTCAGCACAGTACAAAAGCGGTCAGACCGGTTTACCAAACCGGTCAGACCGGTTTCCTGCAGAAACACACAAATATGTATATGACCCCCTCTACGAGTTCTAGCACAAACCAAACTTGTTTTGCAGCTCCTGTAGGTGATTTCTAGCAGGTTCACAAAGTCCCTGCACACAAGTAGAGCACAACCAAGTAGATCGAAACGGAAGCAAATATAAATGCTAGAATTGAACTTGTGAGGCAAACCAATAGAGAGACACGATGATTTGTTTCCCGAAGTTCGGATTCACCAATGCCACAAAGGCCGTCACAAAGACAAGGTGAATCCTACTCTCCGTTGAGGGCCTACGAAAGGCGGGCTTATCCACTCCAAGCCACTTTCCTCGGTTCCACTAGCTTGTGGCCCTTTTCCACGAAGGAGGCAAGGCCGGCCTATACAAACGATCCGCGGCTTACCACAAACACGGTAGCTCACCGGCGACGCCTAGCCGTCTAGGAGGCTTCACCTCCAAGAGTAACAAATGCTTCAAAGGTTGCTAGACTTCACCGCAAGTGCTCAAGCTATGGATTCACTCTTTGCTGTTGCAATTAGCTCTAGCAAGCTTTCTCTAGCTCACTCACAAGATCTCTCTCAACCCAAATCCAAAGATATTGATAGAATCAATCAACTCTCACAAAGAGAGGTTTGGGGAGAGCTTGCTGGTGCTTGGGAAGGCTCTAGGCGTGCAAGGAAGGCAAGGGAACCAGCAGCCCTCAAAGGAGAGGGCCAAGGGGTATAAATACCCCAAACTCCCAAACTAGCCGTTATAGCCGTTGGAAACCGGTCAGACCGGTTTCCCAAACCGGTCAGACCGGTTTGGGTCCTGACAGCACACTAACCCCAAACACTACACTCTCAAGGCTATCTCACAAGGGTTGATCTATTGAGCACTTTGGTGTTATCCCACAACTAAATGTTGCATCCCTCTGCTTGAGATATGGGTCTTCAAACTTCAGAAAAGGAATCTCCGCATGAATAATGTACTTTATCATCCCCTCACGACAAACTTGTGGGTCAAATACAAAATTTTCTGCTTGAGGCTGCTTGGTAATTGTGGCTTGGAATCTCTTTCTGACAGAATCATCAATTGCGGGGCAAGCATTACTGATATGATTTCTTAGACTGCTCGTGCCAGATTTGGTGCTTAAAGTAAGTCCACAATACTTGCAAACAGCCTTTAGTTCACCATCCACCTCCAGTAAATTTTGCTCATAGTGCTCCCAAACAGTTGACCTTGTCCGACGTGTCCTTTGAGATGTGTGGGTCTCTGTAGAGTCTTGAGTTTCTGAACTGCTAGAGGCATTTGATAACATGTTCACCTGCTAAACACATAATAGCATCAATTTAAATAGACTAGTCATATAGCTGTGTTATACAATGTAAAACCTTAGAAGCCTTCTACTAACAATATCAATACTACTACACTTCAAGCAAGCAGAAAATGGTAATACTAATCAGAAGCACCATGGTACTAGGATTGCCAAATAAAAAACTAATGATAGCATAATGGCAGGTGTACGGCAACTGAAATAGATCTACTCATGATAGCAGTTCACATCCACGAAATCGATCCATACCTTTATCGAGGGAGAGAACGAATCAAATCAAAAGAAATCAAGATGGGGCAGAACCCTTTCACATAGCAGGAAGAAAACAAAAGGGGTGGGCATACCTGGTGGTGGGTGCTCGCCGCCGGCAAAGAGGCCTAACGAAGATGCGGCGAATGCTGCTTTGCTCGTCCAATCATCACCAGCTTGGCGGATTCACGGGTCAAGCTGAGAACGGTTCGGGCTGTAACCGGTTAATACGGTCCGGATTCCATTCCGAGGGAAATTGGATTGGGAGATCAGTACACTTTAGACCACAATGGCTCCCCCTCCGCCCCCTCCCCCGACCCCCCCACCGAAAAACACAAAATCCGCAAATCCTACCACAAATCCCACGAATCCAACCAAGCAATCAACAGATTCAGCATCCCCAATCGACGATCCGCAAGTCTATGGGTGTCAAGCCGTGCATCCATCAGCAAATCGTCCGGCAACAGCGACCGCTGTGGTGGCGGCAACAGCAGAGGCGAACACCACAGCAGATTCAACGGCCCCAATCCGCGCGAATCCGGAGGCGGCATCCCCAGTTCTCCCCAATCTGGTTCAAGATATCCATTCAATGTCGGAGATCTGCAAGCTCGGGGGTTTGGCCAAGGAAGTTAATCCCCCTCTGCCGGATCCGGTTCTCCAAGATATCCTGGACAGACTCGAGCCCCCGGCGTCAGATTCAACGGTAATGGCACTCATCCCCGATTGCAATCCAGCTGGGTCTACACCTGCCGGAGTTACTGCAGCGCCGCCCGCGCCGGCCTCGGAAGCGACCCGACCTCCCATCGACAAGAAGGCGCCATCAGGCATTGATGAAGAGGGCTCCAGGATCAGAAGACAGTTCACTGGTGCAGAAAAGATGAAATGGAAGGCAAAGGAAGTTCATTCAATTCCACCCTCTCCTCGCCCAACTGAGAGGTTCCATCACGCGGCCGAGCAGAGACCTTCACCAGGGCAGTGTTCAAGAGGAAGTTTAATGCCTGCCAGAGTCGCTGCACCACTGGTGGGGGAACCGGAGGGATTCTCGCCAGTGAAACCACGCTATTGGTGCAGGATGACTGAATTCCAGCAGAGCATTGCTTCACTACCGTAGCGGCCAACATCCTACGGAAGCAGTAAATTCAAAGAGCGCGTCAGAGGCACCTGCTTCAATTGCTTCTCCCCTAGACACCGAGTCAATGCGTGCACCAACCGAACCAAATGCTGGAAATGCCTCCAGGAGGGGCACCACGCCAAGAACTGCCCGCTCCTCTCACCCCGTCGCCCCCCAGCCACCAGCCATAAAGGATTGAGCTCCACCCCACCACACCCTTTGCCATACAACAACACAACTCAAGGGACCAGACCAGACACCAGCTTTCGCCACCCAAACAAGTCCTACCTTCAGGCCGCCAAGGGAGAGGAAGTGGAGATGGCGACCTACCCGGGAGACCCGAGGGTGAGACCGGAGGAAGATATGTGCGCCGTCACGGCCACAGGAGCTACCAAGAGACGCAGGGATGAGCTCATCGGCAAGGCGTTCGTGGTCTCCTACAACGGCAACAGCCACGACGCGGCGCCGTACCACCTCACCGACGCCATAACCTACCAGCTCGGCATCCCCATCGACGCAATGCAGGTGGTGAAGCACCATCCCGAGCAATTTCTGGTGATCTTCGACCACCGAAGAGATGGCCAGCGGGTGCTTGACCGTCCCTCCCTGTCCAACAGGGGACTGGTGTTCCACTTCGCACCTTGGTCCGAGCAGCGCGGCGCGACAGCCTCCTCGCTGAGGTTCCATGTGCGGCTCCGCATCGAGGGGATGCCAGTCCACGCATGGAGCGAAGAAATCGCGGCTCAGGTCGTCAGCAAGCACTGCGCCATCCACTTCATCGAAGAGCAATCCCGGCGCCGCACCCGCACCTACGACCTGTGGGCGTGGTGCACAAATCCTTCCGGAATCCCCAAGAAGGTTTGGCTCACAATCTCTGATCCTGATAGGGAACAGCCTCCAACCGATGTTCCATTGCCCCTAGTGGTAGTGCATCATGAGGAGCCGACGGGTGTCAAGAGCGGGCTCACGTACAAGTTGCTCA
This sequence comes from Echinochloa crus-galli, assembly GCA_900205405.1. NCBI lineage: Eukaryota > Viridiplantae > Streptophyta > Magnoliopsida > Poales > Poaceae > Echinochloa > Echinochloa crus-galli. The sequence goes on from OAMR01000993.1 coordinate 135,169, forward strand.
TTCACCTGGATGAGCTGGAGGACCTCTCTCTCCCCCTCGGTAGCAGGGGCCGTTCCCAGGAGTTCATCTGGCACTACGGAGTGCCTGACTCCCTGGGGGTTCGCCGTCAGCCACTGGACCAGCAAGCGGAGCACGGCCGTCGTCAGCACCGTCGCGATGAAGATGACGACCACAGAAGAGGTACGCGCCGGTACCGTAGTCAGTCAGCTTGGAGCCGTGTGTTGCGTTGCAGGGGTGCGGTGGACGACTGCTACAGCTCCACACGGGGGCTTCGCGGGCGCGGCTACAGCAACAACACTCCGCACCGAAGCAGAGACGCCACCCCTCCCTCCTGGAGAGGATGGGGGCGTGGCATGTACGACGACAGCAGGAGATATTCCCGCCCGGTGTCCGCTGACAAGGTTGTTCCGGCCCCGGTGCGGAAGTTGGCCAGGAGATCGACACACAAACATGTCTCGTTTGCATCTCCCCTGGTCCAGTTCTGTGGGGAAGCCATCAACACACCCCTGACAATCAGCATCAACACCAGTTGGGTGCCTCCCAGCGGTAATGAATATAATGCTGATCATGTCTACCTGAATACTGACCCCATGCAGTTTGAAGCTAGTAACATTCTGCTACCAATGGCAGATGGCAGGGCCGGACGAGAGCAATACAAGGCCAACAGTAGACAGATCTCCAAGGAGGACAAAATCCTGCAAATGCTGCGCGACGCAGAAGGCTGGACCCCGGGAAGGGATGAGGAACAGCACGAGGGGCTCCCACAGACCATCCCTGTCAGCAAGGTTTCTGACTCGGCACACCCGCTCCAGCAGGTTTGCACCGACTCCTCCCCTGAGATACTTCCGACTGATAATCTCGAAGTACTTGTGAATGAATGTCCTACTGATATATTGCCCCAACCCGAACCATTTGAACCAGAGGATCTTGCCAACCCCTTTATAGCAGCCGCACAAATACCTGATCACGTTGAGTCCAGTCCTCGAGTTCTTGCAAACAATCCTGAACTGGGACAGGAGCGGAGTGGAGACAATCCACTTCTAGCCTCTTTAATAACTCAGGACCTGATGAACAGGGAGGAACAGATCACGTTGTGTAGCGATCGCACTGATCTCATTAACACAATCACAATCAAACCCACTGAGAGCCTGCAGATGCGTTCCCAGGGTAACGAAATAGCACCACATAGCATCATAGCCGGAGCACATGGGCAGGGAGCAAAATCAAGTACAAGGGATTGTAGGGGCCACTACGGCAGCTTGTGCATCACAAGGTAATTTGATATCCAGTTTGGGTTCATGCCTGGAAGGTCGACCATGGAGGCGATTTTTATAATACGACAACTCATGGAGAGACATAAGGAGCAAAAGAAGGACTTGCACATGGTCTTTATTGACCTCGAGAAGGCATATGATAAAGTACCAAGAAATGTCATGTGGTGGGCTTTGGAGAAGCACAAAGTCCCAACTAAATACATTACCCTTATCAAGGATATGTAAGTAAAAGAGTTTGATCCACAAACCTGCACTTGGTCTACCTTGCGTACTTATGGAAGTTCACCGGTATGATTGCTTTGTCTATATTTCAACATCAGAAAGCTTCTAAAGTATTTACACGTATTACGTTACCTGAAGCTTTCTTCATTTTTTGTTTCCAAATCTGTGTTGAGATTTTTCTATTTCCTGTACAGCTCACGTGGCGGTCAATCAGTGACTCTTGTTGGTGAGACTTTAGTTGTGTTTGGCGGTGAAGGTCACGGTAGATCTCTTCTGAATGATCTGCACATTCTGGATCTTGAGACCATGACTTGGGATGAATTTGAGACCACGTAAGTCCTTTAGACCACGACTAAATTTTGGTTTCAGTTGATAAACTGACATTGGTAGTTGTTTTGGTAAAGATGATTGTATATTTGTGTTCTGGGACCCAACTGGGTAAGAATTCTCAGCCTTCCTGTTCAGGCTGAACTGGTTTCTTATATAATTGGAGACCCAAACATGAAGTGATGGGATAATGCTACTGCATAATTCACTTGCAGTTGGTAACTACATTTTGGTCTAGGACATGAATGAAACTTGTATTATACTTGCTCTGTTCTGAAGCTCAGGTTCAATATCTGACAGTTAAAATTATGCTTTTGCTCTCCAGAGGCACTCCCCCTTCTCCAAGGTCAGAGCATGCTGCCGCTTGCTTTGCAGAGCGTTATCTTCTGATATTTGGTGGGGGGTCTCACTCTACATGTTTCGGTGACCTACATCTCCTAGACACTCAGACAGTGAGAATCAATTCTTTTCTCTAAGGTTATTATGTAATCCTTTCGGAAGTCCAAAGTAATCACTTGGTTGTTACAGATGGAATGGTCAAGACCAGAGCAACAAGGGGTTACTCCAGAACCAAGAGCAGGGCATGCAGGTGTAACTATTGGAGAACATTGGTTTCTTACTGGCGGAGGAAAAATAACCCACCACAAGTTAATCCTACCCAGGAACCACCTGGATCGCCGGCTCAAATTACTCCTGCCAATACACCGTCAAATACCCCGGGCCAACGTAAGAGTGCACGTTAGCAGACAAAGCTAAGCGAAACCTTGGGAGAGACAGTGTAGAAATGGCACAGTGGGTTCTAAATAATAAACTTGGGGAGCTATCACGTAATGAGGAAACTGAAGCCGATTCTAACCCGGGTTTTGATTTTTATGCTCAGCACGTCCCAAGGCCACTCACCAGCTCCAAGATGGAGGCCATCAAAACCCTGGTGGAGCACGGCAACAAACCAAGGCACAAGAAGAAGAGCAGAATCACCCCAGCGCCACAGCTTGCTGCGTCTCTCCCCCCTCCAGTTGTTCAGGCCATCTGAGGGGGGTTCAGAAGGGGCTCCCATGAGCCAGTTATCTTAGTGGTCATCGTTTTATTTTATGTTAGCAATGAGACATCTCAACATGACAAGGGTTGTAATAGGGCTTAGGGGACCGGCAATTTGGTCCAGCGGCTTCAGCGATGTCTGCGGACTGATGGCCCAGCATCGACGCCCACGAAGCTCGCCAAGTATCTGCGCAGTCTCTCTAGTAAGAGACCTCACTTATGGGTCACTCAGGACTTTGTATGGGGCCCTAGCACCAAGTCCATTGCGTGCCGCAGAAGTATTGGAACGCGGAGTGTTTGTCCCAGTTTCAGTTGTGCATTAGTTCCACATGTCGCAAAAAAACTGTAATGTTCTCTATTGGAACGTCCGAGGGCTCAATGCTGTTGCACGAAGGGCTAGCGTTAGAAGCCTTGTTAGATCCTCGGGTGCAACGGTGATATGCCTCCAGGAAACAAAAATTGCTAACTGGAATGCTCGGCTAGTTGCGGATACTCTAGGCCCGGCGTTTGCTGCAAACTATGTGACCCTGCCAGCTCAGGGCACCTGTGGGGGCATCCTCCTAGCAGCGGCTGAGAATTTCTTCAAATTGGACTGTTTTCTCATCACCAACTACACAGTGTCCGCTAGAATTACAATGAGAGCAGACAATAAGGCATGGTCTCTCACAGGGGTCTACGGCCCCCAAATGGAAAATGACAAATTAGCCTTCCTCGAGGAGATAAAAAGCATTAAGTTGCAAACTCTACCGGAATGGTTGATCCTGGGGGATTTCAACCTCATCTATAGGGCTGCGGACAAGAGTAATAATAGATTGAACAGAGGCATGATGAACAACTTTAGAAGGGTGCTTGACGAGGCTCAATTGATGGAGCTAGAGTTACACGGCCGAAGATTTACATGGAGCAATGAACAAGACACCCCCACCTTTTTGCTCCTTCCCTGGCAAATATCTTGGCCTACCGCTTCATACGAGAAATCTCAAGCGAGTGGAGATCCAACCGCTCATTGATAAAATTGGCAGTCGGTTACCAGGTTGGAAAGGCAAACTGCTCTCCTCGGCAGGCAGGGAAACATTAGTCAAAAGTGTACTATCGTCCCAATTTTTTTCCGAACGCGGACCTTCAAGCATTGCCAACGTTGGGTTCAGATCACTGCCCCCTTTTATTGAATGGCGACATAATGAAGCACAATTTTGTGGGGTTCCGTTTTGAATCATTCTGGGCGAAAATGCCAGGATTTAGAGAGGTTGTCCAAGAGAGTTGGGCCCAACCGGTAAATTCGCAAGACGCAATTTTATGCATGCACGTCAAACTGATTCGGACCGCTAAAGCTCTAAAACAATGGAAACGGCAAAATCTAGGAAATCTAGAACTGAGACTGGCTATAACGATGGAAGTTTTGCGACTCCTAGATGCGGCTCAAGAGCAGAGGCTTTTAACCCCAGAGGAGACGGAATTCAGAAAGTATCTCAAAGCACGATCGGTAGGTTTAGCGGCCATCAAAAGGACACGGGCTAGACAACACTCTAGGCTTACATGGATACGGAAAGGAGACGCCTGTACCTGTTTCTTCATGCTTCACGCTAGCAATAGAAGAAGAAAACTGTACATTCCAGCGCTAGCAATGCCAAATGGTAATGTAAACAGTCATCAACAAAAGGAAGAGGTGATTTACTCACATTTTGTCAGCTTGATGGGTTCAGCCGAGCCCAGAACCCGGAGTCTGAATTGGGTAAACCTTGGGTACCATCCGAGGGACCTTACTGATTTAGAGGAACCCTTTGAGGAAGAAGAGATAAAGAAAGTAATTATGAGCCTGCCTCCGGAGAAATCTCCGGGCCCTGACGGTTTCATCGGGTTATTCTACAAAGTATGCTGGGACATTATCAAAGTTGATCTAATAGCAGCGTTGCAGGCTTTTCACTCACTCAAAACACGAAGAATGGGTCTTATCAATGAGGCAAACATCATCCTGCTACCCAAGAAGGAGGAGGCGGATAGAGTCTCGGATTACAGACCCATTAGTTTGATCAACAGCCTCGCTAAAATAATAACAAAAACACTATCCGACAGATTGGCACCGAAACTTAACAATTTGATCTCTAGCAGCCAGAACGCATTCATTAAGAAAAGATGCATACACGACAATTTCGTATATGTGCAGAGCATTATCAAAGCCCTATACAAGACCAAAAGGCCATCCTTATTCATCAAGCTAGACATCTCCAAAGCTTTCGATTCGGTGAGTTGGGTTTTTCTCCTGGAAGTGCTGCATGCGATGGGCTTTGGCCAGAAATGGCGAGATTGGATCACAACACTGCTTGCCACAGCATCATCGAGAGTCCTCCTCAATGGGGTGCCGGGAAAAAATTTCAAGCATGCACGGGGCCTTCGTCAAGGTGACCCTTTATCGCCAATGTTATTCATTCTAGCAATTGATCCGCTACATAAACTCATAGAACTTGCGGCGCAGAAAGGCATCTTCAACCAAATCCTTCCCAAAGCAGCCAAACTAAGATGTTCACTGTATGCTGACGACGCTGCCCTCTTTGCCAACCCGGACAAGGCTGAACTGCACCATCTTAACAGACTGCTCCAGGTGTTTGAAAATTGCTCGGGGCTCAAAGTGAATATGGCCAAAACTGAAATCTACCCTATCAGATGCGCAGCCGCCCAGGTAGCGGAGGCGCTAGAGGATTTCCCAGGGCGAATTTGCTCCTTCCCTGGCAAATATCTTGGCCTACCGCTTCATACGAGAAATCTCAAGCGAGTGGAGATCCAACCGCTCATTGATAAAATTGGCAGTCGGTTACCAGGTTGGAAAGGCAAACTGCTCTCCTCGGCAGGCAGGGAAACATTAGTCAAAAGTGTACTATCGTCCCAACCAATTTATCACTTGACAGTCTTCCCTGCACAAAAATGGTTGATCAAGCAAATTGACCGAATTCGTCGCAGCTTCTTATGGAAAGGAGAGGAACCGGAAAAGGTGTCCGGTGGTCATTGCCTAGTAAATTGGCCCACAGTTTGCTTACCTAAGGAGTTGGGAGGACTTGGAATTCTCGACCTGGAACGGCTGGCAAGAGCTTTACGTCTTAGATGGTGCTGGTTCCAGTGGAAAGGGGAGGATCGCCCATGGGCAGGGATGGACATTCCCTGCGACAAGCACGACAAGGATCTCTTCCACGCTTCCACGATAGTCAAAGCAGGTAAAGGCAATAAAGCTCTTTTTTGGCACTCGGGATGGATAGATGGCAAATCACCCAAAAATATGGCCCCTCATCTCTTCAAGAAATCCAGATGGAAAAATTTCACGGTACAAAAGGCGACACGCAACCATTTTTGGATTAGACAACTCCGCCCATTGGAATCAGCAGCGGAAATAGTGGAATACATGGAATTATGGGAACAGATACAAACCCTAAACCGAAATTCAGAGGAGGAAGATGAGATTCGCTGGAGATGGACACTGAATGGGGTGAGGTCGTTTCCTGTTTTTTTTTCTTTGTTTGTTTCCCTCTTCTAATAAAAATTACGGCAAAGCTCTTGCCGTTCCGTTCAGAAAAAAGGGAAATTGGATTGGTTAAGAATGGGCCAGACAATCAAATGGATCAGTTTGGTTTGGATTATGAGTCAGCATGGTTAGAGTCGGTTTGGTATGGGCCTCAACAGTTTGGTTCTATATGGCTCTGATCTGTGGGCTACGAGCCGTTTATTCACTGATGGGCCGGCCTGCACATGTCGAGTTGCTCGAAACCCTTTAGTTCCTCGTCTCTCCTGTCTCCCACGAGTCCACCACGGCGCCGCCAGGGGCTTGTTGTCGTTGCGCCCTCGCTAGTTACAAACAGGAACGTACTGCAATATTTGTATTACGCTTTATTTGGTGGAATGGTGTAACATCCCGAAAATTTAAATCTTTAAATCAAGCGAATTCAAAAACTAATTTCAAAATCTAATTCTGAAAATATTTTGTACTCCAAACATTTTTTCCTCTGGGCCACTTCTCCTTGTTTGGCCCGGCCCAACTCCACCTCTCTCTCCTTGCCTTCTTCCTCCTGCCTTTTGCCTGTGCACGCACGCACAGCACACGTACGTGAAGCATGCACCTCAACCACCCCGTTCTAATACGTTGGAAGAATCACATTCCCTCGAATCAGATTTTGAATAAAGTAGAGTTTTCCTATTTCTATACACACCACATCAGTTTGTTTGCATGTTGCAGAGCAAGATACAGTGTGATCAGTAGTAATATCTCTCGTTGAGAAATGCCCTGGATATCCTATCTGAGCAACCTGGCATCTAGTCCTGCATTTTGGCATAGCTGATTTCTGAAGCTGTAGGCACATTTAATGGACCTATTCAGTTCTAGCAAACATACAAATGTAATAAATCATTTGAACAAAGAAGATGGCTCCCAGAAAAAACAGAGTCACATCTTGAGAACCCCATCCATATCAGTTTGACATAAAACACTGCAATCAGAGAACATATTTATCTTCTTCCTCCTAGTTTATCTTCCTAGTTTATCTTCTTTGACCATAAGAATCACTTAAACCATAGATACGAGAAAAAATAGTAATCATTTGAAGATTTAGTCCTTAGATCTTTAAATGATTACTTTTTTCTCGTATATCCGATTTAAGTGATTCTTATGGTTATTCGTTCGTCGATGAGATTTCTCTTTTAAAGTAGTGGAGATATTATTTTCTAACCGTTTGTTTTACTTTTCTTATATTAGTGTTTTTACACAACAATATAAAATAATATATTAAATATTAATAAAATAATATAAAGACTATTTTATTAATATTTAATATATTATTTTATATTGTTGTGTAAAAACACTAATATAAGAAAAGTAAAACAAACGGTTAGAAAATAATATCTCCACTACTTTAAAAGAGAAATCTCATCGACGAACGAATAACCATAAGAATCACTTAAATCGGATATACGAGAAAAAAGTAATCATTTAAAGATCTAAGGACTAAATCTTCAAATGATTACTATTTTTTCTCGTATCTATGGTTTAAGTGATTCTTATGGTCAAAGAAGATAAACTAGGAAGATAAACTAGGAGGAAGAAGATAAATATGTTCTCTGATTGCAGTGTTTTATGTCAAACTGATATGGATGGGGTTCTCAAGATGTGACTCTGTTTTTTCTGGGAGCCATCTTCTTTGTTCAAATGATTTATTACATTTGTATGTTTGCTAGAACTGAATAGGTCCATTAAATGTGCCTACAGCTTCAGAAATCAGCTATGCCAAAATGCAGGACTAGATGCCAGGTTGCTCAGATAGGATATCCAGGGCATTTCTCAACGAGAGATATTACTACTGATCACACTGTATCTTGCTCTGCAACATGCAAACAAACTGATGTGGTGTGTATAGAAATAGGAAAACTCTACTTTATTCAAAATCTGATTCGAGGGAATGTGATTCTTCCAACGTATTAGAACGGGGTGGTTGAGGTGCATGCTTCACGTACGTGTGCTGTGCGTGCGTGCACAGGCAAAAGGCAGGAGGAAGAAGGCAAGGAGAGAGAGGTGGAGTTGGGCCGGGCCAAACAAGGAGAAGTGGCCCAGAGGAAAAAATGTTTGGAGTACAAAATATTTTCAGAATTAGATTTTGAAATTAGTTTTTGAATTCGCTTGATTTAAAGATTTAAATTTTCGGGATGTTACACCATTCCACCAAATAAAGCGTAATACAAATATTGCAGTACGTTCCTGTTTGTAACTAGCGAGGGCGCAACGACAACAAGCCCCTGGCGGCGCCGTGGTGGACTCGTGGGAGACAGGAGAGACGAGGAACTAAAGGGTTTCGAGCAACTCGACATGTGCAGGCCGGCCCATCAGTGAATAAACGGCTCGTAGCCCACAGATCAGAGCCATATAGAACCAAACTGTTGAGGCCCATACCAAACCGACTCTAACCATGCTGACTCATAATCCAAACCAAACTGATCCATTTGATTGTCTGGCCCATTCTTAACCAATCCAATTTCCCTCGGAATGGAATCCGGACCGTATTAACCGGTTACAGCCCGAACCGTTCTCAGCATGACTGGGGACTTAATTTTGTTCAAGATTGGAATACTGTATGCGTATACCGGCTGGCCATCTTGATGGGAACGTTCCGGTCGTCCATCCATTTTGGTTCAGGTGAGACAGATAGCAGCCATGCCTTTTGTGCGTCCTGAGAAAAGTAGCAGCCACATGACGCACTGTGGTGCGCCTCTGAGACCTGCGCGCAGAAGGATCAAACAGACTTCCTTTTGGCCATCTCTCTCGCCAACCGTTTCATTTGTAAGACGTGTGCTCGCAGCCGTCGACAAGAATTTGTCTGCTCACCTGGCTTTTACGATTTCTTCCTGATCAATGAAGGCAAGCAACTACCATCCCTGTGCACGTGTACAAATACTAAAAATGAGACCACTTCGTATGTCATTTGAAAGTGAAGATTCCATTCACATAAGTTGTTTTGGTGCAATTTATCTATTCAATTCAACTCTATATTGTAAAAACCAACCCCACCGCGCAAAGACTCAGCCGATTCCCTTTTTCTTTTCTTTTTTTTGTGCTAATAATGTACAGTTAACACAGCCAAGGCTAGCCAAGTCAAGCCTACTCTAGCACTTGAATTATGCTCATTAATTCATTATGTCGCGCCAATTTATTTGCAAACAACACATAACTCTTTTCATGGAATCCTCAAAAGACATTGACATTATACTCATTGTTTAACTTTGACAAAAACTACATTGGATGCTCCGACTTAGTGAAAACAACCTGAATGAGTTTCTAGTCTTCTATCTTGTTTTTTAGTGCTCTCAATTTTGAGGTTTAGAGTCTAAAAACTCTTGTAAACTTGGCCGTATATAACCATACGTGGATATAGAAACCCGATTTTTTCCTGCATCTAAAGTGCTTGTGTGCACTGGCGTGGTCTCTGTAATAGAATCTTGTAGGGCCAGACATTTGAAACAAAATGACTTGTAGGAGAACATAAAATTCAAGTGTTATATCGAGAATCTCTAAAAGCCCTGATCCTTAGGCTTGTAGGAGAACACAAAATTGAGCACTTAGCCAACCTGCATTTTTTTTGGTTCATCTCCCTGCCAGAAGAAGCCTTTGAGGACTTGCTGCTCAATGAAGGCAAGCAACTCCCATCCATGGGACCACCTCATTTTTTTGTGAAAGTTGGACCACCTCATTTGGAAATGAATATTGCTTCACAGAAGTCTTTTTGTTGCAAATGCCCACTGCTTGGTCCAACTCTATTGCAAAAATCACCCTACCGCGCAAAGACTGAGCTGATTTTGTTTGCGCTGATGTAGAGCTTCCAGGTAGCCCAAGCTAGCCGAGTCAGGCTTGTTCGGGTACTTGAATTAGGTTTATTCATTATATATGTTGCGTACCTCCTCCGTATATGATTTAGATGTCGTTTTGGACAATGATACGGTCTCTAAAACATAACTTTGACTTATTATTTTTACAAAAATATTTATTAAAAACATAATATATGTATACTTTTATAAAAATATTTTTAAGACAAATCTATTTATATAGTTTT
>OAMR01000993.1:146647-172769 GCA_900205405.1 Echinochloa crus-galli
TAGTCTTTTTTGTCAGGTGTGGTATTTTGTGTTCTGTTTTTTCTTGAATAAAACCCGACTGTACCCTGGGTTTCTAAAACCTTTTTCTTCTTAATATATTGATACGCAGCTCTCCTGCGTGTTCGAGTTTTTTTATCCTAAATCGAATGAGCATCCGATTGTGAATCCATATTCAAGCTATCCGTTTTGCATCCACATTCACCCTAATCCCTAATCCTATCCTCCAAATCATGAACCATAATCCACAAACCTATCATCCAGATTCTAAAACGCAATCCTATCCTCCAAATAAATACTAACTTGCTGGAAATTTAATCAAAAATAGAGGAGTAGGAGCAAATCTCGTTGGACCCATAAAGGATGATGGAAGAAAGAAAAATGTAGATATTGGAAGCACCCAAAATAGCTTTGCTGTTTAGAAATAAAAAAATATGCCATATCCAGCTTGAAACCGTCGCATTTAATTTTTTGCCACTACATGCGATGTTCATCTAACCCCTTTCACGTTCACTCCCTCACATAGTGGCAAAAAATTGGATATTCCGAAACCTACAACTTCTAGAAGTTTTCATATTCCCACTTCACAAAACTGAATATCCGATATTGCTCTCAATTAGCCTCCAATTTGCCTCTAGATGCTCCACTACTTCTTAAGTGCCGTGTAATACGTATGAACTATAGCATTGTCGCAAATAGCCTGCCTTGCCTCCTAGACCAAATTTGTAGTGACCCATGTTCAATTAAAAGGTACCTAATCAATTGCTGGGCACCTGTAGAACAAAAATGGAGGTTAGACGACAGTGATATTTCTTGTGTTCCAATATTGCTTAGGTGTTATGTAATTTGCATGAACCATAGCAATATGTTAATCATTTTCGTCTCTTCTCCTTTTGTCAAATTCTTCCACCTGAATTTAAATTGTAGTTCCTCAATTGGTGCCACTCCGACTCTATCTCGAATATCTTCATTCTGTATCCTATCCCTTCTTGTGTGACCACACACTAATATAAGAAAAGTAAAACAAACGGTTAGAAAATAATATCTCCACTACTTTAAAAGAGAAATCTCATCGACGAACGAATAACCATAAGAATCACTTAAATCGGATATACGAGAAAAAAGTAATCATTTAAAGATCTAAGGACTAAATCTTCAAATGATTACTATTTTTTCTCGTATCTATGGTTTAAGTGATTCTTATGGTCAAAGAAGATAAACTAGGAAGATAAACTAGGAGGAAGAAGATAAATATGTTCTCTGATTGCAGTGTTTTATGTCAAACTGATATGGATGGGGTTCTCAAGATGTGACTCTGTTTTTTGGGAGCCATCTTCTTTGTTCAAATGATTTATTACATTTGTATGTTGCTAGAACTGAATAGGTCCATTAAATGTGCCTACAGCTTCAGAAATCAGCTATGCCAAAATGCAGGACTAGATGCCATTTAAAGTCATGGACATATTATTTTCTAACCATTTATTTTACTTTTCTTATATTAGTGCTTTTACACAACAACATAATAATAATAATATATTAAATAGTGATAAAATAATATAAAGACTATTTTAAAAGATAAAACTCACTGTTGTGAACGTGTGACCACAAGAATCACCCTAATTGGAGGTACGAGCAAAAAGTAATAATTATTTTAAGATCTAATAACTAAATTGTAAATAAAAATTAAAACCACCCATCAAAACCGTCCCGATGGCTAAATTTGAACGGTTTTGGTAGTTGTATGGCCAAAATAACCGGTTTTGGAGTTCGATGGTCAAAACCAAACTGAGACAAGAGTTGGATTGTCAAAAATAGACTTATTTTCTTTTTATTATCATAGCTTACTTCTATACTGTAGTATCCAAGACCTCGAGTCCTTCAAACTCACCAGCTACTGCCGCTTTTCAACCTCCATCACGCCGCTTCCGTCACTGTTGAGCTGGGCATGGTTGTTTCACAGCTCTGTACCTGCAGCGTGCAGCCGGAAGCCCGGAGCCCGGAATGAAACTCAGCCTATGACCCCAGTTCCCTTCAAAAGGTAAAATTCTCCTAAACTTTCTCTCTCCAAACTTCACTATTCACTGTCACATCAAATCTCTCTCCTTATGCATGGAGCACTAAACGTAGGTAAATAAAATAACTAATTGTATAGTTTTGATGTACACGACGAGACGAATCTTTTAAGCCTAATTAGGTCATGGTAGGACAATGTTTACCACAAATAAAAGAAAAGTGCTACAGTGCGCTACAGTGTCCGATGTGACATTTTCACCCAACTTTCATCCTCTCTTTTGAGGAAGTGAACACCCCCTATGTCTGACTTGTCTCATCCACCTATGATTCTGACAATATTCAGCACATGTAGTGAACTAATGGTTGTTCATAGTTCCCCACGACTTCCCGTTTCCAAATCCTTTTTTTCTTTGTGACGAGATTGTTGAGGCATGTCAGCCCCGAATCCCATAGGTCTACTACTTGTTCTGTTCTGCAAAATTTCTGCGCGGATGTTTGAAGTTTGAACTTGCCTTGTCCGCGCCTACGATGCTGATAAAATACAACTAGTGGGATGGTGTACTGCTACAATCTCGTTACAAAATTCCATTCGTTTGTTAGTCGTCACGCTTCCAATGTTCCATAATGTATTTGCGCGGACGTGAGCTGTTCATGGATGTTTACTTCACAAGACAACAGGTCAATTAAACTTGTAGGTATTCGATCTGGATAAGAATAGCACGGATGCCGTGCTTCTCACGGTTTTGTGTGATTTGGCGAAACTATCTACTGGCAGAAACCGTAAAGTCGCTTAAATGGTGAAAGGCGCTTAACTGTGTGGATACGTCTATGGCAAACAATAGAATTGCAAGCACCTTCGACATGTTTTTCATTAGCACACCCACTGAAAGACACCAATGCGTTTCTTTTGACCGGTGATCTGTCTCTGACATTCGATCGGCACTGAAGGACCAACGGACATCTATAAGGATACTGATGGCAATGCGCACAACTACATGCTTATGCAGATATGAACAAACTCGTTGCATATCATCTGTCAGCTCACTTTTTTTTTTGAGACAACCTCCGCTATTCAATATTACACAGCAGGGTAAGAGTTTTACAAACACCGTCTGGCGGATCGAGCATGTAGACATGTCTCCCACTCTCTAATCTAACTGATCTTTTTTTTTTGGAGAATTAACTGAGCTCATTTTTTTTAGGAGAGTACACACTACTCTCTAGTCTCTACTCAAAGAAGTACAAACGCCTGTAGACGGACTAAGTAACCATGTATGCCTCCCAACTGGATCGAAGAGAGAACTCCGAGCCAAATTATGCGCTTCATAGTTCGCTTCTCGCCCTTCATGCACAAACTCCATCTTCTGAAACGAGGTCGCCCGTGCCTTGATCTCTTGGACGATTTGGCCATACACTTCCATCGCCCCGGACTTAATGCTCCTGATAACATTGGCACAGTCGCATGCAATGCGGACCTTGGCCAGAAAAGTGTCACTGGCAAGTGCCATCCCTTCTCGGCATGCTAGGGCCTCCAGAGTCTCTGGCTCAGTGATACCGTAAAACACCACGGCTGATGCCCCGATGAACCGCCCCTCACTATCTCGAGCCAGCGCTGCGACCGCCGCCCGTCCTGAATTTTTGGACACCGCTGCGTCCACATTGATCTTCATTGACTTCATATGTCCTTCAGGTGGGGGAATCCACCTCGAGAGAGCCCTCCCATGATGTTGCCCCTCTCTTGGTCTCGGCGATGCCACACCAAGTTCATTCACGAACCTGTCGATGAAACCATGCGTGGATAGTGGACTCTGGAAAGTATTTTCATGAAAGTATTAACTGCTCATTTGAATTGGATAAGAACGCACGACGCTCACTAGCAGAAGGCCCAGTCAGAGTATCATGGGCCAAACGAATACCACGTGGGCCCCTCCACCGGGCCACGGCGGCAGGTGGTCTGCGGGTAAACACACATGACACACACCTCGGTCCCTCGATGGCTCGATGCGCCGAGGCGCGGCTGGCGGCCAGCGGCGAGGCCGCGAGGGTTCATCTGCGGCAGGCCCGGTCCTGGGGCCCCCAAAACCGAGGGGCCCCACCTCCAGTATAACTACGGTAGGTATGGTAATGTATGGCGCTGTGCATACTGAGTGAACGAAACGACGCAACGATGGCAGGGGCGTCTCCTCGTCTCCGTGATCCCGTCCGCATCTCCTCAATCCTCGTCTCCTTTTTTCTAGCGCGATTGGCGTCACATAAAGGAGGATAGGCTTGACAAGGCACAGCGGGCGGGGTTCACAATTCCACAAGTCTACCTCGCTGAGCAAGAGTTAAGGATTAGTCCGGCCAAGAGGAAACCAGGACAAGGATTGCTGGCGGAGAAGATTGTGAACACATTGGTGAGAGATCGAGTCAAGCCATGGAGGGGACGTCTTCCGCCGCCGAGGGTCTCGCCGCCGCTTACACTTGGCGATGTTTTACGTCGAGGTAAGGTAATTCATCCATTCATTCCTTGTTCAATTCCGAGCCGGGAAGGTATGCGAGCCGCGATGCGGACTTCCTCTCCGGCGAGGTCGTCGGAGATGGCGACGAAGAACAGCGGCCTTGATCCGATAATTTCGGGCGCGGTACAGATGGGGCGTTTGAATTTGGAACGGGCTGAGTCGTCTTACAGTGGGCCGTTGGTACCATGTGACACTCCAGGGCCCAGCACCGTTCCTAGCCCAAGAAGGACCTGGCATTGCCCGCGGGTGCCATTTCGGCCTATCCCGGGACTGGCTGCCTTCTTCGCCAGAACAGGAACCCGAGTAGCCGCCGCAAACCCTAGAGCGCCGCACACGTCTGTCGCGATCGCCGGTGGTTCTTACGCCGACGCTGTGAGGCGGCCGATGGAGAACGGAGGCCGAGGAGGCGCAATGGGCAGAGGTGGGAACTACAATGGTGGTCAGGGTGGTAACACAGCAGGTCGAGGTGGAAGCTTCACCAATGGCCAGGGTGGGATGGTTGGACGTGGAGGCTTTCCGGGCCCTTTCCATTGTGGATGCATCTAGTTTGCCTTCGGGGAGTAATTTGGAGGAATTGGAACAGCAGCATGAGGAGCAGGATGGAGTGGTCTTGGGCGATCAGCAGCTGACGCCAAGGCAGCAGGGCAGGGTCGCGAGTCTGGCAGTTCTGGGCGACCAGCAGGTGTCATTAGGACAGCAGGTGCTGGCCGAGGGTCTGGAGGTGGACGTCGCAGCCCTTGCAGCTGTTCCGGAGGCGGTGGATGTTGGTCATCGGCGGAGTAAACGCCGGGCGAGTTCCTGTGGCGAGGACTCTCTGGAATTAGCTATGAAGCTCAAGGCTGGGACAGTCACGGAGGATCCAGGTACTCATAAGAACCTCTCTTTTTTACAGTTTAATGATGATTCTGTAGTTTCTAGTCTCGAGAGCATTGGTATTTCACTAGGTGCTAGTGGGTCAAGGGCCAGGATGTCAGTTGATTTACTTAAATCTGTAGAAGAGAAAAGGTTATCTGAAAATCTAGCTAATGCCAAAGTTGAGGATATTTTTGATAGAGAACGAAAGTGTTTAGATGAGGAACAGGAGGTGGATAATTTTATTTTGAGTAATTTGTGTGGAGAGATTATGGATGAGGTGATGGATTCTAGTGGTGATTTATTGGATCATACCACTGGGTTGCCTAACAAAGGATCACCGACATCAAAGAAAAACAAAAACGGCTCCACAAAAAAAAAGAAGCATATCAAAAAACAATGAAAGGAATTTTTTGGAATAGCAACGGGCTAAAAGACCCAAAAAAACATAGATTTATTTCTGATTTGACCAAAGAGCAGAACCTCAGTTTCATAGCCATATTGGAATCAGGGAGGAGGAACTTTTCTGATCCTTTCCTGAGGAATCTTTGTGGTGGAAAGAATTTTATATGGCATTGCAAGGAACCAAAAGGGCGATCAGGTGGTATTTTACTTGGGATCGACCTAGATGTTTTTCATATTGGAGCAATTGACGAGGGCGAGTATTATGTCAAATTCCACTTGTGTAACAAAAATGATAACTTCAAGTGGGCTTTACTCGCGGTTTATGGGCCAGCGCAAGGGGAGTTTAAGGAAAGTTTTTTGACTGAGTTAGCATCTATGTGCAGTCATGAGTCGTTACCTGTTCTAATGGGCGGTGATTTTAATATCTTACGAAGCCCCAATGATAAGAACAATGATAACTATGACCATCGTTGGCCTTTCCTATTTAATGCGGTGATTGATGGTTTAGACCTGAGAGAGCTCCAGATGTCTGGCAGACAATATACGTGGGCAAACTCCCTTGAGATTCCAACATATGAAAAACTTGATAGAATTTTGATGACAACGGAATGGGAACAAAAATTCCCACTAGCTACAGTAGTTGCATTATCCCGTGATATTTCCGACCATACTCCGTTACTCCTTAATACCGGCGAATCCAGATCGGGCAATACTGAACCTTTATTTAAATTTGAGTTGGGTTGGTTGCTCCGAGATGGTTTCACGGATATGATCAAGGATATATGGAAGGGGGAAAATTCGGGTAACTCACCGATGGTACGATGGCAATCGAAGATCCGCAGAGTACGCCAGCATTTACGGGGTTGGGCAAAAAACACAAGTGGGACATATAAAAAGGAGAAGAAACAACTGTTGGACAGATTAGCCCGCTTAGATAAGAAAGCAGAGTCTAATCTCCTGTCTCAACAGGAAATTGATTTAAAACACTGCTTTCAGAATAGATTAGCGGAATTGCTGCGAGAAGAAGAGATTAAATGGTACCAAAGGGCAAAGGTGAAAGGGTTGTTAGAGGGAGACTCTAATACCAAATATTTCCAGCTCATAGCAAACGGTAGGCATAGGAAATCCAGAATATATCAATTGCAGGACGGAGACCGAACAATACGTGGTGATGACGAGTTAAAAAGTTATATTACCACGTATTACCGGGGTTTGTTTGGACCACCTGAGGAGAATAATTTTCAGCTGGATGAAACCCAGATTGATGATATCCCTCAGGTTTCTGCAAGTGAGAATGAGGTTCTGGTTTCCAGATTCTCTGAACAGGAGGTAAAAGAAGCTGTCTTTCAGATGGAACGTAATAAAGCACCAGGGCCTGACGGTTTCCCTATTGAGTTCTATCAGGCTTTCTGGGATTTAATAAAAGATGATCTGATGCTCCTGTTTCAGGAATTCCATGATGGAAATCTACCTCTTTACAGCTTAAATTTTGGTACAATTATTTTATTACCAAAATGTAATGAGGCAATTAAAATTCAACAGTACAGGCCTATATGTTTGCTTAATGTAAGTTTCAAGATTTTTACGAAAGTGGCAACAAATAGAATAACGCAGGTGGCTCAGAAGGTCATTAGTCCGACTCAGACAGCCTTCTTGCCGGGTAGGAACATAATGGAAGGAGTAGTGGTGCTCCATGAAACTATTCATGAATTACATAGGAAAAATCAGGATGCAGTAATTTTTAAGATCGATTTTGAGAAGGCTTATGACAAGGTGAGGTGGCCATTTGTACAACAAACTTTAAGAATGAAAGGCTTTTCCCAAAAGTGGAGACAGTGGGTTGAGGCTTTCACACAATATGGCCATGTAGGCATTAAAATAAATGATCAGGTGGGCCAGAATTTTCAGACTTGGAAAGGGCTTAGACAGGGGGACCCTCTTTCTCCTATCCTCTTCAATATTGTTGTTGATATGCTGGCCATTATCATCAACAGAGCAAAAGAGGGTGGACAAATTGCAGGGGTAGTACCACATTTGGTAGATAGTGGATTGTCTATTTTACAATACGCCGATGACACAATTATTTTCATGGATCATGATATGGCCAAAGCTACGAATATGAAGTTATTGCTCTGTGCGTTCGAACAATTGTCTGGTCTCAAAATAAATTTTCATAAAAGTGAATTATTCTGTTTTGGTAGGGCTAGAGAATTCGAACAACAATATGCTGAGTTATTTGGTTGCCATTCTGGGGCTTATCCATTCAGGTATCTTGGCATTCCGATGCACTATAGAAAGCTTAATAATCGAGTTTGATTTTCCTCCCTGGACTTTTTCCCCCGTTCATTTGAATAATTCTAGGGACAAGTTTCGATGGAGTCTAACCCAATCCGGTTTGTTTTCTGTAAATTCTATGTATATGGCGCTCCTTAATAATCATAATGTTCAACGAAATACAGTGATATGGAAATTGAAACTACCTCTGAAGATTAAGGTATTTTTGTGGTACTTAAAAAAAGGGGTGATCTTAACTAAAGATAATTTAGCTAGAAGGAATTGGAACGGTAGTAAACGTTGTGCTTTCTGTTCCAATGATGAAACAATTCAACATCTTTTTTTTGATTGTCACATGGCTAGATTTCTATGGCGTGCTGTACAGTTTGCTTTTAACTTACAAATACCCCATAGCTTCAATCAGTTATTTAATACGTGGCTTGTAGGGGTGGATAGAAAGTTAAAGGGTCAAATATTGGTTGGGGCCTCTGCTTTATGTTGGGCACTCTGGCTTAGTAGGAATGATTTAGTTTTTGATAATTCCCCCATGAAAACTTATTTGCAGGTGTTGTTCAGAGGGACGTACTGGCTCAGGTTCTGGGCCCAGCTACAGCGGCATGAACAGGACAAACAAGCAATAAAGGAGGCATGTCAAGCGTTGGAGACCTTGGCAATGCGTGTTTTCGCCCACCATGGATGGAGATTTAGCAATAGAATTACAGGCTAATTTTGTCCAAACTGTATGGTGTGGTTTTCTTTGAGTGGTGTGAGCAGACGGATGTGCTGCTAGTGTGTAAACTTTGGCTGTAACCCCTAGGGGCCAAGGCTGGATTCATTTCCATTATCTAAAAAAAGGAGGATAGGCGCAGCGCAGCACGGCCGCCTCTCGCCGGCTTCGCCGCGACGACGGTTTCGTGCCCCGTGGCAATGCCGGCATCCTGATCGCGCGCGCGTTCGTGGTCCTGATGATCCTCCTATCTCCGTCAGTTTCAGTCTGCATCTGGGCAGCAGGCAACAGGCAGATAGCAAAGCAAAAGCAAGTTAGCAAGCGACTCAGCAACCGGTGGAGGTAGGAATTTTCAACTATACCGTAATCCTCAAACCCTTACCGATTCAGTAATTTTATTTGTTCATTTCTGAATTGAATGATGAT
This sequence comes from Echinochloa crus-galli, assembly GCA_900205405.1. Lineage (NCBI taxonomy): Eukaryota > Viridiplantae > Streptophyta > Magnoliopsida > Poales > Poaceae > Echinochloa > Echinochloa crus-galli. Next base: position 155,843 of record OAMR01000993.1, read on the forward strand.
TGGATCAATGTTGTGCGCTGATTGGAATAGGGCACCGATAATTGTTTGATTTAGTATTCACAAATGGATAATTTTAGGATTTCAGAGTTCTACATAACAATAGGTAATATATTTTTGTTAGTAGTCTTTATAGCTTTGTGCTACCTATATTCCAATTTTAAAAATATTTGAAGAAAATTTTAAAACAATATATATAGAATATTTGATATGAATAATTTTTATATGCATAATAAATATTTATCATCATCATAGACCGGCCCACGTCGCCGAATTGCAGCCGCAGTAGCGGTAAGCGGTAAACCATCTTATATTCACATTGGCCTTTACTCTTTGAGGTGATTGGTTGATGGGTAACTGAAGTCTGGGATTTCGATGAGAGATCTGAACCGATTTTTAGTCAGGTTGCAGATTCGCAGTTAGATTAGCCGTGCCCTTCCTTTTGTTCTAGTATGTAGATATGCAGATGCAGATCACGTGTGTTAATCTTCGTAACGAGGTGTCTCAAATAAATCAACCGGTATAACATTCACACAAGACACTACCCATCAAGGCATCAAGACGAGAGACACCAAAACCGTTGATGCTTTACCAAATTCATTTTCCAAAAACCAAACCTTAGTATGAGCTGATAGTACACAAAAAGGGTTTTTCGCCACATATATGTTTCTAGCAGAGTAGCAGGGTAGTTCATGAATTTCAGCATGCTACTCATGCCCAATTGCCATATCTTTATGCCAATTGCATTCAAAGGCAACCTAAGCCAATTACACAAGATCCAGCGATATGTGGCTTGGTTTGCTTTCATTTGATCGCTGCAACATATGATTTTCTGATTGCATGCAAGTTATTGGCTGCTTCTCTCATGCTCATTCTTTCTCTGGGGAATGGAAGTGTGCAAGCAAGAGCAATTTGCACGAGAGACAGAACACACTGATAGACTTCATTTTCTGTTGCTGCTGTTGAATTAATAAATCTCTTGCATTCATCCTGGAGATGAGCATCAATAATATCTAACACCTGATCTGGAATTTTTTTCTTCGCTATGCTAATAATGCTGAGTTCACCCTCAAACATAGAATCAGTTGGTCTTTTCCCTGCAATCATCTCCAAAAGTACTACTCCAAAACTATAAACATCTCCACGGGTTGATGCATGAACAGTTTGAGCATACTCTAAAAAAATAGAAAAGAACAATTATTAGTGTATTATAAAGATAGATGGTTATGTGCATAACAGATTGCATTATACAACATTGTTGATTTATACCTGGAGCAATATATCCTATAGTTCCTGTCACGGCAACTGAACTATTGGAACCTGATTGTCTGATAGCTGGTGACCTGGAATCGACAACTAAACTTGCAATGCCGAAGTCTCCTAGATGGGCATTCATATCATCATCAAGAAGGATATTAGTCGGTTTCAGATCACAGTGGACAATGGGCCTTGTACAGTCATGGTGTAAATAGGCCAATGCGTCAGCTACATCAACAGCTATCTCTATTCTTTGAGCTAAACCCAAAAGTTTTGGAATTACAGGACCACTTTTCTTTTTTTTGAGAACAACTACGGCAGGCAAAACGCCTACCTGAACTTCTCATTGAAAGTGGCAAACCACATGTTACAGCAGCAATTTAAGAACAACTCAAGGAAAAAAGAGAAAACGAGCAGAACAAGGCCTGACATTGGCAAAGACAACAACAGATGACCCACTAAGAACACCACCGAACAACATGCTCGCCAGCAATGTCTTGGCCAGAGCGCCTCCACACCACCCCTCGTAGCTGCGCCGCTCCATTGTCGCCCTCCTCTGAGGGACCGCCCAACGAAGTGGGGACTAAGGGTTGATGAAAGCACAGAAGCTGCAACACGCTGGAAACGACGACCTCCCTTCAAAATGATGATAACACCTTTGACAGCACATCCAGGCTCCACACCCCGCCATCCAACGCCATTTATGGGGAGGAATCCACAAAGGGTAATGGTGGGAGAAGTAGATACACGACCCGGCATATAATTTGATGGCACCACCAAGGAGAACGTTGACGGAGCAGAGGCGCCAAATGAGGAACTTGCCGAGTCACAGCAGCCGCCTGAACCATGGACAGCCAAAAGCACAGAAGAGCAAGCTCGAAGAACCTCCAAAGATGAAACCTAGAGGTCTCCATGGCTGCTAGGGTAGAGGACCGTAACAACGCCTTCAAGAAGGGATGCGGCGTCCGAGAACGTCGCCGTCGTCAGCACCAACAATAAGTTGGGCACAGCTTTCGCAAGACTTCAAGAACCCAGCAACCACACCAGTAAGAACGAACGAACCATGCCGCCGATGCCGCCCGGAGATAGCAGCCCACATCCTGCTGCTTGAGCCCTCTATGGCTCGCACAGGCAGCAAGAGGGGGCGCAGCGGACCAGCGGTAGGGGCCGACGCCCGCACCCGTGAGGGCAGAGTCGAGCCCGAGAGCTCGAATCCGCCATCGGGCAAGGAGGCCCCAGATCCGGTAGCAGGAGGACCGGATCCGGCTCTGGAGACCTCGAATCCGCCCCCAAGGCACGCCATGGCCGCCGACACCGGCGGAGCTCTGTGCATCAGGAAGAAGTGAAAGAGGGGAGGAGGGGAAGTAGAGGACCTCGGGGAGAGAGGGAGGAGCGCACGGCCGCCGGCTTCGGCGCCGTCGCGGGCCGTCGCCACCGCTCGCTGGATGCCGGCAGCGGCGGCCAGGGGAGCGCCCGCCGGGGAGGACCGGCGGCGGAGGTGGTTTCGCCCCTCCCGTCGCCCGCGCAGGCGACGCGGAGGGGTACGGGGTCCGTCGCCAAAAACCCGTGTATCCAAATTACCATTGTGCATGAACTCATAAATTATAGCTTTGAAGTCATTGCCTCTATTGTCTATTGTTGAGCATGCAGTTAGTATGGGAAGAAGGTTTCGATGCCGAATGGTTCTCAAAGCCTCACATTCTGATACAAAACTTGAGTCTCCAAATCTCATGCCCAGGTCAAAAACCTTAATAGCCACTTGCATTTTAGCTTGAGTTAATTTCCCTCTGTATACTGAACCATAGGTTCCTCTCCCAATTAGGTTGGACTCTGAGAAGTTCCCTGTTGCTTGAGCTAGATCCTTGTAAGAAACTCTAGGAAATTTCTTACCAAAAGAAAGCAACAACAAGTATGGTCTTCGTGTTGTCTTCTTCCCAAGGAATATTACGTAAATTGACATCAAGAGCGACAACAATCCAAATATTCCAATCAGTAAGATGGTCAAACACTGTTTCCATTCTATTCTCCGAGGAACTGTAGTGCATGCAGGCATATGGAGATCCTTCACTCCTCCACAAAGCCCCCAGTTGCATTTGAGTGAAACAGCTGTTGCATTTGCAAATACTCCATTGATTGGTATTTCTCCTTTGAGATCATTGTACGATAAGTCTACCTGAATGAGAAATTGGAGATCGGCTAGAGGTTTAGGTAAGGTACCTGATAAGTTATTATGGGAAAGATTGAGCATGCTTAAACTCTTCATATTGCCCAATGACATTGGAATATTTCCTGTGAGAAGGTTCTGGTCGATCTTTATTTCTTGTAGCTCTTGACATTGGCCCAAACCATCAGGAATTTCCCCGGTTAACCTGTTTGATGAAAGATGTATCTCTATAAGTTGTCTAAGGTTACCAACCTCTGGAGGTATCGGACCTTCCTAATTGTTGTTGGACAATACACATCTGGTCATTGGGGACATAGCACAGAAGACCTCCTTAGGTAAGGTACCTTGAAGATTGTTGTAACTAAGGTTCAAAACCAAGAGTCTTAGGTTTCCAAAACTGGGAGGTATGAGACCTTCAAATTTGTTGCTCTGCAGGTAGAGCTTCGTTAACTGAGTAAGGTTGCCAATGGAAGATGGAATTGGCCCACTGAAGTTGTTGTTTTCAAGATTCAATGATCCCAAGTTTTTCAATTTTCCAACCCATGATGAAATTGGACCGGCCAGATTGTTTTCACCTAGAAACAGTGTATTTAAGCCACCAAGGTTACCTATGCTCTCTGGAACCGTTCCAGACAAGTTGTTTTTGTCTAATGCTAGGTACTTAAGATTGGAGGACAACATTCCTATTGAATTCGGTATGGCTCCTTGTAGCTGACTATCATATAATGAGAGAACTTGCAGAGAACTACAATTGCCCAGTGCGTCTAAAAATTCCCAGCTCTTACTGTCACTTGCTTAGGACGAAAGATTTCCCAAAGAACTAGGAATTTGACCAGTAAAATTGTTAGATTGGAATTGTATTATCGAGAGATTGGGAGCCTTACCTAGGGAGGCTGGGATTTGACCATGAAACATGTTATTGTTCAACCCAAGGGCGTAGATGCTAGGAAGGGTATTGCCAATGGTAGAAGGTAATGCCATACGAAGAAAGTTCGTATTCACGTCTAGAATGGTAAGAGAAGAATGATTCAGAAGTGTTGTTGGGATGCTGCCTGATAGCCTGTTCTCTCCTAGGCCAATTGAAATAACTTTGGTAATAGCCCGAGCTCTGTAGGAATGTTCCCTTTGATCTGATTATCTGATAGGAAGATATACTGTAGTTTAGTGACGTTGCGCAGACTTGATGGGATTACTCCAGTGAAACCATTTGATTGAAGGTTCAGAAACTCAAGGTTGTAGAGGAAACTGATTTTCGGGGGGATTGAACCTGCTAATTTGTTTGCAGAAAGGTCTAGATGGAGTAAGCTGGAAGAGTTTTTAAGGGCATCTGGCGCAAAACCCTGCAACTTGTTGTTGCTCAGATCAAGGTACTGCAGCCTACGGAGGTAGTTAAGATTTGGTAACTGACTAAAAAGGCTATTTGAGGAGAGATCGGCTATCTTAAGTAAGGTTAAGTTCCCAAGAGACGCAGAGATCTGGCCTTGGAGGCCCTGGTTGGTGAGGTTGAGCTCCCTGACGCGCCCTGGGTGCGTTCGACTGCACGTGACGCCATTCCACTTGCAGTAGTCGACACTATTGTCCCAGGATCTGAAGAATCCTCTGGGATCGCTGGTGATTGCTTGTCTGAAATCGAGCAGTGCGAGCATGTCCGTGCTGCTGTTACGAGGGACCGCCGCGCAATGGACGTATCCACACCCATGAAACAGCAGCAGTGCGAGTACTACAATCTTGCAGGACTCCACGAGCTGCTTGGAGCACATACGGGCATACGGCCAATGATGTTACCTGCAGGATAAGAAGCTTATACATCATGGTATGCTCGCATGCCCATCAGCAGGGTTTTTATTTTTGCACAGATACCTCTTTTTCGAACAAAGTAGCAAGTAAAAATGGTAGCCACTGATCTATATTATGCGATTTTATATTATATATTCTAATCACCTCCCAGTACACATGTAAACTTTTATTTTTGATGAACAAATAAACATGTAAACTTGACAGACATAAATAATAAATAAGGCATGGAAGATGCTGTAAAGAAAGAGAAGATGGAGGACCTCTGCTGTTGCTGGTGCTTGGGCCTTCTTGGAGCGAACAGCAAGACATCTCGGCTCCCAAGAGCAGGATGCCAGTTGTTGCCACGGGGTTAAAAAGCATATATACAGAATCACTGCACCCTACACGTCTCATCCCTCACGACGACGACCCGATGTGTCCCAGGGCAGGCCTCGACGTAGCTTGACCGCTTATACAAGTCCCGGTATTATGTCCTCTTCCCCCGGTACCTTTCTGAACTAAACTATCATGTCTATAAAATCCAGAGGACATAATTCAACGAACGGCGCAGTCAGCAATGTCGCGACCGCGACGCTACCGGAATATCCGCCGCGTGCGGCGTGCCGGCGTGGAGGATGGCGGATGGCGAGTGCCGGCCGGACTGGCGGCGCAGAGGACACGAACCAGCGCGCATCCGACCTGCAGCCGCTTGAACGGTATGCGAAGGATCTCAGTCACCCTTAAACTCGAAAGTAAAATTGTACTAGGCCGGCGATAATTGTGAATTGAGATATGGGTGAAAGGGATTTGATATGCGTTTTAGCTTTAGGTTACACATTTGCAGTTGGATGACAACATTAGGAAGGTCCTCCCATGTGATTTGATTGTGCATCGTCTTATATAAGCTCCGTACAAAGTTGCTCTTGCACATCAAAGAGATCTCAGATATACTTTATGGAATCTTTGGTTCTTTCTGCCCAATTTTTCAATTCGAAAGACAAATCTTAGCATGATCTGGTAGTGCATAGTACATATAACTTGTCTTTCCACGACGTATGCTTTCTAGCAGGGTAGTTCATCAGTTTCAGCATACTATTCACGCCCAAGTTGCCATCTTTATGCCAATTTCATTCAAAGATAACCGAAGCTTACACAGCGTCTAGCCAAGCATGGCTTGCTTTCACTTAATCGCTGCAACATATGACTTTCTGATGGCATGCAAGTTAATGGCTACTTCTCTCGTGTTCATCCTTTCCCTTGGGATTGGACGCGTGCAAGCAAGAGCAACTTGCACAAGAGACAGCACGCATCGATAGATCGCCTCACTTTTTGTTACCGCCATTGCTTTAAAGCCCTCGTATTCTTCTTGGAGATGAGCATCAATGATATGCAGCACCAGATCTGGAAAATTTCTCTCCACAAAGTTGATAATGTCGAGCCCATCGTCAAACATAGAATCAGTTGGTCTTTTGCCTATAATCATCTCCAGAAGTACTATTCCAAAACTATAGACGTCGCCAGAGGTTGATGCATGAACAGTTTGAGCATACTCTAAAAAATTTACAGGGAAAATATTGAGTGTATCACAGGTTGCTTTATATAAATAATATAGGAGGAGATGAAGACCATTATTCATTTATACCTGGAGCAATATACCCTATAGTTCCTGTCACAGAGAGTGAACTGCTGCAACCTGAATGTCTAACTGCTATTGGCCTGGAATCAACAACGAGACTTGCAATGCTAAAGTCTCCCAAATGAGCATTCATCTCATCATCAAGAAGTATATTGGTTGGTTTCAGATCACAGTGGACAATAGGCCTTCCACAGTCGTTGTGTAAATAAACCAGTGCATCAGCTATGTTAACAGCTATGCTTATTCTTTGAGCTAAGCCCAAAAGTTTTGGAGCCACACCACCACGTTTCTGATGCAACCATGTATCCAAATTCCCATTGGGCATGAACTCATAAATTAGGGCTTTGAATTCATTACCATTATTGTCTAGCGTTGAGCATGCAGTTAGTATAGGAAGAAGATTCCGATGCCGAATGGTTCTAAAAGACTCACATTCTGAAATAAAACTTTTGTCCGCAGATCTCATCTCAAGGTCAAAAACCTTAATAGCAACTTGGATTTTAGCTTGAGTTAATTTCCCTCTGTACACTGAACCATAGCTTCCTCTCCCAATTAGGTTGGACTCTGAGAAGTTCCCTGTTGCTTGAGCTAGATCCTTGTAAGAAACTCTAGGAAATTTCTTACCAAAAGAAAGCCAACAAGTATGGCCTTCTTGGTGCCTTCTTCCCAAGGAATATTACGTAAATTGACATCAAGAGCGACAACAATCCAAATATTCCAATCAGTAAGATGGTCAAACACTGTTTCCATTCTATTCTCCGAGGAACTGTAGTGCATGCAGGCATATGGCCATTTAAAACCACCTTGAAAACCATTTAAAACCACGACAAGGAGGCAAAGTGAATGGTTTTGAAAGTTGAGGGAGGTAGTTCACCCGGTTTTTATGTCTAGGATGGTTTCGCGAACTCGGTCTTGTATCCAGGGAGGTAAATGGGACTTATTCCTATCTACGGAGTCTCTTGCTATAAGGCCTAGTTAAGGCCCATTTCAGATGCTGCCCGAAAGATTTAGGTAGTACTGTAGTAGCCTACGAACGTAGTAGCCTCGAATGTGTGTGGATTTCACGTGTCTATCTATCTATACTATAAAAGGATCCTAGACAATTGAAAATACTTCTCACCTAATATACCCATATCTGTCCCTCACAGAGGACCCACCTGTCGAGTTGTAGGACGTGGGAAAATGTAGAAAAACAGTGCAAAATGTGAAACTTTTTTCACCTAAGACTCTAACCATACCCACGCGGATCCACCTGATCATGATATACCCACATTTGTAACCACGGCTATAGACAATTATCACGTATTGCTAATAAACAATAGATTGGAGAGTCTTTTTCATATAAATAAAGAACAACTATCTCAAAGATGATGTGCATCTACATTTGAGAATATCTAAAGCTCTCTGTACATAAGAGAGCGAATATAAAGTATTTTTAAAAACACTTCGCACGACTGGTCTGTTTGCCATGGTACACTCAAGTGATATTGTTTTAGTACATATGTGTCATCAATAAACGTGCGTGCCGCACGTGCGTTCGTGCTAGTAATCACAAAGTTACTACGGAGTAGTACGAATTTAACCGGCTCAACCTCACGTTACTATTCTCCATAGCATTTGCAACGCCCGACCAGGTTAAGGTACGAAATTGAAGGAGCAGAGCACAGCGCTTTGGGGTATTCATGGATACTCCGGACTCCGGAGCATAGCGCTTCGATGGCGTGCACAGGTCGCAAGCGTCTGACGCCTCACGAGATCGCCGCAGGTTGATGGAGGCCTGTATCGGTCTTTCTGAGGACTTCTTACTGTAACAAACAAAACGCCGGTTCAGAAATGGGCAGAGGACCGAACTACTGAACCGGCGTAAATTCATAAAGTTGAATGAACAATTCAACTCTAGAAACGAATTTTTTTTCTTACGGCGTAAAAAAGTTGAATGAACAATTCGGTAGGCACGGTGGCGTTGCCTCTGATCCAACTGTTATGAACAACCACTCAACCAGTGGTTATATCCTTGAATAAAACGAGCTAGCGAACGATCGGTTCCAGGCCAATTCTTTTTGCTGTCAGATCAAGCAAAGACCCGGATCCTTCGCCCACGTGAGAACCCGCTCCACACCACATGCCATTGATTACTGTCCAAGGAGAGGAGATTAGGGTTGGGATTAGAAAAGGATCAAGGAACTGTAAACAGAACAACATGGGGTCAGGCAGGCGTCAGGGCGGCACATCTGACGTGAGCTGCGACACCAGGTCACCGACTGGCCGACGCTGGAGAAAAAGAACCAATACTTTTCTTATATCATTTGGTATCTTGGAAAAGTCTCTCACGTGTGCTCTGCGTTGCGTGACTGCGTGTCTGCGTCCACCTGTTGTCTGTACATTTGAGTACTGTTATCTGTTAAACGGTATCATTTAGGTGTAAAGCGCAGATATGACAATCAAAACATTTCAAAAGTTTATGTTTAGCCGATGAATGTTCTTTTTATTCCACGGTCTTGTAATAGTTGTGCTCATGAGCCTGTTCGCTATGGTTGGTGTTGGGATCTGGACCAACCAGTGGTGTGGTTACATCCTCTCCCGGAGTTTGTAATGGTGGCTCGTGATTTCAGAGAGCCGGTGATGAATCAATAAAAGTGCGAGCTCTTGATCTAAAAAAAAGTAAGAAAAGTAGAAAACCCCTTCATTTACCCTGAACACGAATATAAACATCTTTTCTCTCTCCTGGAATTTGATTTATTGGTATTCCCCTTGTGTGGTAAGAAAGTGTTTGCATACCAAGGATATACTACATATTAATTCTTAAATACATGGATGAGTTATTGCTGACTGCATTTCTAAGTTTCTCGTAAAACAAGAGAAGTAGGTGAAAGTTGTATCTCGCATTCTTCTGTTGGAAAGCTAGAACGCTTTTCTTATTAGCATGATTACGAAAGTGATAGTAACAGACCAACTACAGCTAATTCCCACAAATCTTATCCAGTATCGTTCTCTTTCAGCTGAGAAATACTACATGTACAACAAGTATATATCTTAAAACTTCAAAATGAATCTTGTAGATGTAGCCACAATTCACTAGGTTAGGGGTTAGGAGGTTGATCATTTTTCTTGTACAAAATAACTTTGTACAAACTGTCTAGGAAGTCTATATGATGAAATATTAGTCACGCGTTCCATTTTGTGTTATTCTTGTGCCGACAACTAATTTCATAGACTATTTTTTAAAAAAAAAAGGATTAGGGCATGTCTGGTTGATAGCTTAAGGTTGTCAATCTGCTTCTATCAATTTTGTAGCTTTAGATTTAATAATTGCCAATCTGCTTCTAGGATATGGATCTCAATGCAACATTAAAATGTATCAACACCTCAATTTATGTTTCATCGATGAGTCGACTTACATTGACATATTTTAAAATATAACCAGTGTTAAACTTCAAGTTTTTTTAGAAAAGGGAATATATATTAATATCCCAGCCGCTGCATCAATCAATACATATAGCCGTTCATTATTACATGCTTATATTAATGATAAGCATGGAATTAAGAAAATAAAATACTGAAAGTTCCAACTATAAATGAAACGTGCCGTCTTCGTGATAAGAGAGGATCAAAAGGTAATTCTATTTCTGAAACGCCAACCATGCCGGCGGACTCAAGCCTCGTGCAACCCATACTCACTGCAGGGTGATCGTCCACCTTGTGTAGCAATGACCAAAAACGGGTCCAGTGTGTTCCTCTGAAGAGTACCTGCAAGTAGGAAGGCACTAATTCCTTCTCAAATACTACATCATTTCTAGATATCCAAATTGCCCAACACATGGCACTAGCACCTGCTAAAATCTGATATTTAAGTTTTTTATTTATTCCACTCAACCAGCAATTGAACATATAATCCACACTAGTTGGTGGCAATAAATTAAAGCAAACTTGAACAATCCTCCAGATAAACTTTGCAAGGTGGCAATCAAAAAATAAATGTTGAATAGTCTCATTTTGAGAGCAAAAAGAACAAGACATATTTCCATGCCATTGTTTATGAGCCAGATTATCTTTGGTTAAGACTACCCCTTTCATTAGATACACATGAACACCTTAATTTTTAGAGGAATTTTCAACTTTCATATTGCAGTATTATGAGATAAAACTTGGTTTGCTAGAAGTGCCTTGTACATAGAATGGACCGAAAACATCCCATTCTGGTGTAAGCCCCAAATAACACGGTTCCTCTGATGAGATAACTGAACATTCATTACTATGGCCACAATTTGGTGCCAGGCCTGCAAATTACTCCCTATAAGAGACCGCCTAAATGCTACGTTCAAAGGTGTCGTGGATAAAACAGACTGAACTGTAGCACTCCTTTTTCTCACAGTACTATATAGAGAGGGGTATAAAACCTTTAATGGTCAAGATGTAGCCCAAGTATCCTCCCAGAATCTAATTTGTGACCCATCACCTAAAGAGAACTTGCCCAAATTGAGGAAATCATCTCTAACCTTCATAAGGCCAGCCCAAAACTGTGAATCCCCTGGCATATATTGAACCTGTGTGATTGTTCTATCTCTCAAGTATTTTCTTCTTAACAAGTTGTGCCATACCCCATCCCCGTTAATCAACTTAAACAACCATTTACTGAGTAAACATTTGTTTTGAACGTTTAAATTTAGAACACCCAGTCCTCCTTGATCTTTTGGAGTACATACCACAGACCACTTAGTTAGCCTATATTTGTTTTTATGTTCCTAACTTTGCCAAAAAAAATCTAGATCTATAATAGTCTAGTTTCTTGAGGACACCCCTTGGTGTTAAACTTCAAGTATATATCTTTTCTAAAAATCTATAGTATTAATGATTATATCCTATCCCTATCTTAACAACATTAGCTGTGTCCTATTCTCGGTAAAGTGTTATATGCTTAACCTCAATTTAAAGACACGAAAAAAGTCAAATATCGAGTGAATCTTCGCATTTATGATTGAGAATTCTCAAAACGTCCCGCGCATAACCTTTCACGAGTTGAGAAAATACACCACGCTAAAAGCATTCCCATGTCACGTCACCAACCTAACCCCACACCGTGCTGATGTCCGGTGTCCCCGTTGCAATTCGGTCAGCCCTGGGCAAATAAACCCACATCCTCAGGCATCAAGCCCAGATGCGCGCCGCTGGCACACCATTTAAAACCCCCCTCTCCGGGCTCCGACCGCTCCTTGTTTGCCCGTTTTGGTTGAGCCGGTCAGCGTTCCGTGCCCGCGCCGGCCTTCCGAGACCCTCCACCAGACCACGCTCCAACAGCAAAAGCACGCAGAAAGAATCAACCCGCTGCACACCCCAAGAGCATCGTGACCATGTCCATGTCCTTCTCCCCGTCGCCGCGGCTCCGGTTCTCCCACTGAGCGGCAGCGGCAGAGGAACGTGGGTGCGGTATGGCGGCGCTGTGGCTCCGGCTGCTGCTCGCCGTCGGGCTCCCCGTCGCGGCGCTGGTCGCGGTCGCGTTCCTGGTCTACCGGCGGCGGAGCTCGCCACGCAACGCGCCGCCGGACCTGCCGGAGGTTGCCCCCGCGGCTGCCGCCGAGCCGACCGCGAGCCCCGGGCTGGCCAAGCTCAATATGAGGTACAGCGCCGCGAGCGGCCGCGCCGGGCTCCGGTTCCAGCAGCTGCACCACCACCATCACCATCACCGCGTCGACGTCAGGCACCGGTCCGGCTCCGGCGGCGGCGGCGGCGCGCAGCAGGGCCCGTTCCAGTGGGCGGACCACCCGCGGCTGGTGACCGAGGCGGCGGAGAACGGGTGGGCGCAGTTCGTGTTCGCCGTCGCGCCGCCGCGGTCAAAGTCCGCGTCGTCGTCGCCGCTCTGGGGCACCTGCCCGGTCTGCGACGCCGGGATGAGCCGCGACATGACGGAGGCGGCAGCCTGGGAGGTCCCGGCGGGGTCGTCGGAGCGGATGCAGGCGGTGCGGCTCAACCCGGCGACCGCCGCCGCGTCCGGCAGGACGAGGTGGCTCCCCGGCAGCATCCCGAGCCCGCTCCGCGGCGACGCCGACGCGGGGAACAATCCCAGCGCGCTGTGCCTCGCCAGGATGAGCCTGCCGCTCCCCGGGCCGCCGCTCGCCGGCGCGCCGTTCCCGCAGGACGCCTACTTCGAGATCACCATCATCTACCTGAACACGAAGCGGCCGGAGTGGTCGACGTCGCGGGCGAGCAGGCGCGGCCGGGACGGCGGCGCCGGCGAGAGCGACCGGGTCAAGCTCATCAGCTTCGCGCCGGACGCCAAGGACCCGGTCCAAGAAAGCAGAACCGCCGCCGGCAAGGACGACCAGCAGGACAAGCAGAGGCACCTGGTCATGTCGCTGGGCCTCGCCACGGCCTCCGGCGCGCCGCCGCGGCCGTCGCTCGCCGGGACGTACGCGTCGTCCATCGGATTCCACTCCAACGGCGCCGTCTACCTCGATGGTACGTGACGTGATTTGCAGAACACACAAAGCACTCAGCTACTTCAAGAATTCTCGACGTGATCTCAAAGATTTCGATGGATTGTTGCAGGGATGAAGCTGGTGTACGAATCGGACAAGCCCTCGTGGGCGGGCGTGGACAAGGTTGTGGGGTGCGGGTTCGAGCCGGCGAAGCGGAAGGTGTTCTTCACGGTGGACGGGCAGCTGGTGCACGCGGTGAGCTGCAACGCGGAGGCGTTCGCGAACCCGCTGTACCCGGTGCTGGCCTCCAGCTTCGACGTGATGGCGCTGGTCAACCTCGGGCAGGGCAAGTTCCGGTACGCGCCGGCGAACGCGCGGCGCACGCCGGACCCGTGTTTCGTGCGCGCCGCGTCCGCCGCCGACGCCCGCGGGAGCGGGTCGATGGGGCTCGAGTTCGACGACAGCGGCGAGCTCTTCTCCATGGGACGGGTGGACTCCGGGTGGATGGAGGCGCTGGCGCGGGTGAGCAAGAGCAGGAAGGGCAGCGTCGGGGGCTCCGGCGCGGCGTCCGTCGGCGACCCGGAGGGCGAGTCCGACCTGTTCGAGATCTCGCTGCGGGACTGAGGAACGGCGGCGACGGACAGGTGGCCTGTTTGTCAAACAGGAGTTAGTTGTAGTTAATGGCGAATGGTGACGGCGATACTGACACATGCTTAGGAGTTAGGATACTGCAGGATAATTTGGCCGTTGCTGTTTGTTGCTGGTGTTGTATCATCTTCTAGCCGCTGTTATCTAGATGTGAAAAAGTGTTACAAGTAGGGTTAAAAGGATGGAAAGCTTGTCTTACGTAACGAGCTTTTGATTCGTTATCTCTCTTCTTTTATTTATTCGCTTTGTGACTTTACTGTTGTGATGATGCAGAGATGGTAGAGTGGAGATAGATTCTTGGATTAAAACTTTAGGATAAAGGAGAAAACGTGCCTAGAAAACACTACAATTTGAAAAGATGAATCCCCCGGTGATTCACATTTGCACTGCTAATAATGGTATATCTTTCTACCTCAGATTTGCAAAGTCAACGAAACTTTATGCTCTTGTTATTATTAGCTACGTACTTCTTATCGCCTCAACTTATTTTATATCTGGGTGGTTTTTGTTTGATCTTAATAAATAAATGTCTAGCTTTCACTCCATATGGCGCGTGGTGCACTGGTGCTTGATGATACACCCTTCTTTTGGCAGGTATTAACCCCATTGCTAAATTGTTATTGCAACAACAAAATGATCATATACAAAAAGTGGATCATGTGTATTGTGCAAGTTGTTTTTTTAGGGCTGCGTATGTTAGTGTTGTACTGTTTTTATACGGTTATTATATTTAATGGAGTTGTGTTGCACTTTTTAAAGTTATTTTTCAACTTATTTTTTCAAGTTACTCCATCCGTCTAAATCATATCATTGGTCAGATCAGATTTGTATAAGTTAAAATTATATAACTTTAACTAAGTTTTTAGAAAAAATACTAACATCTACAATATTAAATTAGTTTCTTTAAATACACAATAAAATCTATATTAATAGTGTATTGATGGTATTGTGGAAATCAATATATTTTTCTATAAACTTTATTAAGGTTATAGAGGTTTGACTTAGAACAAAACTAAAATAACCAATAAGTTGAAATGGTGGGAATATGTGTTAAAAAATGCATCCCATGAAACCTAGAGTAATATCATTTCCATATGGCAATTAAATAGTTTATATATTATCAACTACAGTATACATTGCCTGACAAATGGATGTTGTAGAGATACAAGTAGGAATAGATGGAGCAAATTGAATTTAGCTTAGTTCACTAGGTTCCTTGTGGTAAACCTATCTGAGTTAGAATTTTTTTACATTATATATAACATAATCTGTCAAAGATGTTTATCCAGGTAGAGTATTTGTGTGTATGTTCATTGGAGTGAGCGTGCATTCATGAATATAAGTGTCTATAATGTGCTAAAAGACAACAAAATCAGTGTAATGTATATATATAACCTTCACAAAAATATACATGTTTTTTTAAATAACGACACCGTCGATTTTATTTAGAAGGAGAAGAATTGAAAAAAAAACAAGTGTTAGCCTGGTTTTTTTAGTGAAAACCAGCCATAAAACCACACAACTAGAAGGGAATGCTGCTTAGGAGAGTTAGGACAATTATGCGAATGAAACAATTTCAAATTTGAATGAGTGGCATCTCAAGCAACAAGTCAGCAACTAGCTTGAATGGCATCCGGAAATTTGAGCAACCGGGTACCTTGGCACCAAAGAGCCGAGTACCATATGGGGCTCCCATCAAACCGCGCGGCACACGCAAACACCAAAGAATCGGAACCGTACCACAACATGCCATTTGGGCACCCCGGGTGCACAAGAACTCCACAAAAAAAAAAAAAGCCTACGAGATATGAAGATAACTAGATAAGATGCCATTGCTCGCCGGTGCCACACCGCCGAATAACGCTATCCTGCAACAAAGTACAGGACAGAGAAGTGACAAACAGCTGCCGTCTATCTATCCATCACTCGAAAACAAATGCAAGACCAAGACGCATGACACAACAAAGCCCGTGCCCGTGCCGCCCTTAAACGTCACTGCCGCAGCCGGAATGATAATCTAATTATTGGTCTGCGCCTGCGCCTGCGCCCAGGTGTTGTGACCTCCATCCATGGCCTCGAGGTGTCGATCGATCGCGTCGAAAGATTTGGGGCTGCGCATGCGCAACCAGTGATGTTTCTTTCCGTGTTCTGATTCGCCGCCCGAGCCCAACTGCTCCGCAGACTTTCTCGGGCTTTTTTCTGCGAGCGGTCAGCGTCTGAATTCTGAAACCCCCTGTGGGATCGAGGTGTCGTCGCTCGCCGTGCTCCTGTCCATTTCGGCCGCCTCTAGAATACGGTCGTCCTTTGCGTGACCCGGTTTGGGACGACGCTGCTTCTTCTAGAAGGTGACTAGAGGGTTTGGTACTTCGGTCCAGCCAAGCCTGCCTTCTTTTAAATTTCTTCTGTTGAGGTCAGCTGATCCAGTCCGTTCTGCTCGAGGTCAGGCCCGGTCCCGAGATTTTGGTGGCCCGGGGCGAAACTAAAAAGTGGGCCCTTTAATAATAACATTAGTAGTAATAATGTTTTAAAAATTTAATAAAAGTAATATTAATAACAAGTTATTTCAATAACAAGTTTTTTTTATCTACACTAGAGGTATTGTCATATTGAATCAACTCAGGAAAACTAGAAAATTATCGGGTTAGAGTATTTCTGTGCTTCTGCACCTATCCAATGAATCAATTCGGTTTAGGCTGCCTGAAATTAATGTTCTAGCCTAATGCATGGATAATGTATTCTCAACCCTAAACAGTTGAGTCCTGAAGTACTAAAAAATTTACAGAGAACAAATTACATATCAGATACATACAGATGAATAGTATTGAACTTTTAAGAACAGCATAGGGAGAAATATGCATTACCGTCTGGCGCTCTCGTGTAGTCGCCATTGCCCACCATTCGTCAATGTCGCCGCGTCGGCGAGGCCTCAGATCGATCGGAGTACGAGGAGACGATGAGCCAATAGCGCGTGATTGACGGCGCCCGCGTCTATGCAAAACGAGGTCGGATGGTCTTTATGGTATCCAATACCACTGA
>OAMR01000993.1:184910-202706 GCA_900205405.1 Echinochloa crus-galli
TCGCGGGCCGCGGCCGGCGCGGGCTGGGCTGCTGCTGCTGCTGCGGCAGCTCGACCTCGTCCCTCATCTTGGCGATCGCCGCCGGCCCGGGCAGCCGCTTGCGGACCATGGCGCGCAGCCGCTGGCACTCGGCCTCGAGCTCGGCGATCCGGCTCAGGTGCTCCGCCTGCTGCCGGCGCGCGGCGTCGGCGGACTTGAGGTCGTACTCGCGCTCCCGGCCGCGGACCTCCAGCTCCTTCTGCAGCATGCGCACCTCGTACTGCAGCGACGCGGCCTGCTTCTGCGCCGCCTCCAGCCGCGCCGTCGCGGCGGCGAGCTTGCCGCCGGCGGCCGCCCCGGAGTCCCGGAGCTCCCCGATCAGCGCGTCCTTGGCGTCCGCAGCCTTGCGGAGGCTGTTGTTCTCGGCGGCGAGCTTCGCGGCCTTCTTGTTCGCGTCCTCCAGCTTCTGCTGGAGCTCGCGCACCTTCCTCTTCTCCGAGGATATCTCGTTGGCGGCCTCCATGATGATCTGCTCACGCTCTTCTCGGGCAATGACCAGCCGCTCCATGCAGGTCCTCAGAGCTTCTTCCATTTCAGCCATTGTGACCTTGATGCTAAGATGCTTGCTTCTTCAGCTCCTCCCTTGTGTGAAAATAATCACCAACAACTTTTTTTTCCTGGAAGCAACAGTGTCAATTTAACAATTTTTGCATAAACAAAGAATTTACGTTTCTGTCAGCATAATTGTGGTGTGGCCAACCCAATAAGGTCTGCATGATGCTCTTTCTTATTTATGAAACCCCAACAACTGCGCTAGTTTGCTTTTCACGTTTTACCAAACACAGCTGCTAAAGATAAAATGTCCTAGAACTGAACAGTTCTGCATTCCATCCACCAAGCTTTTGTAAAGGAGACACGAAAATGTGTGGGTTCTGAAGCAACCGCTACAAGTTGATGTGTCTCATTCGGAAGAAAAAAGAACCTGCTGTTAACTGAACTCTTTGACATCAGAAGCATTGAAAAATTGTTCTTATGAATTTATGACCACCAAACTACAGAAGTACTCTTGGGCCATACTAAACCCTATCTGCCGTTTTCTCAAAAGCGCGAAAATCGTCTGAACCCTGATCCAAAATTTGATTTTGGGCGCTCCGATCCGAGTCAGATGAACTGATTATCTTCTGTAACAACTTCCTAAAGATTTGAGTTTGTGACTGAGTTTGCTCATCGCGAAACTGTAAGATTAGCAGTAGCACTGTATCACGTTCAGTTGAAACTCTACAGACAGCTGAAATATTAGGATGAAGAAACAAACTGCAAACCTTCCAGAGCAATCACTCTCAGTCTCAAACACACTACCAGTATAGGTGCAAAACTAAAGCACAACGTTAACCTGAATGAACAGCATTTCTATCTGAAGTTCAAGAGCTGAGCAGAGAGATTATTGCGGGCAAACGAGGAAAACAAGTGATAAACCTTTATTTTCCAGTACCTGGTTGATCAGGTTATGCAATCCTTCAGGCACCAGGGATGCATAGCTAGCTCCTCAGTCAAGACGCCTCAACAGGAGCAGGGAAGTCGAGCATGAATCAAGAAACACTATCTGCCCAATGGAGAGTGGAACGCAACCTCACTCGCTCAGGGCAGGCAGTAGTATTGGCATATGGTCGGTGTGCCTTGAAGGGAGGTTACAGGAGTGGAGCGAGCCTGTTGAGGAGGAAGCCGTCAAGGGGGGCAGCGCGGGTGGCGCTTTCGATTGGAGGGAAGCGGAGGAGTCAGGGAAGACGCTGAAGCCTGGTGGTTCAGGCATGCTGTCAGAAAGACTGAAAGCTGGAGCAGTTGGGCTGTTCAGTTCTGGGTACTACCACACACGACCCTACCGGAGATCAGTGGTGGCTTCTTCCTCCTCTTGACATGGCTGCTCCTGCTGGCGGATCAGGATAGCCACTTTGCACGCGACGGCTGGAAATTGCATTCCAATTGTGGGCATCAATTTCATTTCTTCTTGGAAATGATAGCATCGGTTTCATGAGTTCATTGATTTTTTTAGAAAAAGAAATATTTCGCATTGCTAGTGTGATTCACATTCTGAATTACCTATTAAAATTCCAGATAGGTTACTGGATACCTTTTTCTTCAGGGGATCGATGTGCCATGGCACCTTGTGGCCGTTGGGTTGACGAAGACAGGTTGGTAAAAAGGCGCCGTCAGCAGTTTAGACTGCTTTTATGGTTTAAGACCAAATCACTGACCCGTCTATGCCACCACTCGGTAGACTGGCAAAAAGAAAAAAAGTAGAAAACTCATGAGCCACCGTCCCATTACAGGAGAAATGTGGAGCACAACATCGAACATGCTCTCCACGAGTTAGGTCCATGGGCACATGCACATGTGTGAATCTTACTCAAATGAAAAGAACTCACTCGCTTTTTGGTGCTGAATCAAAGCCATCCAGCGTACCAATATAATCCGTGAGACCGTTCCCTCTTAATGAAATACGTGCGTAAGGCACGGTCGCGAAATAGTCCGCGAGACCGTGACTTTCACAATCACACTGCGAGCACTGACCGAATGAACAGCAGGATTCAGTTGTACAGTCTCAATTAGATACTTGGATTTCGACAGTAAACGTAGTACAAGATCCTTTAAAGCGCAAGCGGCAGCTGCCCTGCACTTGTCATCGGCTAGTGCTAGATTTGCAGCGGCGGTTGGGGAGGGCGGAGCCGTAGCATCTCGGGCCGAATGGAATGGAACGCCAGGACAGCGCGCACTTGGGCGCTAGTGCAGGCAGGGGCGCGTCGCGTCGCGTCGCCCCCCGGCTGCCGGTGCCCGTACGTGGGGCAGGCGCCTGAGGTGAGCTCGGCACCAAACCACTTGCTACACGGCGGTTCGCGGTGGGTTCGGCGAGCACTTCTGGCTCGGTCGCGCTTGCATCTTGCGGTTGGTTGCCCGGCGACGTCCCACTGAGACGGGGTGCGGGGTCAGGATGCAAGCGGGGCGGGCTTTGCCGCAAGCCCGCCGGGCAAACCCGCGCCGCAAGCCCGCGTAAGACCGCAATTCTGCCCGCGTCAGTGGTGCGGCCAACCCGCACAGCCCGGCGGCACCGCAATCCGCGTCCTCCGCGTGGTCTCCGTCATGCGCCGCCTCCACGAGATCCTCACCACGCGCTTCAAGGTCTACCTCATCATGGAGCTCACCCCGGCGGCGGCCTCCTGTCCCGCCTCGCGTCCCTCCCGGCGCGCCGGCTCCCCGAGCGCCGAGCATGCGGCACGCCGCGTGTTCCTGCAACTGGCGTTGGCGCTCGCCTACGGCCACGCCCGCGGCGTGTTCTACCGCGACGTGAAGCCCCAGAACTTGCTCCTCGACGCCGGCGGCGACCTCAAGGCCTCCGACTTCGGGCTCGCCGCGCTCCCGGACTTGCTCCGCGACGATGGCCGCCTGCACACGGCCTGCGGCACGCTGGCGTTCGCGGCGCCTGAGGTGCTCCGCCGCAGGGTCTACGACGGCGCCAAAGCCGACGCCTGGTCCTGCGGCGTCATCCTCTTCGCCCTCCTCGCCGGTCGCCTTCCCTTCGACGAAACGCTGGGAGCGCGACGGTGGCCCGCGATTCCTTCCCGAGCTGTCGTGGCCGCTCCCGCTGCCGGCGTTTGCTCGCGCCAAGGCTCGAAGAAGGACGCCGACTCGCCCCCTGTGCCAAGCCCGCCTCCGCCGCCGCGGTTGGTGGAGATGTCGGGGCTGGTGGAGATGTCGGAGGTGTCGCCGGAGCTGATATTCGACCTGGCGCCAGACGCTCGAGGAGGAACCCTGGCTGCAACATTTTCTGCACCCAGTGCAATGGCCGCGCGCTGGGCTCTTTCTGTCAGGCCGACCATGCAGGCCATGAACTCATACAGGTATACAACGACCGTGGCAAAAAGCTTATTGGTTTCGAGGTGATTTCCGGTGTGTCCGAGATAGAGCACCTGCTGAGCGTGTCGCTGGTGCAGACCTACCTCATCAATGGCGAGCCAGCGGTGTTCCTGGAAAAGAGGCCCCATTACGGGGCAGGGGAAGCCAGGCGCAAACAAAGCAGAGGCAGAGGATTGCCACTGCGATTGGAGTCTTGTGATTAGCCATGGCTCAATCCCTCCGCTCCAGATTCCTCCTCGACTCACTGCAACCGGCTCAGATGCGGCTCTACGCGGGTTGCCGCATAATCCGCAAAACAATCACGGCGGTACGCGGGCTGCCGCATGAGCCCGCGTATGCCTGTGTGGCTCGTGCGGACGCGGGGCGGGCAGCCGCAACCCGCCCCGCTTGCATCCTGAGTGCGGGGTGCTATGCGAGCGAGAGGAGACGGAAAAGATTTTTTTTTAGAAGGAGGCGACGGAAAATATTGGAGCAGCAGCCGAGGAATGAAGCTGAAATGGGCGTGTCATCGTAATGTCCCGAGGTTGGGAAATTGAGTATCGGAGAGTATTGAGAAGGATGGAAGTGGATTGAGGAGATTTTGATTTATATGAAGAATTGCTCCACTCTAAAGTCTATAATCCACTCCAATACTCTATTTTCGAAACAAAGCCTGGCGGATTCTTTTTGGGGCTTGCTCATGAGTTAAGGTGATGGTGGCCCCCTTGGACCTTGGTACACTCGTCCATACATCCAGTGTAAGTGTACAGATTTCAAACATGTACGAGTAACCAGTATTTGTTATGACAAGTTTTACACTCGTACCTATATTTTACAAAATGCTTTTTTTAGTAGAGTGTGATTTCAAATTTCGTATCTTAACTATCAGATGTTCATGTATGAAAATGTGTACTCTAAGCATGGTGCCATGTCCATCCACATCACTATGGCACCATGTCCATAACCATATCAGGCCCAAGTTGGGCCATGATCAGACTCGGACCACCATTTTTTAGGGTGAAAATAAATAATTTAATTGTTTTTGGGATCAGCACTAAAATTTCAGCACCCCGCCGGCCATAGTGCGCGTCGAGCTCGAGGGTAGTGTGGGTGGTGCTGGACTGGCGGTGTAGGGAGATGGGGATACGGATGAACTTTACTTCAAAATTAATATGGATTTGAACCGATTGTATATTAGTTGGCAAAGTTTTTTTGGTGGATCATCCTATCAGCATTCGAGTCTTCAACTTTGCGGTAATTTTATCAATCTTATATCTGCAAGACCATTGTATCTGCATCTATACTGGTCTTCCGTAAAAAAATATATAATATGGGTCCACAAGTAATAGACCCCTTTTAATCGCTTGTATATACGAAACAAGAGTAGATTGTCTACATCTCCCTCTACCCTTAGTTAATTTTTTTGCGATAATCCTTTAACTCTTAGTTAAGTACTACCCTCCACCAGAAATTACAATTTGTTTCAAATTTTCTACTACCTCCGTTCCAAATTACTATTCATTGTTGACTTTTTCTCGTAGCATTTGACCATATGTCGTATTCAAAAAATTTACAAGTGTTATTTCTTTTATTTGTGGCTTAATTTATCATCACATATACTTTATATATGACTTGTTTTTTCTCATATTTGGACAAAACTTTTGAATAAGATGAATGGTCAAACGTTGTGAAAAAAGTCAACAACGAATAGTAATTTGGAACAGAGGGAGTAGATAAATATATTTTCTATACGCTATTTTTTCTAAATGTATAACAAAAATACTACGTATCTATACTATAAAGATCCAAAACTTTCGAGGGTCGACGGGCCCATAAATCATTGAAACATTATCCCTTTTGTCTTGAAGAGTTTGATTAAACAGTCCATGAAAAAAACATGCGCTTACATAGAATCGCCGAGTTCGTAACCAATACGATCTTTGGCTAATTATCCGTTATATAATCTTACTTTTTATTAAATGTGCATTTCTATTAAGCGTGTGTATTGCACATAAGTTCTTGCTAGTGTGAAAGAAATCAAAACAGGTTGTAATTTGGTACGGAGGAATATCTTTAAGGTGGATGTAATCTCCATAAACGAAATCTGCTCCATTACTCCTCAAACCAGATGCTTCCACGTGTCCCTAAACCATCAGATGGAGTATGTTTTTTTTTTGAGGAGAATCAGATGGAGTATACCTTCGCGTTCCTTTGCGTAGGTGCCGGGGACGGCCCATTTGAGACATATCCAAAGCTACCTCGAGGGCCCAAGAACACCTCCATGCCTCGTTTCAGCTTCTCACCCACACAACTATGATGGCAAGAGGAGCTCGGAGGATTAAATTAAGTTGAATCCATGTCATATCGGATGTAAAGATGCCAATAAGAAGTATTAAAAATAGATTAATTAAAAAAATCTATTACACTAATTCGCGATACGAATCTATTAAGCCTAATTAGTTCATAACTTGACAATGTGCTACAATAAACATATGTTATATTAGGCTTAATAGACTCGTCCCGCGAATTAGCCTTTATTTATCTAATAAGTTTAATAATTAATCTATATTTAATACTTTTAATTAACATTCTTACATATATATATATATATATATATATAATGTGATATGCACTAAAAATTTTATTTTCACTATGGGCCAGTTACGATAAGGAATGTATGTATTTCAAAAAAAAAGAATGTACCCATCCTCGCTTTGCATTCCATTATTCTTCATAACCTGCTGCAATACTTTGTGACTGGCCATTGATACTGTACACAAGTGCTTATATGATGAGACTAAAACATGTCATCAAGTATGAAGCAATAATCAGTCGCCGACCTTAATAGCTTTATAATTTATTAAACATCAAAATTCTATATATAGTATATGTCAAATGCATATTTATGATCCATAAACTGCATTGGAAAAATAGATACTGGCCTAACTCTGGATGGCGCGGCAACGCCGCGCCCACAGAGTTCTAGTATTTACTGAATTAATAATGGGGTAATATTGAGAAAAAGGTAAAGACTATCACGTAGTTGAGCAATAAGTATTTTGAAGATTGTACAAAACTCAATAGGTCAACAAATATTGTGAATCAAAGAGGTCGCTACTATTCAGCCTTTATCCCTAGGGATTTTTTTTTGCGTAAATTCCTTATTTGACCGAAGTCGGGAGGGGAAGCCCCTACCTATTTTTTATTTCGAACCTAATTATTCGCTTCCACATGGAGTTGAACTTGGCTCTACTGGATGCTACTCAGGTTTTCTAACCACTAGGCTAGAGGCCATTTCACAGTAAATTCTTTATTTGGCCCTAAAATAAAACCTGGTTCCCTTTTTTGGCCCAGAAATTTTTTTCGTTCTTTATTTGACGCTGAATGCTAACTTCATTCTTTATTTGATATTTTCATCACTTTAAAAGTTAAGTCAGAAAAAACGTCCTTCAAATCATCTCAAAAAATCATAGAATTTTTTTCTAATAATATAACAAATAGATATTAACATATGTTATTCAAAACAATACATGCACCTTTATAGTTTTAAACTTAAAAATCACCAAACTAGAACATTTTAAAACTAATCTAAATTTTATGGCACTAAAATACTTTCAAAAAATTAAAGAAAATTAAGAAATATTTGTTATATGTGATACAATAGTGTATAAAATTATTTCTATCATAAGTTAATAGATAATTATGAGTTTCATCATAATCTCCCAAATACCATGTTCTTCCCAATTCTATATGTAACTTATATCAGAAAATAATTTTGTAAACTACCACATTACATATGGTTAATAGTTATTATTTTTCATAATTTTTTGAAAGTATTTTGGTGCCATAAAATACATATTAGTTTTAAATATAGTCTAATTTAGTGAATTTTAATTTTAAAACTATAAAGGTGGATGTGTTCTTTTAAATAAAATACATTCATATCTATATGTTATATCATCAGAAAAAGTTTCATGAATTTTGAAGGTTCTTTTGAGGTTGTTGCGACAAGAATATCAAATAAGAAAGAAATTTAGATATCAGTGTTAAATAGAGAAAGAAACTTTTTATGACAAAAAAGAAACCGATATTTGTTTTAGGGTCAAACGAGAAATTTGCTCATTTTTTTTTCCAACGCTGGCATAGAGACTTGACGCCAGAGTGCGTGCCTGCTGGGCTGACTGCAGTGCGTTCACCCAAATCACAGAATTGCCCCTCACTCTCTCTCTCTCTCTCTCTCTCTTCACGTTTCAGCTCTGTCTGCCCCCATTCTCTCCCTCTCTCGTGGGCCGTGGCCTTCAGTTCCTGGCGGCGCCGACTAGGCGAGCGGCGACGCCCTTCGACTCTTCTTCGCCGGCGACGAGCACCCACCAGGTATTCTCGCCTCCTCTCTTCCCTTCCTGCTGTGCGTAATAGAGCGCCCAAACCCTAAAGCTGTGTTCGGATCTGCGCCAATTACAAATACGTACATGTATTATACTGGATCCGCCCCTGGTGGTTCAACTGAACCCCACGCTACTCCGATTCATGCCCTTAGTTCTCGAAAGCTGTAGAATTGCACTATTGCAGATCTAGCTAGAGCAAATGACGGAGTGTTGTATGGGAAGTGGGCACCGACATCTATGAATACTATTTGTTAGGCTTGTCTAGTAATTCTGTGGTGTTTTTCTCCTATCGTCTCTATCGTCTCCAATCCTCACTGCTGATACTTACAAAAAAATATATTTTTTTGTATTTTTTGATTGGGTGCTTTAAAATTCACCTCTCACATTCACCAATTTGTGGATCAGCTCTATTGCAAAGTGTGTCCAGAGCTTTAATTTGTATCAGAGTATTGACTTGTATGCGATGCCACCTCTTCGTTTATGAGTGCTAATGTCAACTTGTATGATTGCCAAACTGACTTTCAATTGCAATTCGTGTTGAAGGTGGATTGCCTGATCTGATACTTACAAAATTGGGTTGAACTCTACATGTCAAGAAAGTATGGCACCAGGAAGCAAGGCGGAGAGAAAAGCAGCATTAGATGCTGGAGCATGGATGTTCAATGTTGTAACATCAGTTGGCATCATCATGGTCAACAAAGCCTTAATGGCGACACATGGCTTTAGTTTTGGTAAGATACTGACAGTGATTTAATCATTATTCTTGTTTTCCATGTGTGTTATCACTTCTATCTAGAGTTAGACTATGGTTGTGAAGAAAATCTTTCAGATGTCTTGTACTAATGCTGTTTTCTACTGTTTGTTTGTACAGCTACAACATTGACTGGACTTCATTTTGCCACCACAACCTTGATGACATTAGTAATGAAATGGCTGGGATATATTCAGCCATCCTATTTGCCATTACCAGAACTAGTAAAATTTGTCTTCTTTGCAAACCTATCCATCGTTGGGATGAATGTTAGTTTGATGTGGAACTCTGTTGGATTCTATCAGGTGAAGATGACAACTTTGGTATTTTATCAGTATTGGAGTGAAAATACATATAGTGAACTGTGTGTCTTGCTTTTTCAGATTGCGAAGTTGTGTATCATTCCAGTCTTGTGCATTCTGGAAATCCTATTTGACAAAGTCCGTTACTCAAGAGATACAAAGCTCAGTATAGTGCTTGTCCTGGTGGGTGTTGCTGTATGTACTGTTACGGATGTTAGTGTCAACTCTCAAGGGTTATTAGCTGCAGTAATAGCTGTTTGGAGCACAGCACTACAACAGCATGTGAGTATTATTGATATTAGATCTTGTCCTTTGTTATGCATATACCTGCATAATCCATTTTTCTTAATGACAGTGATCCTGCCTTAACCCTTATTTGTATAGCTTGGCTTCTAACTTAGCAGTTTCATTTATAATTTCTAACGGAAGTATTATGTACAGAATTTTCAAAATTTCTGGTAACTTATCCTCAAAACCAAATTTCCTCAGTTCCTGGAGGTCTTGTGAGCAGAAGAATCTTTTGGGCCTTGTTAATTTTCAAAGAGAAGTTTAGTGATAACTAAATAAACTTCAACCTTTTGGACCTGGTTAATTTTCAGTTAACTACTGTTGGCCGTGTGCACCTTTTCACTTTCACAATAGCCTTTAATTCTATATTATCACTTTAATGTGTTTGATCTCCTCTTCTATCCTGCAGTATGTTCATCACCTTCAGCGGAAGTACTCACTTGGCTCATTCAACCTCTTAGGTCATACTGCCCCAGCTCAGGCAGCATCATTGTTAGTATTGGGGCCTTTTGTGGACTTCTGGCTGACCAACAAAAGAGTTGATACTTTTAACTACACATCAATAGTCACGGTATGTGATGCATATTCTGAATCAGTTTTGCTTATATCTTTGCACAATTGTTTCATGAGGAACCCATCTATTTCAGTCCAGCTAGTTTGGCACTGTATATCCCCCTGTTAGTTTTTTTTTACACCTTTGACATGGTCCAAAAACACATGTTTGAGCAGAACTTCCATCGTGCACTTATAAAACTGGATATTTTCAAGGTATAAAGTGCTATCAGAGATATTTTTTAGGCAAGATATTCATTTCCATGTGTCCAATCTAAATAAAGTTAGACCACATATTATGTCCCAAAAGCACCATTCTTTTTTGATTGGAGGGTGCAAGATTCATATTTGTCAATGATTCCATATGAGCTAGATTTTCAGGATCATTAAGTGATTAGTTTTGCTTGGAACACACATGTTGTGCAGTGGGTTTGGTGCAAAGACTAAGTAATAGTGTCTGGCATTGGGGCCATGGCAACATTGAAGATTGACTTGGAGCCTTGTTTCTCCAAAGTAATGTTCAGGGTGTTCACTACTGATAGTAGTTTAGTTCGACCATGATAAATAGCATATTGCTTCATAACAGCTTCTAGACATGTGGGAAATATTCTGTTTTCAACTTCTAGAGTTTTTTTTAACCAGTAGCACAGTACACTGACATGAGTTTGTGGTATATATATTTGAATTTTAGTAATTCTTTCAATTGATGCGATATTCTCACTCTTCAGTGTTGGCTTGACCAACCTGGGCAAGACTTCTCTAATTTTCTTGTCAAATGTTTGACTTTTCAGTTCTTCATCGTGTTGTCATGCATAATTGCTGTTGGGACCAATCTAAGCCAATTCATATGCATTGGAAGATTCACAGCCGTCTCATTCCAAGTTCTAGGCCACATGAAGACGATTCTCGTGCTGACCTTGGGGTTCCTTTTCTTTGGGAAAGAGGGCCTCAATTTCCACGTAGCCCTCGGCATGCTTCTAGCCGTGATTGGCATGATTTGGTATGGGAACGCATCATCGAAACCCGGAGGGAAAGAGCGACAGGTTTACTCGACGCCAAGCGAGAAGACTCAGAAGCATGGGATATTGTCCTCGCAGTCCGAGCTTGATCAGAAGGTCTGAAGTGAGAACAGCACAGACATCGAGTGCTTGAACACGGATCAGACTAATTTATTCTTTTTATACATTTTTTAGGAATATGTTTCTATAGAATTGTAGGCCATAGCAGAAAGAGGGTACCTGGGCAAAAGCCCCAAGGATTTACTTTTGCAGCGAATATGTCAACATCTAAGCTGGCAGATACTTGATTTGTAATAGTCATTCTGTGACTCAGTATATTTTTGGTATTCCTGTTCCATGGAGTAGTGGCTGTTGCAAGTCAGCTGCACGTCTCCGCTGGACAACGAGACACTAGTGACGCTGGTTCTGCGGCTTCTGCCACCGGCGGCGTGAAGTCCCGTTTGCAAGGCGGGTGAGCATCACAAACAGCAGTAAGAACCATTCAGGTTATAAATGACTGGGCGCATCAAGATTAAGAAGCTGCACATTACACGATTAACGAAGTTGAAATAGTAGCTCAAGTGAGAAAAGCATATGATTAGAATATGCGGAACAAAGATCTTCGCACAAGTCGATTGATTTACATTCATCCGTTTAAATCTCATCATGAGCCACTGAAGTGGATGTAAGGAAGACGAGAGGCACAAAAGTCTGGTGCCACTCAAGCTTAAATTCAGAAGCATGCAGTTAACAGCACTGGCAACAATGAAGTGAAGAGTAAAGATTACACCGATTTCCTCTAAATCTCTCTTTCTGGAATCTCTCAAACTACCTAGCACGTTCAAAGCTCCTACTCGCCAGACTGATTCAGCACCTCTTAATTCCAAAATGCAGTTTGCACTGATCAACTACCTGAACAGGTTAAGATCTGAATGGATGAACGCCGTGTGAGATACAAATGGAACATTAGGATACACCCCTTTAAGTGCACACCTCATGCACTCAACAACTGTGAAGATCTGAATGAAGGCAATTGTCATCCAGAAATATGCCATTGGTTTACCCTGGAAAACAATGCTTGGACTCCAGTTGATTGCGGTGGCCAGAGCTTGTGAGCCAGTATCAAGCAGGATAGCCAATATCACGTGAAACCGCAAGAAGTGCGGCGACCACTTCCGCCTCACAACAAAGAAGTATATGGTCATGAAGATCACCAGAAAAAGCCACCCGGGGAGTAGAGCCATTGTATCAATGAAGGCATAAAGCAGGCTAAATCTTTGCAAGTATGGATGAAGCTGGTAGATGGCATCTGCGTGTCCCCACATGTTGTGCAGTGGCAGAAGATACGGAACACACGCTAGGGACCTCCACCACCATTTAGGTTTGGAAGTTAACTCAGGATAGCTGAATGACGATAAAGATGCTTGACAAGCAACTTGAGTTCTTGGGCGCAATTTGGGGGATGACAGCAGTGGCTTGATGCCCTTGATGGGATCATACTTTGCAAAGGATGAAGATAGAGCATGGCGATGAAAATCCGCTCCAGCTGAAAGGAAGAAATTTCTTGTCATATGAAAATCAATAATAATTCCAACATTATCGTTGCCAAAGGAAGGCTTATGTTCTGAGATAGTTCACCATAAATGTAGACAAGTAACTTTAGCACAAAGGATGAATCAATTGGAGAAAGTACGTAACTACTCATTATAACATGAAAGAGTATTCACAGTAACTATTGCAAACTTGCAAAAGAAGCAGAATTTCAGAACAATCACCACAAGAAAGTCAATATGAATTATTCTTTTGTAACTTAGTGTATATTATCGATATGGGAGGATCTGAAGGCCAGAATGCCAGATTCTATACATGTATGTACAATTCTCTTTAGCATAACACCATTAATTGAACTGGACTGAATCTTAATCCATATGGATAATAAAATGCATTGTTAAAGATCAGATGCCAATGCCATAATGTCATGAAGTGCACACGGAACCGTAGCAAAACTTTTGCTGTCACTGACATATTTTGTACATTGAAATTCTAAACTCCCATTGCTTTTGGAAAAATAAGTAATACAGGTTATTAAACCCATTGGGTTTTCAGAGTTAATAGACAAGAATGGATTTCATCCTACAAACTGCCTTCTACCATTAACTAATCTCAAAAAATCAATCACCCTATATTCTGCCAGGGAAGCATGTAACAGTCGAAATTAATTTATTAACTTGCTCCCTTGATCATGCAACTTCATATTTTCTGAAAGAAACAAATGCTGACAATTTGGTCTGGAGGAACAAATACAATAAAGCTAAGATATCTCAAAATACAGTTGGACAGAAATTCCCCAATTATGTCGCACAATAGTTCAAACTACAGTTATTCTTCCCACGAAAGTATATTACAAAGGATAATGGTCTTGCTGATCAAGAATTCAAGATAAAGCTTCAGTGGTGACAATAAGCCAATAAGCGCAGCGTAACTACACTCAAGCATATCCAGATGATAATTCAACCAATGCTGTCGGGTAGCCCACTACAATACTGAATACATATGAATTGGATGGCATTTTCATAGAGAAAGTTAGCCTCCTCAAAGCGAAGTGACACAAAGAACACTAATTCACACCAGTAAAATTCACCATAAGGAAGGAAACAAGGTGAATTTACCTCTCAAAGCGAAGGATTTCTGTTCACGACGAAATGCAGGATCCCGCAGGTTCAGAAACGCCGCCGGCCTAGCACGCAAAGACCGCCCCGCGGAAGGGCCATATCGGCTCGCGGCAGGAACACCAAACAGCTGAGGGTTCGCAGTAGCCACTCCGTGAAGGGGAAACATCGCGTGCGAGCGGCGGACCTGACGACGGGTGTTAGGGTTCAGCTAAACCTCCCGCCAAGAAGTGGAAAACAAATTCGGCCCCAAGAATAATGCGCCTAAGCTATATAGGGCTTCCTTACCAGCAAAGGAGGAATCGAATCCGGATGGATCCTCGCTCTGAGCTAGCCCAACCGCCCAGGAGGGGGCGACGAGGAGGAGGAGGAAGAAAGGAGGAGTTCCTCTGGATTGGGGTGGAGCCGCGGAAGCGAGGAAAGGCGGGCGACAGATAGCCGCTTGTCACCGACGCCGGGAGTGGGGAGGATGATTGGGCTGCAAGGGTGAATTCGGCCCACGTGCAGCTTCTACGCTCTGTACTTTATGATTTTCCAGTTCATTTGCTGCATTGACGGCCCAGTTGTCCATAAGTTTTTTTTTTCGTTTTTCTTTCCTATCCACTTCCTTCTTGATTACCATTTAGTTATTCATTCATTATATTCCATTTTTTGATTGCTTATTGATGTATCTTTTTATTCTAATAATCTTTACGTAGATCTTCCTTTAATTATTTTCTTTTCTTTTCATTTTTTTATCGCTTGCCTTTTTCTTATTTTTGTTTTTTTACTTTTGCTAATAAATTTTATTATTATATTTTGCTTTTGTTCATTTTTATTTATAATACATTTTAAATATTTCTAATTTTTCCACACACAAAAAGAATGTTATTTTATGGTGGATGCAATCAGATATATCATACTCTATATGTGTTGTAAAGTATTTTCATATTTTTATTCATGTCCATCTACATAGCTTAACATCACTATTTTGCGGCAAGGCATGATGCCCTGTATGGTAATGCTGAACTTTAAACAATTAAATGAATTTTATCAAAGAGGGAAAACTGCAAATGCTATTAAGAAGTGGAAGGGACATGGTTTACTATTTGGGGTAATAATATGGACCTTTCATGACATCCTTTATTAATTATTAGAATCATATATAAGAGGACATTTTGCATGCCATATTTATTTTTCTGATATTCAGATCTTAGCCTTCACCTATTATTTGACCAATATCTTCTATATCTCAACATTAACAAAATAAAATATTATTGCTAATAAATTATCTTATTATTGAGAACCCCATCCATTAATCTAGCACCATGTGGGATTAGAGAATTCATATTAGTTCCACTAGACAATATAAAAAAAAAGATAAATTCTAGAAATTCCCACAAATAACAAAAACATTGGACAATCAATTATGTGACTCAATCACCATTGACAACAATAGCCATCCAACTACTTGCTCAAAAATTAGCTGCCAGTGTCATTTTGAGTAATAATTAAAGTAAACACTAAACCTGCATATGAATTA
The DNA here is from genome assembly GCA_900205405.1 of Echinochloa crus-galli. Taxonomy (NCBI): domain Eukaryota; kingdom Viridiplantae; phylum Streptophyta; class Magnoliopsida; order Poales; family Poaceae; genus Echinochloa; species Echinochloa crus-galli. The sequence goes on from OAMR01000993.1 coordinate 200,245, forward strand.
ACCATCTCATCTATTGATAAAATACTACTACCTCTATTTCAAATTGTAGGTCATTTTGGTTTTTCTATATTCATAGATTTTGATATGAATCTAGATATACGCTATGTCTAGATATATAGCAAAAATTATGAATCTAGAAATGCCAAAACGATCTACAATTTGGAACGGAGGAAGTAATATGCATATAGAATAGGCACCTCTTTCGCTAAATGAATAGAACGAAACTAACCCCCTAATTTGCATTTAAATTATCGATTCCTCCCTACCCCCTATACATGCTTCAAAATTACTCACTTACATCATTGTTATTACATAAAAATAATAATTGAAAATATACATGCATGATGTGTGCCACCATGTAAACCACATCTACGGGCATGCCAAGAAGCAATGGGCCTACCGATTTTATGCAAAATAATCATGGAAGGTTTTCTTGCCTCTTGGTTCTCTATTTCTCTTAGCTTAGCTTAGTTTGAATCCTATTTCTTTAGATATTATTTATTTTCCAATCAACTCTAATCTCCTAGAATCAAACAATAGCGTTGAAAGGCTAGGCAAGCAAAGTTACACTCTACTATGTTGAATGCTTTCTTCTTCTTTTTTGAGTATACAAATATGATGTAGGTAGTTACTACTCTTCCCATAAGATAGTATGGATGAGGTCGTATATATGAGACTTGTTGCCCTAGCCTAGACTTGTTCCCCTAGGTATGTTAAATTATATTAATACAACATATATAGCAAAGAATTACGTAAATTTGTCTGAATTAATTAAAACATTATAGTCTTCTAAAACCGCTAGACCATGGTACATTCGGCTTGATGAAGTACCAGTATAGAAGAAAAAAATAAATACAAGTATGCTGTCGTGAGAGGCTGCATATACATGACACATGACAAACACAACAAGGATAGGAAAGACCGAAAGACAATTGCAACAACACACTGCACCCTACTATACTGGGGCTATGCATGAAAGGACGACTAAATATAAATATGAGGTAAATGTATTCATCAGTCATCAGGCGTCCCCTGTACATCATTAGAGCTACAATGAAGTGAATGCTAAGGAGTAAGGTACGTACAAACTCACATGATCGACGTAGAGCCACAATATTGTGCAAAGACCTGAGAGATTGCTAACGTAGAAGGTTAATTTCGTTGTCGAGCATGACCCGTGCATATTGCACCAGTGGTAGTTGCAATGTCTCCCCTAAAGGTGGCATGCATGAGGTGGTGGTGTCGAGCGATGGCAACCTTACCAGAAAAGTTCAGTTCCCCTCACGGCAATGTTTGACGACTGGCGACAGACAAGTCAGCTGATAGGTTGGTACGGCCTATTATATTGATTCTTTCTCTTTGGCCTTAAATCAATTCTTTTTTTGCGGGTAATTCTTAAATCAATTCTTATTCTAATGCTTAGCATGCATGCACTCCATCGATCAAACTGCTGCCTATTTTCTCATATTTTACACCATTTTCGCCGAATCCACTGGAGTTGCTATGCTGTCTCTAGCACGATAACAACCCTGTCAGTTTATATTCCAGTGCATGGAAATTAAATGATCCTCAGTAACACTACACAGATAGAGGAACATATATAAGACTAACAAAGTAACTGTGACCAGAAAAAATATATGATGAAGTGTTATTCTCATAGAACGGTGATTGATTTGAGTCCTCTGAAGAGATCGATCAACTGGACCTTCTGAAACTACCCAAAACTAACAGCAAGTCAGGGCAAACTTACAACGCTAACTTTACTTCCCCTGCCCTGCCATTACCAGCTTCCAGAGAGGCAGCACCTTTTACGTGCATGCACGGGTTAATTGTGCGGAACCAGAACCTGAGAGTGCGTCGAAATATAACAAAACGATGAGATCAAAGACTCTAACCTAGACTTGATTCTTCTCTAGCTAGCTAATCCCCTATCACTAGCCACTAGCTCCCTGCCCTCTTCTTCATCATCTTCTTCTTCTTCTTCGATATGATCGTCTCGACCACCATTCACCCCATGCCATTGAAAGGAGAGCTCCAGTTGTTGGCGTACCCGTTGGCCCTCGCGATGCTCACCGTGGATCCCGAGCCCTGCGAGAACTGGTACCCGCTCCTCGCCGCGGCGTATGGGTCCCCGCCGGCGGTCGCCACCATGGCGTCGTACCCGATGAGCTTGCCCTCCTGGTCCTCCCCGTAGCTGCAGGTGCTGCCCTGGTTGGCCGTGCTGCTGTGCCCCTGGTCGGCCACGACGGTGCTCGACGGCATCAGGAAGGAGCCGCCGCCGCCGCCGCCGCCACCGAGGCAGCCCTGGTACCCGCCGGCGGCGGCGCCGCCGTTGTAGACCGTCGAGCTCGACGACGCCTGGAAGAAGTTGTGAGCGGCGGCGGCGCTGCCGAGGTGCAGCTGCTGGAGGTCCTGCAGGCTGTGCGCGGCGCCGGGGACGGAGGCGTCCTGCTCCGGCTTGC
>OAMR01000993.1:202773-228862 GCA_900205405.1 Echinochloa crus-galli
GAGCACGACGATTAGGATGCATGATTAGGGTTGTTGTCTGTTTCCCAATGCAGGTCATCAGGTACTCCTACTAGCAGCTAGCTAGCTATATGTTGCATATTGCATGCATGCATGCAGGGTGCAAACTGTGTGATTCAAAGCACTAGGGTTTTCTACTCGAGCCTTTGACCCCATGCCCCGATTTTCTCAGACAACTTTGAGACAAAAACTTGGAAAGGTACATTTGGGACATAGTTAATGCGCGGAGATCACTATTTTATGCCCCCATAGGGCAACATATAGAATATCTAATCTTCAGTTCTACGAGACGAAGATTTCAAGAAATTTGACTACAAACAAGTACGGGTCGATGACTTAGATCTTGGGGCTATAACAATATGAGTAGTCATTAACTAGTTTTAAGAATCTTCATTAAGCGAGCAATTTGGTTTTCATGGGGTCTCCTAAGTATCTTATTACTGATGAGTTCTCAAACAAAACAAAAAGGATCGGAAGAAAAGAAAAAGCAGCCACACTACTTACTGAATGTGCCCAAGTAGAGATCCTTGTTTCCTGCAACTCTCCCTATCCTTGCTTGCCATCTCCCATGCTGATGGTGCCTGTTCCATGAATAATATGGATTTCAATATTGAAACGAAGGTCTCATAAAATATCTTGTAAAATTCATTTATTCCCGAAAATGTGAAATAAAAATATGGATTGCATTGTGTGTATGCTATATCCGGATCATATACAATTGCCTGCTATTTGTGAAATTTCGTTACCTAGTTACTCCTCGATACTTTGATGCCCCACGAGAAAATCCACTGCTATTCCTGCATCAGTATTGGATCGAATTACAGTTAGCTGAATCATCCTATCAAGAGTTACACATTGAGATATGAAATAACCAGCAAATGCTACCTTCTTAGGTACGCAATATATTCCTGCCTAGTCATATGTTTCATTTCCTCGAGCTCTTTCTCGTAGTTACTTATCTGCAACAGTACGTAACATTTTAATTTGGTGAAACAGGAATATCAAATGTATTCAAGATGCAACAAAAAATATTTTAACGGAAAGTAGCTAGAACAAATAATAACAATGCTTTGATATTAAAAGCATAAGCAAAAAATCATATATAGAAAATTGCATACTGGGAAATTTGTTGTTGTAGTAGTGCCCCAATACTTGAGAGCTGCCAAATCATAAGCCCTTGCTGCCTTGTCCTCCTTGTCATAGCCCCCTATTAATAAGTGTACATGGATAAAATGGCAAGGTTCAGTCACTAAAATGCAAAGATTTATACAATGGGAATGCAAACGCCAAGAGCTAAGGTGAATGCATACCGAGATAAACTGCACAATGTTTCGATGTCATTCACGTAGGCAACATGTGAAGAAGCCAGAATATTGATGCAACAGAAGAAACAATGCTTCATCAGTATCTCAGGGTGCACATATATATACATACAATATATTTTCTAGTGCCATGGAGCAGTAAAGGGATATTGTGGATACATATTTCATTACCTTGCCTACCCTTGCGACTCTGCCCTTCCCTTCTACAACTATTATCCCAGAGATGAGCCTCATAACGCCCTGTCCATCTATGTCTGCGCACAAAACAAAAATCAAGTGCATAAATAAGCAAACAATAAAATTCAGATTTTTGCATATAGTACATTCATGATACATTTGTTGTTATTGTTACTACCATAGATATGTCTATATTCTAATTAAATACCCCAAAGCTAAACAAAAACATAGTTGCACTTGCAGATATATAGCTTTTTCGGTGTTCATTGCCTAATGGGGTAAAAGCAACAGCAATTATATCGTGCACTCGATCTACAACTACCATTTCATTTGTTAACCGCTTCATGATTAGTCAATGAATTCTACATGCACATATACTTCACAAGCACCTAAGTGATGATCAATGGCATATAGCTATCGTGATCACATCATATGAAAAGCTAATTCGATATCCCATCCACTTCCTTAGTAAACAAAGAGAGTGTACTTCTTTGTTCTTAGTAAACAAAGAGTGTACTTCTAAATTAATCATCTAGAGCAAAAGCAAAATAGCCGTGGCCACCGCCTCGAAAGATTGCATTATTAATATTTGCTACTAGCATAGATCTGATGATAGTTCATGTTATCGATGGATCGATCACGCTCAACAAGCAAGCCATCATTGTTATTTTCTAACTAACTGTAGAGTGCTAGTAGACCAATTTGAAATGAAGAAAAGAAACAAGAACAATATGTATCGAAGACACAAACTAATCAATGTGCTAACCTTGTTACACCTCGATATATAGAGGTCCTCTGCCCAAACGTGTCGATGGACTTCCTCGGGACGGCTTCTATCGCGCTGCTGGGCGAATCCATGGCGCCGCTCGCCCTCTTGTTCTCCAACGACGTGCTCTCCGAGGCCGCCGCTCCGCCGCCGCCGGCCGCAACCATGGGCAGGTGCGAGCCGGTGCTCATCGAGAGCGCTAGGCTCTGCGAGGTCGCTCCGGCCGCCACCGTGCCGTTCCTCCCCAGCGAATCCGAGCAGCCGAAGCTTCTGGCGCTGGCGTCGGTGCTCATCTCCTCCGGCTGCGGCGGCTGATGCGAGGGCGCCGGCGGCTGCGGCTGGGGCACCTGCTGGTTGTTCCGGAGCCAGGTCTTGATCATGGAGAGCTCCATGGTGTTGTTCCCGCTATTGCTGTTGGTGCTGCTGGTCATGGGCACGCCGGAGAAGAGGTAGCCGCCGGATTGGTCTTGCTCGGAGACGAACGAGTTGCCGCCGAGGAAGTCCTCGAGCTTGGGCTCGCCGTCTTCCATGGCCCTCTTGCCGCTGCCCCCGCCGCCGCTCGACCCGACGAGCATCGAGAGCTCCGACGCGCCGCCGTTGTAGTCCAGACCTCTCATGTTCCAATCTGTTCGCTCACGCGCACCCACAAAATCCATGAAAACCACATCAAATATCAAGAAAACAATGGGAGAAAAAGAAACCATGAAATAGTGTGCGTCATACGATACAAAAACCAGAAAGAGATCAATCATCTGGAGAAACAGCAGCCAGGTCGGCGATATATGCAGCCCTCGCTGCTCACCTTGGGTTTCTTGCTGGCCCCTGTTGAAGGCCTCCATGATGCCATAAGAAGCGTGATCGTCCCGGAGGCCCGGCACGCCGAGATGCCCGTCGGCGCCCTGCTGCGTCGGCAGGCCATAAAAGTCGGTGGCGCCGGAGATGTCGATGGCGCCGGCGGCAGGCGAGCTATCCTGATTAGGCTGCGGGTTGTCCTGGCCGGAGAGCGAGAAGCCCAGCCAGTTATTGGAGGAAGCCATTAGGGGAGGGCGGTGATAGAACAGTGAGGGTTAGGTCTATTTGTGATCAGAGGCGGTGGTAGCATTGGCGAGAGGGATCGGAGGAGAGGATGTGAGGTGGGCGTGTGGGACTTGGAAGCTGATAGGGGAATGGAGGTTGCTTTTGAGGGCCAGCGCTACATTTTGGGTCAATGTGAAGAGGGCGCAGCAGGAGAGAGGCCGGCCAGAAAAAATATCCGGATCCGGCCACCTGAGAGAGGAGTGAAAGTGTTGTACAAGGTCTGCATTTATAAGAGCTGGGTAGTAGGCCCTTTTTTTGCTTCTTAATCAAGGATTAAACAGGTCAAGGAAAAAGGCACATAAGATCTTGTAGATTTTGTTATTAAAAATGTTACTAGCTAGTACACTCAAGTAAAGAAGAAAATATAGTGAGCGAGCTTGGGAGCACATGGAGATTATCTGAGTGCAATTTGCTTTACCAACCAGAAATGCTAGTTCTAGAATGTCAGAGTTTCATATTATTAGAGTTAGACGAGTGCATGCATGGTTTAACTATTGCCAAAGCGTAATCTCTATAGTCCCATTTTTTATCGAGTGGACCAAAAGTTTTTCTCTTTTCTTTTCTGGCGAGGAAAGTGGACCCACGTTTGATCAGTCAGCACATCATTATCGATACAGATTCAACGTTCACAGGAAATTACTACCCCGGCCGGGCCAAATGAAAGGTTAACCCGCGTGGCTCTTGAGTTGCCCAACTCGCGTTTGTTCATATATCATATGCATTCCAAAGATCGAGCTGCTTTCACATCCACATCTGCAGTAAGTAGTTTCCTATCATAGAAGTATTAATTCACACGGTCCATATCCTATCCATTTCGCAGCACCTCCAGTCTGAAAAGAAAGCTGACCCCGGATCGAACGTGTCCAGAACGTACAGGGATCGCATCAGCTAGCCACGAAGGTGATCGATCGCCTGCAGTTTAAACTAAAAGCGATCAGCCCAACATTTCCTTGGATCTCAATCAATCATACTCCGTAGGATCGAAGCCGAAGCTAGCTAGCATCCGATAAGGTGCATGCGCACGCGACGCGCCATGCAACCGTGCGCCCACGCACGCACCCATGCATGCATGCACTTGGTGCGAGCGAGCGGCCAGGCGGGTACTGTGCGGACGGTTCGTCCCGTCCAACGGCGGCGAATCCAGCGAAAGATTCCCCCCCGAAAAGAAAAAGGCCGGCGCGGCCAGCGGGCTCGTGTCGCGTCGCGCCCGCCGCGGCGGTCAAACCCCCCACCCCGGCCGCGCGCGCGCACGCACGCACACCTGTGGAAGAAAGGGGAAGCTAGAGAAGTGGCGGAACCGCCAGCGGATCGATCTCTGACATGTCGTGGGCGGGCGGGCGGAGGAGCCGCGGCACGCGACGGATTGGACTGGTATGACCTGCGCGCGCTTCTGCTTGGACGACGACTGACCGGCCGGCCGGCCGAACCCCGATCGAGTTTCGGAAATGGCGCATCATCAGTTTCTGGTTTTGGCAGCGGCGTGCAGCGCTGCATGCACGCGGCGCCATTGCTGCGCGCCTCAAGCCACCAATGCCGGCGTAGCTGAATGTTCTGCTGTGTTCTTGGACCAGGAGGAGAAGGATTGATGTGAGTTGTGTTCCTGCACCAGGAGGAGATTGCTTGATGTGAATAAGTTCATTGTCCTAGTACCCCATGTTTTTCTTCTTCAGGGGATTGTTCTGCGAGAAATATACAGGTGTCTGAGCGTAGTGATAGATAAAGACTGAAGGATCTTTTACCTTTTTGACGAATCTCACTAGCAGTTACACAGGTGTGGTAGTCCATGGTATATATGCCTAGCTCCAGTGTGGAGTGTAGACATGTCAAATCACCTAGTTGCTATATTCTGGAAATGCAAGACTGAAACTGAAAGTGTCAGTATAGTGTGAAGCTCACTCTCTCTGCTAGCTCTGGTCATGCACGCATATTCTAATGGCGTCCTACAGTTATCTTTTCTTGATCATTCCTTGGTACCATAATCAAATGATCCAAACCCACGGTCTTCCCCGCATCAGTCGGGCGTCCGTCCCTCCTCCCCTAATCTTTCTCTCTCCGTATCGAGAAGCGCCCATCCAGCCCCAAAGAGCGAGAAAGGTTAACCCTAAAGAAAGGTCACGGTGACTCGGAATAAAGTAGGGGCGCTGGGGTTGCAAGCTGTGCCCTCTACGAGGACACATACCCTTGTCTTCCGGGCACACTCGCAACGCGTAACAGTGCTTGCTGCACGCACTGGAGGAGTGTCCTAAACGTCTCTGCGAACATGCCTAATGCCCCATCAGTACCGTCCTCTGCTAGCTCTGATCCCTCACGGGCCATTGCATGTGCAGTAATCCAGGACCCAACAGGATCGGATTGCATGCGCTGCACTGCACGGGGAAGAAAAATGCCAATGCAATCAGGTAGCTGGTCGGTGACTAGGGTATGCTCTATATACTATATATGATCAGTACAGTGGAACTAGCTAGTATAGTTTCTAATGCACCGTGCAGAGAGAGGCCGGGTGAGCTCCGTACTGCGCAAAATCCATGCACAAGCCTTTGAGTCAAGGTGAAACAAACGCGCGCGATTAGATATGTACATATACATTTGTGTTAGTGTGTATGTAGTTGATATATATGTGCATCATGATGAGCATGTGTACATCTTTTTAATCTATATTAGCGCGCCACAGATCGCATCCAACCCTTCATCGAGATATATGCTCCTATATTTACTACAGTTGGCACTAGAGAGAACGAACATACGCTGCAATTTGCAAGCCATGCGTCCTTAGCTAATTCCTAGCTATAATTCCTGCTACTTGCGTTGTTTTACACACGAATCAACTGGATGGCACTACCTTCTTTTCCGCGAACCCATGAGTACGTGCGTGGTGGTGTCTACATCTACACGCCAACACACCTGCGCGCGCCAAACATGCTCCCACTGAGATTACATTGTAATCCTCCACACGCAGCACACGGCCAACAACAACTTGCATCGCTTGTCAGGCAGAAGCCCCCGCCACCTGCCCCGTCCGAAAATGTCGGTCCTCTTCGATCGATCAGCTAGTCTCTGCATCCACATGTACACAGAGGCAGAGCTAGAGGTAGCTGAGAGGCAGGCGCGCGGCAGCGCCGTTGGTGTTTTCCATGGTGCACGTGAGGCGCCGCGCGGCTTCCCCATGCGCGCGCACACACGCACACAGAGCAGGCAATGGCATTGGCATGCATTGGCATAGGCATGGGATCCTCCTCGGCCGCCCGCGCGCGCGCCACCTCTCGACGCCGCAGCGGCCACGAGCGGCGTATTGGTCCTCGGGTAGAATATTGGCGTCCGGACCGGTCCTGCGCTTGGTTCCCGTGCTTCCTGCCCAAGCTTGCTTTGACCGTCAAACCAGCTCGCGGAGACACGGCCACCACCACCACCACCACCCAGCCGGCCCCCGGCCGATGAAAAGGCCGGGGAGCGGTGTGTCGCGGTGAAAAAGTGAAACACATGCCGTTGAACGGGAGGGGTAAGGGTTAATTTCGCTTCGATCTGGCGGTGGCCGCGGCACGCGGGCGAACACGTTTAACCCTCCTTGGTTAATTGCGCCGTGCGGGTACGTACGGGGGTTAAAGGTTAAACAACGCGCCCTGCGATCGCCGGTCAAAAATACGGGCCGCGCGCGCTCAGCTCCGTCCACCGGGGTGAGACAAAAAGGTGAAAAGGACCACCGCCTCTGCTAGCCCCGCAGAGGCTGCCGCTGGTCGCTGCTACCAGCTTTCAGCTACAGCTACTGCTAGTCCTAGCCTCTGCTCGTCCCGTGCGTTCTCCGGCCGCGCTCGGGAAGCAAACGTCCGTCTGCCCGTGCGCGCGTGTGCGCACGCCCGCGTTTCTTCGCGAGACGCACGTTGCACGTTCGGGTAATCGGGGCTATTTGGTCAGTGGCACGGTTAGTTTAATTGGCTCGGCTCGACTCGGCAGGCGAATAATCTAGGAGGGCATGAGTGGTGCGAGACTTTGGGTGGGTGGTTGAAAATGCGGGCGTCGTCAGAGCTCGGAACTGATCGTCGCGATTAAACGCGTGTCAGGCGCGGTGAGACCGCCTCCCTGCCGTGGCCGCCCGTGCATGGGCTGCAGGTGGCAGCCGCCCTGCCGCCCGCCGGGCGATTTCTCCGGGGGCATGGCTGGCTGCTCTTGCTCGTGTGTCTCATCTCATGTGTGCACCCGTGCACGCGCACGATAGCGATTAGTGAACGTTGCCGATCTTGGTCAACCAGTCGTCTCTCTCTCTTTGAGAAATACCAGTCGTCTCTCTTGAACGGCGGAGACGTCTTGGGCCCAACGATGCGGGCGCTGGTTCACTGGGCCCGCCGAGACGGCCCATGATGTGCGAGGTGGGCCTAACTCGAGGTGGGCCTACAACGCCACTCGGACAGACAGCGCGTCTGCTGGGTGCTGGCTAGTGTTGCCGACTCTTATCATCCCCTCGCTGGCAGCGAGCTGAAGGCAGCCTCCAGGAGCCGCCGCTACTCCAAGCCACCACACGGAGACGAAACCCAAATTCCGACCCGACTTCTCTAGCCAGGAAGAACCCAACCCAAGCGAATCGAGAGGGCTCCAGAGCTCCCTCCCCCATGGCGTCCGCGTGGTGCCTCTCGGCCCCGCCCGCCGCACCGCCGGTGGCGCCTTCGCCGGCGCCGGCGCTCGGCGCTCTCGGCGTTTCTGCCTCCGCCTCAGGGGGTATCGCCGCCCTCGGGCGGGCGGTGGTCCCCGCGGGGAGGCGGCCCAGGTGGTGCGCGCTCGTGGTCCGCGCGGCCCCCGACGAGGAGAAGATTACGCGGCGGTCGCCCCTCGATTTCCCCATCGTAATTCCCCTGCTCTGCTCCCCGTACCGTCTTGTTGGCTTGTTGGTCATCGGCTTGTCCTTGTGGGATTGGAGGCTCCTGTTCGGGATAATTTAGGTCAGTTTAGCTGAGCAAGTACGGGTTTGGGGGATTTAGGGGCCCAGCAAGAGGGAATCAGCAGAAATGCTACATAGGCTGCGGGGGTTGTGCAGGTTCTTTTGGTTGGGTTGCTTGGGTAGGATGGTGCTCGTTAGCTTCTGGTTATGGATATTGCGAGGCTGATTTCGTCCCTCATCTGTTTTTAGGTTTTTGCTAGTTCGTGGATCTCTGTAGAAGATGCCCGTACAAAAATATATGCATTTAACTCAACTAATAACTGTTTTATTGATGGAATTGCATCTGTCAAAACTATCATATGTTAGTTGGATGCTACAGATTATTTTGTGAATGGCCTCCCATACGCTTAAACATCCCTAGGATAGCCTTTCTATTGCCATAGACTTCCACTGGTAGTTGTGCATCTGGTAGCATATCGTGTGTCCTAAATCCTGACTAGAAATAAGCCCTAAATCTAAGTTTCATTTCTCAGTTTCAGTTTTGATGTCATAACAGTATTCCTATTGCTGGTAGAATTCGTTCTGTCGATCTTATAGCTTGTGACATCTTACTTGTTTGAAACATTGGCTTGCATATATTTGTTACCTACTCCATAGATACTAGGCACTCTGTTCCTTTGTGTTTAAAGTTGTTAAAATTCTATCGTGACTAAAGTGATAGATTGTTATGGCTTCAGAAACAGTCATAGGGTGTTTGTTTCTTAAAATCACTGCCTTAATTTTAGAGGCCAGACCATGTTCATAGCTTCAGTACATTTTGTATTACATGTTCTGACCCCTATGATCATATTGAACCTTTACAGAGTAGTGTGTGCGGACCTCTTCTTTTTTCAATGATTACTCTAGTTAAATGTGCGATATGTCTTCCTAGAAAAAACAATGTCAAGCATGGCTATAGTGATTTAGATATGTATGTCCCATCTACCTTTTGCATCAAGGTGTTAATGTATATTGCCTTTTGAATGTTGCTAGGAATGGGAGAGACCAAAGCCTGGAAGGAGACCTGATATCTTCCCAAAGTTCAGCCCAATGAAGACACCATTGCCGCATCCATTACCAGCTGATGACCCTCTGGATGATGATGAGGAAGAGGCAGAGGAAGAACAACCACCTCCAGAGGAACCACAGGAGGAGGAACCGGACAAGGAAGAACCTGAGGAAGATGACCCGGATAAGCCAAGCGAGTAGTTTTGGATGACGCGGGGGCTGTGGTAGATAGACACTGAGCAAAAATTTGCCATACCTTTGGAACACCAAAGGTTCAGTTTGAACTGAGTTCTGCCGGCTTATATAGGGCTCTAGACGCATAAGTTTGTAATGACCTTTTGAGCTGCATAAGTTTGTAATGGCCTTTTGAGCTTTCTAAAGCTTTGAAAGTTTTGTTCGACGATTACTTGTTACGATGCAGTATTTGTTATAACATGTGTTGAAACCTTCGCTATCTTGGTTGAGTAGCGTGTACATTACGATGAGATTGCTAATTGAACTGCAACAATTATACTTTTGCAGTGTTCTAGTAACTTGCTTGGTAAATTCAACATTGTTCTAGTGACTTGCTGATTGCTAATTGAACTGCAACAATTATACTTTTACAGTGTTCTAGTAACTTGCTTGGTAAATTCAACATTGTTCTAGTGACTTGCTATTACAAAAGCCTGTGTTCGATAAAATCAACATTGTCCAGTAACTAGTAAGAGCGTGTTTGTTGGTTTGTTCAGGCCAGTATCGATGGTTCCACATTTGAGACTGATCACGTCCGGTATGTGTCATTGTATTCTGCATGGTTATTCTGATATAGAAACGATCATACATCAACAGTCAATTCTTGGTATACTCTATTTTCTTGATCATTCTTGTATTCATGACGTTCAATACATACAAGAAAACCTACAAAATTTCTCTCCCGTATACAGGAGCAAACAGCATCAACAACGCTACTTTGGTTAAAGCAAACCGACCCCTCAATTAAACACCGATATCTACTTCCATTTGATCTGGGATGCCTACTTTCCTTTGATCTTGCAGTAGGCATACAAGCCAGAGCCCAGAAAGCCTAGGCCTTGCCCGATAACGTTAAGCTGCCACAAAAAAACTTGGGTTCAGTACTCGGGGAGATTAAAGAGTTAATGACACACAAGATACAAGCTCAAAACTTACCAGATCAAAAGGAAGCCCACCGAATAGTACCCAACCAATCCCAACAGTGAAGAAGTCCTGCAAAAATCGTAAATATGAACCCTCCTAGAGATTTGTTTTTTAATGTTTGGTAGAGTGAAATAACTTGATATTAGACCTACCTTCAAGTTACCACACATTGATTGTGTGAGTGCAGAATTAAGGATTGTGTTCCAGAAGATGGTGTAGTTCAGCAGAAATGCTAGGATGCATGAAAATAGCAGCACAGCCTACAAGTGAAATTGGATTATTAGTGGCATTCATAGCTTCACATCACAGGCGCTACAGGACATGTTCACACTACTTATTATTTAGTAAGAGAATCTTATTTTTTGTCTACCTGTTTTGAGCGTTAAATAAAGACAACAAAATAACATGTAAAAGTGATCTCAAGATCATTTATAGCGATACAATAGTTACACATAAGATGTACCCTTGGAATGAAAATGAATGAAAGAAATTCAATATTTTAAAGTGGATAAGTGACTGGAGTGAAGGGCAGGCTTGGTGCAGTTGGTGAGAAGCTCACCCACCGAGCACCAGGTCCTGGGTTCGATGCCGTCTCCCTGCATATTTGCGGGGGTAAGACTGTGCCTCGGTTATACCCTTCCCCAGAACCCCACTTGAGTGGGAGCCGCCTGGCACTGGGTCTGCCCTTTTTTTTTATAAGTGACTGGAGTAGAGGATGAAGCATGTTCCCTTACAGATAAATTATAGGTAAATGTAAAACATGATAAATGATATTAGAGGACTAAAGGGGTGGAACTGAGCAGCACCAGCAAAGCTAGTGGTGCTGTACTATTGGCTCAGACTGACTAATGTTATAGTAACATGCGCAATCCAAGCTAATTTCTGGGTTTGAGTGATCTTAAAGATAGTGGAAAGAAACAGATAAATGTGTTGTAAGCTAAAATTTCGGACACAGGCTGAAATATTGACAAGATTTGTGTTTTTTAAGTTTGTGATGTGCATCCACAAACACTGCCTTTAGATGCCTATTAAAACTGATGACAGTTGGCAATGCACAAATTAGCTTCAGCATAAATCCATGGTGTTACCTGAAACCCAGGGGAATAAAGGTATGGAAATTCTATGGCCCTTTTTAGGTCACCCTGAATATATGTCAAGAACAGTACTGAAGGTCCACAGACGAGTCCTGAAATACAGAGATAGGATATAAGATTTTTAGGCATAAGAAGTTTGATCTGAAGTTAATGGCAACTAAATTAATACCATTGCACCACATCAGGCCAAAACTATTGAGACCACTTGATTTTCCTAGAAAACAAAAGGCATCCGATCAGAAAGATTGTGTATGGTGTAATGACATTATAAGTTGGAAAAGGAAACTGATTTACCTATACGGTTTATAGTAGCAAGATAGACGGCAGTTGTAATGTTGGCCACAAAGACAATGGCATACCCACGAGCATCAAATGACAAGTCTCGGGCTCCAGCAACAAACGCTCCGAATACGATCAAAGCCACACTGATAAAGCCTTGGTTAACAACCAGATAGTGGAACATCACGAATTCAGAACACTAAGAAGTTCTGAGAACGTTCAGCATAACAAATGCAGTACCCAGATAAAGGAGTAGAGGTACAGAAGTAGGCACAGAAACCTATTACTACTGCATAGAATAAATATAATTATGTAACCAAAGGCTTCCAAAAAATTGATAGTGTTGAAATGATAATTACACTAGCTACCGACTGCGTACTATTCATTTTAGGAAATGCCGCATTCTGAGAATATTGAGATTGAATAAAACAAACAATATAAATGTCTATACATTTACCTGCCTATTATAGGTGGTGTGTGCTTCTGCTTTGCCAAGAAATACTCCATGGTCATTGTAAATACTACTGTTGTGCGCCGTAGAGTCGTATACATAGGAACATTGACTCCACGGACGGATTCCATCGAAGCTAGCTTTTAACCAAGAATGGCAAAAACCAGTCAGGATCTAACATGAGGCAATGCATTTGTCTAGTCTAGCTATTATACAGTTTAATTTTGTAGCAAGGGAGCAGCATACCATGTAGAGTAAATAAGCCAAAGAAAGAGGTGTGGTGCGCAACAATATCCTGAACGGCACAAAGAATAGCGAATCAGAAGGCACCGATGGATCACTATTTGTGAAGGAGATGATCTTGAGCCGTCTCAGAGCATAAAGAAGGCATGTTGAGCACACCATCTGCACACGTTTGCTAAGGGTTAGGAAAGAGAATACACAAATGATAAAATACAGATGATGCAAACAAATTTAGTCAAATACATCTAAAGACAAGGAACGTTACATAAAGCTAAGTTTCATCAACAGCTACTGCAAGAGAACAGAACAGACATCTAAAGACAAGGAACGTTTCATAAAGCTAAGTTTCCACAACAGCCGCAACACCACAACAGCAGCTGACACAAGACTTTGGGAGTCACTATCTCCAAAGCAAGGGTTGGATCATTCTAGAAATAAAATTTGTTTGAAGCACCTCAAGCAAGGGTTGGATCATTGTAAAAATAAAATGAAATGTGTCGTTTGATGGTATTACAAAATCTATCATGGATGACTAGCCCTGGGTTTCATATTTCAAATAACAGATTAATAAAAAGAAAAGTCAGAGAGGAACATGTACAGTTCCACTTCTCCCCGAGCAGATTGAATTAAGATGTTGGACTTGAATTTGACCAGATCACCCAGGTACCATCACAAATGAGGTTCCATTCTGGACCCCACCGGAATACTGCCCATCAGTTTAAATGTACAACTATCCTGGGTGGGATTTGTTCCCCTGGTATCCAATGGGAGAACCAGTCCCCAGTGGAAGATTATCACATAGACCCATACAACATACATTAAGAACTTGAAAGAAAACGGTCGCCACAATTCGATGTAATACAATCATGAAACTTTCATGTGCTCTGTTGTGGACTTGAAATTCTTAGGTGAAACATCCATCCAGGAAAGCATGAAAAGCATGCGCACCACGGATTTTACAAAGACACACTCAGTACCTGAAGGAGTGTAATGACATTTGCGCAAGGGAAATTATACGAAGACAGAGCTGCTTTGTTAAACATCACTAGCAATACTGCAAATTGAAGAGACACAAATTAGTACAACAATGTCTGGGATCAAAAAACAGAAAAATAACAACAGCAGTTATCTATGGACACTCGTTAGGTTTATCATGCTTCTGGAGCTAAAAAGAAGGGCAACATAGTGAATCGTCGAAGGACTAAAATTAATGCAATGCATATAAAATGGTAACAGATAAACAGAATGTAGATACTTTGAGGCGCACAAGTGTAACATGCAAAGACAACATAACTAAGTATTTTATTGGCACACTCACATGTTAAGGAGGATAAGGAATAAAGTGAACAGTGGTCAAGAAGCCAATTCACTTGCTTGCCACACATTTTATGTGCCACTGGGAATATTCAAGGTAGGGTAACATATACGATTACAGTAAGCACCGAAATCAATTAATCTTCCCAATCAGCAACTATTGAACAGTCAGCATCATCACAATTATCTTTCGATCTTTCCTTGCCCAATCAGATGTTTGATGCAAATATGCACTCTTCTATCTAAATATTTGAAAGAAGCAACTGAAAACCAAAATTAAGGTGAAGTATCTACTGACTATGATGCATTTTGATCAACCACTTCAACTGGTATTATACTATTATCAGCAAAAATAATGTGATGAATGATTTCTGAATGCAACAGTGGATTCTGGTGCCGTTTTAGTCATGAATCCAAAATGGAAGAATGACATCATGAGCCACTCGAACATAGCCAGCTCAATTACGTTAACCCATTCACTGTTCTCCAGCCTCCAGTAAACACAAAAATGGAAGATAAGCTCAATTGTGCAATAAAAAACTCATTTATCACTTAAGATGACTCATAAACCCTCCACACTCAATTTTTCTTAAAAGTGAAAAAGGTTTGCTGATTTCCCTCTTGTATTTTTCCTCAGTGGGACCACCTTCGTTTCTTCTAATTCTGTCATGCAACCAATGACAATGGGCAGATTTCAGCTCAAAAGGCTATAGTTAGATGATGACAATTATGTATCTGTTCTACCAACCAATGACAAATGAGTAGCTATTCTGATCCAATTGGCTATTCTGGTCCAATTGTACCTTCAAGCAATTTACATCCTATTATCAACACCAAACTAACTAGTTTGCAGATAACACGGGACTACCCCTCTTCCTGACAGGCCCTCAGCCTGATTCCAATTCCATACAGATGCCACTTAGATATCTTGCTTGCGTTCTCCATTGTATTCGAACAGGCTCTATGGTGCCCAAGTAATACTGTTAGACCCACTAAGAGACTGATAGCAGGGCACAGTAGCTCCATTTCTTACCTCCAAAATTCAACTAAAATCAGGACAGTATTTCACAGATTCGCCATGATGACAGATCCAATCAGTATAGCCAGTTCCTACTTGCAGAATTTCAGTTCACAAACATGTACTGGTGTACGGAGTACTATGTACTATGCACTTTGCGTATAAACCGTAGCAACCGAGCTACGAAAACTGTCTCTAGCCAAAAGCTCGGTCGTGTCGCCAAAAGCCCAAAGCACGAGTCAACCATACTGCACGAAGCCCAAAAGGCTAGTAGCTGAATTTCAACAGAAAAACGTGACGACCAGAGCAAGCAACAACCCGCCACACGTAACGCAGGCGCTCCCCCGTCCCCAAATCCGCTGAAACGCGACGAACAAAGCAACCCGCCCGAACCGGACGCCCGCCGCCGAAGGAAGCGAGCAACCAAACCTCCCGGGAGGGCGCGGATCGGGAGTGCTACGTACCGGAGCAGGACATGTAGGAGAGCGCGGCGACGGCGCCGCGGCGGGTCATGGCGGACCCCTTGAAGCCGATACCTCACGCGACGGCTGCGGGAATAAAACTGGCCGTTTTGTTCGCCGCGCTGGGAACGGGTGTGGTGTGCCCCGGCGCCTGGACTGGATGGATGACTCGGCGATGCGGTCACCGGTCAGCGACTCGCCCTCGGCTGCGGAAGCTTCTGCCCGACCGCGCCCGCGCTTGCCAGGCTTGCTCGGCTCGGCCAGCGCGGCGGCCGCCTTTTATTGAAGTCGAACGGGGGAGGTGCTGGGCGCATTGGCAAGTTGTCCTCTCGCTGTTGTGTTTGCCTGGGCCGGCCCTCTCGCTGTCACGCTGCGTTGCTTCGCGCGTGTTGGTCACATCACATCGCGATCGCGTCGGAATCACAGGCATCGGACGCTCGCGCGCACAGCACGGCAGGCAAGGCCAGTGGATGAGTGGACGAGATCTTGGATAGGGGCGTAGGCGTATAGCCGGGGGCAAGTGTGCGATGTCACCACAGGGCACTCACTCACTAGCAGGGGGGCCTTGATTAAACAAGCAAATCCTCGGGGTAAGAGACTGATACAGGGCACAGTAGCTCCATTTGTTACCTCCAAAATTCAACTAAAATCAGGACAGTATTTCACAGATTCGCCATGATGACAGATCCAATCAGTATAGCCAGTTCCTACTTGCAGAATTTCAGTTCACGAACATGTACTGATGTACGGAGTATGTACTATGCACTTTGCGTACAAACCGTAGCAACCGAGCTACGAAAACTGTCTCTAGCCAAAAGCTCGGTCGTGTCGCCAAAAGCCCAAAGCACGAGTCAACCATACTGCACGAAGCCCAAAAGGCTAGTAGCTGAATTTCAACAGAAAAACGTGACGACCAGAGCAAGCAACAACCCGCCACACGTGACGCAGGCGCTCCCCCGTCCCCAAATCCGCTGAAACGCGACGAACAAAGCAACCCGCTCGAACCGGACGACCAGTCCACGCGGCGGCGGTCGCGCCGCCGCCGAAGGAAGCGAGCAAGCAAACCTCCCGGGAGGGCGCGGATCGGGCGTGCTACGTACCGGAGCAGGACATGTAGGAGAGCGCGGCGACGGCGCCGCGGCGGGTCATGGCGGACCCCTTGAAGAGCGCGGCGTCGTCGCCCGCCCCGCCGCCGCCGTTGCCCTTCCCGTCGTCCGCCGAGACCGGCAGCAGCTGCCCCCTCTCCCCGCCTCCCTTCGCCATCTCTCCCCTCCGGTCGGGATCTCCTCCTGATCCGCCCCCCTCGCCCCTCCCGCCCGCCCGCGAGCACCGCCGAGGACGAGGACGGAGGAGGGAGCAGGAGGATATTTCTGTCCCCACCCACTTGCCCCTGGCCCGATGCAGCACGCGACGGCTGCGGGAATAAAACTGGCCGTTTTGTTCGCCCGCCGCGCTGGTAACGGGTGTGGTGCCCCGGCGACTGGATGACTCGGCGATGCGGTCACCAGTCAGCGACTCGCCTCGGCTGCGGAAGCTTCTGCCCGACCGCGCCCGCGCCTGCCAGGCTTGCTCGGGCTCTCGGCCAGCGCGGCGGCCGCGTTTTATGGGAGCCGGACGGGGGTGCTGCGCCTGCGCACTTTGGCAAGCAAGTTGCCGCCCTCTCGCTGTTGTGTTGCTGCCTGGGGCGGCCCTCTCGCTGTCACGCTGCGTTGCTTCGCGCGTGTTGGTCACATCACTTCGCGATCGCGTCGGGATCACAGGCATCGGACGCTCGCGCGCGCAGCGCGACAGGCTCAGGGCCAGTGGATGAGTGGACGAGATCTTGGATAGGGGCGTAGGCGTATAGCCGGGGGCAAGTGTGCGATGTCACCACAGGGCACTCACTCACTAGCAGGGGGGCCTTGATTAAACAAGCAAATCCTCGGGGGAGGGGATGAGATCCAGCAATCCACCAGCCGGGATACGGTGGCGCTGTGCGCCGTCGATCCGATGGGATGTGTCAAGAGGAAGTGCGATTCTCGTGTTACGACCGATCTGCCTAGGCATGCAGCAGATTAGCGAGGATAGTATTCTTCGCGCCACTCAAATGAGAAGTTATTGGATGATACATATATCATTTGCTTTTCTTTTCCTTTACTATAGATGGATACTGGGATTACGTAGCATCCTGGTTGTCTGCAAGCGCTTTATTTGCTGCTTAAAATCAGCTCTCTGATATTTTAAAGCAAAATCAAGGTTTATCGTTTTCCAATCGTAGCCATATCTGCTGGTTAAAATAAGATCTCGAAAATCTTGAAGTAAAATGGAGGTTTGATTTTGATGCTCCAGAACTTTATTTATTGCTTAAAATAATCACTTAAAAATCTTGAAGCAAAATTGAGGTTTGTTTTTTTCCTCTCGACAGCGTTATTTATTGCTTATAATAAGCACTCCAATATCTTGAAGAAAAAACAAGGTTTAGGTTGGGGGGAAATGCAAATACCACCGTGTAAGTCACATCAGGTTGCAAATACTCCCTTACAAGTAAAACAAATCCATTTACCACCCAAATAGGTTCAACGCTATTGCAAAATGTACACGTAGGAGTTCTTTCTTGATTCTATTTAATTTTGGCGTATTTGACATCATATGACATTAAGGGCTCTATGTATGTTAGGTTGTTTGGTATGTGGAATGAACGATGGTTGTGGCACATTTCACCTAGAGGACATTATCGAACAAGTTAAAAGTTAAAACCCCATTCTTACCTTCCTTTCCACATCGGTAGCACATATAGAACACTTAAAGTTATAACAAAAAATGCACAAAAGAAAGTTATAAATCATGAGAAGTTTTTGCAAGAACTTAGACTTATTGGGTGGTAATTACTTTTTTTTACTTGTACGAGAATATTCAAGTGATGTATAAGGTGTTTTTGTTGTTTTTGCCTTTAGTTTGCCACTATAAGAGTGGTATTCTAGTAAATGGAACTGGTATTATAGCAATTGGACTTTTACATTATGTGTTAGTGGTGGTATTTTCCCATAATCTTATTTTTTTTAATGGAAAAGAAATCCAAGGCATCTTATACCCGATCTATACCAAAAAAAGCAAGAATGACATTAGTACATAAAAAGGTTGTGTAAAAAAAGAAAACTAAAATCAACTTCTCCACCACATCCATCACAACTGCGGCCAACTCTATGTTGTTCTTCATCGGCATCAACCTTGCCACAAAAATAGAAGATAGGAATAGATAACCAAGCAGGATCTAAACAATCCTTGATTGCACATGAAGATTGCAATAGTTGGTTGTCGTGGATAATAGATCCATAAAACTGCTAGAGACATACTCAAGTACTAGAAACTGCTGGAGTACTTGACAAGTGCCCACCTCAAGCTCAATCCAAATTGTTCCTATACCACCATCTTTCAACACAACCACAACCCTCACAAGCCCTTCGTGAACCAATGACAAATGAGTAGCTATTCTGATCCAATTGGCTATTCTGATCCAATTGTACCACCACCCAAACAGGGTGTTCAAGCAATTTACATCCTACTATCAACACCAAACTAACTAGTTCATCAGATAACACGGGATTATCCCTCTTCCTGACAGGCCCTCAGCCTGGTTCCCATTCCATAGAGATGCCACTTAGATATCTTGCTTGCATTCTCAATTGTATTCAAACAGGCTCTAAGTAATACTGTTAGACCCACTAAGAGACTGATACAGGGCACAGTAGCTCCATTTGTTACCTCCAAAATTCAACTAAAATCAGGACAGTATTTCACAGATTCGCCATGATGACAGATCCAATCAGTATAGCCAGTTCCTACTTGCAGAATTTCAGTTCACGAACATGTACTGATGTACGGAGTATGTACTATGCACTTTGCGTACAAACCGTAGCAACCGAGCTACGAAAACTGTCTCTAGCCAAAAGCTCGGTCGTGTCGCCAAAAGCCCAAAGCACGAGTCAACCATACTGCACGAAGCCCAAAAGGCTAGTAGCTGAATTTCAACAGAAAAACGTGACGACCAGAGCAAGCAACAACCCGCCACACGTGACGCAGGCGCTCCCCCGTCCCCAAATCCGCTGAAACGCGACGAACAAAGCAACCCGCTCGAACCGGACGACCAGTCCACGCGGCGGCGGTCGCGCCGCCGCCGAAGGAAGCGAGCAAGCAAACCTCCCGGGAGGGCGCGGATCGGGCGTGCTACGTACCGGAGCAGGACATGTAGGAGAGCGCGGCGACGGCGCCGCGGCGGGTCATGGCGGACCCCTTGAAGAGCGCGGCGTCGTCGCCCGCCCCGCCGCCGCCGTTGCCCTTCCCGTCGTCCGCCGAGACCGGCAGCAGCTGCCCCCTCTCCCCGCCTCCCTTCGCCATCTCTCCCCTCCGGTCGGGATCTCCTCCTGATCCGCCCCCCTCGCCCCTCCCGCCCGCCCGCGAGCACCGCCGAGGACGAGGACGGAGGAGGGAGCAGGAGGATATTTCTGTCCCCACCCACTTGCCCCTGGCCCGATGCAGCACGCGACGGCTGCGGGAATAAAACTGGCCGTTTTGTTCGCCCGCCGCGCTGGTAACGGGTGTGGTGCCCCGGCGACTGGATGACTCGGCGATGCGGTCACCAGTCAGCGACTCGCCTCGGCTGCGGAAGCTTCTGCCCGACCGCGCCCGCGCCTGCCAGGCTTGCTCGGGCTCTCGGCCAGCGCGGCGGCCGCGTTTTATGGGAGCCGGACGGGGGTGCTGCGCCTGCGCACTTTGGCAAGCAAGTTGCCGCCCTCTCGCTGTTGTGTTGCTGCCTGGGGCGGCCCTCTCGCTGTCACGCTGCGTTGCTTCGCGCGTGTTGGTCACATCACTTCGCGATCGCGTCGGGATCACAGGCATCGGACGCTCGCGCGCGCAGCGCGACAGGCTCAGGGCCAGTGGATGAGTGGACGAGATCTTGGATAGGGGCGTAGGCGTATAGCCGGGGGCAAGTGTGCGATGTCACCACAGGGCACTCACTCACTAGCAGGGGGGCCTTGATTAAACAAGCAAATCCTCGGGGGAGGGGATGAGATCCAGCAATCCACCAGCCGGGATACGGTGGCGCTGTGCGCCGTCGATCCGATGGGATGTGTCAAGAGGAAGTGCGATTCTCGTGTTACGACCGATCTGCCTAGGCATGCAGCAGATTAGCGAGGATAGTATTCTTCGCGCCACTCAAATGAGAAGTTATTGGACGATACATATATCAACTTTCTTTTCTTTTCCTTTATTGTAGATGGATACTGAGATTACGAAGCATCCCTGATTGTCTGCAAGCGCTTTATTTGCTGCTTAATATCAGCTCTCGGATATTTAAAGCAAAATCAAAGTTTATCAGTTTCAGTTCATAGCCATATCTGCTGGTTAAAATCAGATCTCGAAAATCTTGAAGCAAAATGGAGGTTTGATTTTGATGCTCCAGAACTTTATTTATTGCTTAAAATAATCACTTAAAAATCTTGAAGCAAAATTGAGGTTTGTTTTTTTCCTCTCGACAGCGTTATTTATTGCTTATAATAAGCACTCCAATATCTTGAAGAAAAAACAAGGTTTAGGTTGGGGGGAAATGCAAATACCACCGTGTAAGTCACATCAGGTTGCAAATACTCCCTTACAAGTAAAACAAATCCATTTACCACCCAAATAGGTTCAACGCTATTGCCAAATGTACACGTAGGGGTTCTTTTTAAATTGTATTTAATTTTGATGTATTTGACATCATATGACATTGAGGGCTCTATGTATGTTAGGTTGTTTGGTATGTGGAATGAACGATGGTTGTGGCACATTTCACCTAGAGGACATTATCGAACAAGTTAAAAGTTAAAACCCCATTCTTACCTTCCTTTCCACATCGGTAGCACATATAGAACACTTAAAGTTATAACAAAAAATGCACAAAAGAAAGTTATAAATCATGAGAAGTTTTTGCAAGAACTTAGACTTATTGGGTGGTGATTACTTCTTTTTACTTGTACGAGAATATTCAAGTGATATACAAGGTGGTTTCATTGTTTTTTGCCTTTAGTTTGCCACTATAAGAGTGGTATTCTAGTAAATGGCACTAAGAGGATAGCAACCGGACTTTTACATTATGTGTTAATGGTGGTGTTTTCCCGTAATCTTATATATTTTCTAATGAAAAAGACATCCAAGGAAACTCATACCTGATCTATACCAAGAAAAGTATGAATGACAGTAGTACATAAAAGGTTGTGTAAAAAACAAAATTACAACCAACTTCTATACCACATCCATCACAATTATGGCCAACTCTATGTTGTTCCTCATCCGCATCACCCTTGCCGCAAAAAATAGAAGATAGAAATAGATAACCAGTCAGGACCTCGACGGGCCTTGATTGCACATTGGCTTCTTATGAAGACTGCAATAGTACGTTGCCCGTCCTGGAGAATAGACCCATAAAACCCTAGAGACATACTTGAGAAGTGTACACCTCAAGCTCAATACAAATTGTTCATATATCGCCATCTTTCAACATAACCACAACCATCACAAGCCCTTCACTAGAAATGGATAAAACACTAGTGAAGTGGAGAGAGAGAGAGAGAGAGAGCTAGATGGCCTTTATTCCTAACAAAGTTGCCTTCAACTCTATCCAAATAACACCGTTGATGGATACAAAAGGCATAACCAATATATTCTCACTAGATCAGATGGGCACATGGTTTTCTTTAAAAAAAACTCTTTAGTAGATGTAACGCCCGCGTTTTTATCTCTGGGAAAATCACCAATTAACTCACCCGGTAAAAAGTTTCAAATCTTTTCCGTCCGAGCTCCCCTCCCGCCGAATCCTATTCGCCTGTCGTTTTCTTTCTCCCTCTCTCTCTCCCTATCCGCATCGCTTCACTGCCATCCTTTCCGTCCCGTCCCGCGTCGTCCGCCCTTGGGTCGACCGCCGGGCCACCCACCCTAGGCCGACCGTCGTCGACCGCCCGCCGCGAATCCCGCCGACCCCTCCCCTTTTTCCCCTCTCCCTCTTCCTTTCTCCCTTCCTTTCTTTTTCTCTTTCTCCTTTTTCTTTTTCCCTTCTTTCCCTTCCTTTCCCTCCCCTGCTTCCTCTGTTTTTCCCCGGCACCGACACCACCGCCCAGCTCCCGCGCGCTCTGCTCCGCGCCGCTCGTCGCCGACCGCCCGGCCCCACCTCCGCTCACCTTTCTGCTCCCCATCCCGAGCGCCGTGCTCCGCTCGTCGCCGGCCAAACCCCACCCGCTCCCCTCCGGGCCGACCGCACGCGTGCACGCCACCACCGGCGCTGCCGCCCGCGCCGCGCGCCGCGCACGCCAACGCCGCCGCTCCAACACGCCGCACCGCCACCATCCCACGTACTCGTGCGCACCCGTGCTCCCGACCGCCGTGCACAACTGCCGTGCCGCACACCCGAGCGCTCGCACACGCCAGCGCCCCGGCCCCAAGCCCATCGCCGCCCGGTCACCCGCCGACCGCCGGCCAGTACCGCTCCGCCCTCCCGTCTCTCCCTGACGCCGCACGCAACCACCCGACCCCGTACTCGTCGTCCTTGTGCTCACCGAGGTGCCGACACACTGCCGTGCCGCCCTCCACCGTCCCCGTCGACTCGCGCACGCGCCGACCGCCGCAGCACGCTCGCCACGCGCGTGCACGCCACCGCAGGCCCCGCCGCTGTCCCGTCGCCGCGCGCACGCCACATCCCGACGAGCACAGGGCCGCCCGTACCCCCAACCGCCTTGAATTCGCACCACCCACCCGCCATTGCCGCCGCCAAGCAACTTCACCACCACCCTCTCGACGGTCCGTCCCCTCGCCGCCCATCTCCGCCTATAAATAGGCCCGTCGGCTTCCCCTTCACCACCTCTCGCTCGCTCACCTCCCAGTTCGCCGCCGCGAAAAATTAGCCAAACTTTATGTGGAAAACATAGTAAAGTTGCATGGAGTACCCAGTAGGATTGTTTCAGACCGAGGTTAATCAACTCTGCGGGCCTCTTCAACTGAGAACTTGTAGGAGACTTTAGCTTCTTCCGATGATGCAGAACAGGAGGCCTTTTACGCTTTCTTGCCGAAGATATGGTTGAAGGTGGGCCACCTGAGGAACCCCCGGCCTCTTGCAGCATGGCCTAGTTTTCACAATTCCTGCAAATTTCTGCATGCAAAATTATCTGCTTTACTCTATAGACTGCAACAGCTACTCTGCAGATACAATAGCTATTGTACATACTACAATAGTTACTCTACGATTACAATAATTACTCTACGATTACAGAATTATTAGACCTGCTTTACAGTGGAAGCTTGTGAGCATATGATCCAGATCAGACTCAAAAGATCCTAGTAGGGGAAAATGACATTTTTTTCAAGTGATCATGCAACTGCTCCAGGTTCTTCAATGTTGCTACCCAAACTGTCAATCTTTATGATGTCCAAATAAGATGGGCCTGCCTCCCTAAGCCAGTCCTGGAAACAAATCAGAGCTTCAACCGTGTTGCCTGATAGCCTAGTCCTGTGGTCAGTGATGATTCGCCCACCCGTGCTGAATGCTGACTCAGATGCCACGGTAGATGCAGGAGCAGCCAAAACATCACGATTTGATGCGACTCTTACATTCAATGCCCATCTCTACAATTATCTCCTCAAATTTCTCCTTTCTAGATTGAGAACTTTTAAGATATTTCACACTCTCTCTTATATCATTGATGACACCATCAATTGCTTCTAGCCCTTCTTTTACAATGAGATTAAGCACATGAGCAGCACAACGACTATGAAATAGCTCGCCGTCACAAGGAAGCATTGATTTTCTCATCAAATGTACTTTCAAGAGATCTATCATTGTTTTGTTAGCACTAGCATTATCCAATGTAATGCTAAACAGCTTGTCTTCGATTTCATAATATCGAATAGTCTTCATCATTACATTATATAGATTAAATCCATCGTGTGGTGTATTAACCACGCAAAATCTTATAATCCTTTTCTGAACCCTCCAATCATTATCAATGTAGTGGCAAGTGACAACCATATAGCCCATGTTTTGATTAGATGTCCAGAGATCAGCTGTTAACGAAAATTTACAATTGCAACTCACAAAAAAATCCCTCAATGATGATCTCTGATTTTTATAAGCCTCCATACAGTTTTCTTTTATTGTTGTCCTAGAAATCAATTCAGCGAGTGGGTTCAAGCTGAGTGAGTGGCTACGGAATCCATCATATTCAACAAAGGAGAAAGGTAGCTCATGAAGACATATAAGTCTAACTAGCTCACACCGTGTGATTTTATGATCAAATTTCCATATGCTTAGAATAGCTGTCTCTGTTGAGAGTACTGAGGATTGCAACTGATCAACCATATCATGCATTCTAAGTCTTGGTTCACATACACCCAGATGCCTACGAATATGATTGTTTCCTGAATTGCGTGCAGCAGGAAATACCTCATTGCAGTGCTGACATCGGGCTTGGAGAAGTTTTCCAGCATGATAAATAGGATCCATGTCCTTCCATATGTCAGATCTCAATTTACGTGGTTGAATTTGGGTAGAAGTGTAGCCTAAGCATTGACGTAAGAGAAATATCAGTATATATCTCATGCAACATACTTCTCAAAAAGATGCTTCTACCATTTGTACATGACATGAGGCAATCTACAACAGAAATGAGCACAGAAAAGGGTTCTTTGTAATTACCAAGATCATTTGTTGGTCTAGTTTGTTGATCAAAGGAAGGTAATGGTGATGCAGTGGGGCAAGGAGACCTCTCTATTGTCGGAGAGCTTCGTGGGCTGTGTACTACTGGAGAGCTTCGCGGGCTGTGTACTGCTGGAGAGCTTCGCAAGTTGTGTATTGCCGGCAACCTTGGCCCCATCACAACAGGAGAGACAACCAACCTCATCATGGGAGATCCTGTCACCACAGGTGACCTTGTCACCATAGGAGACTTTAGCTTATTCCACTACCAACCGAACTAGGATAATTCGATCGCCTTGCCTCCTAACATCAACAACTCCATTCTTAAGGCTCTTATCGATCAAGATGCCTACACCATTCCTTCCCGAAGTTGCCCCCGTATACCAAAGCTTGGAGCCAGTACCCTCTACTTCCCTCGCCTTCTGGCCCTTCCATTTAGTCTCCTGAACGCATAGAATATTTAATATGTTAGCTCCTATTAAAAAATAAAATTTTAATTACAGAAAAAAATGCTAAGAAGTATGACTAGTGTGCTCTACAATAATTAAAAAAATGAACAAAAATATATCAAGTTTGTAAATTTTGGCATGAATTTCCGCTAAGTTCTTCTTAGTCGTAACCATGGCCATTTGACCACCATTGAGTGTTGACTATACCCATTGACTTATTATTTGGTTACTACCGCAAAGCCGCAAGGAGAGCCTTGATGTGCCTCCGCGAGCTCTACAGGCAGTACCTCGTGGGAACAGCACTGGGATTTACCCCACCCCGGGAAAGTGGAGGACGCGAATGGATCACCCAGATGAGGAGCCTTGGAAGAGATAAAGATATGGAGGACACTGTGTCCCACTTGTCCATTTATCTCACTGGCTTAGACAGGCTGTACCGGGAGACATCGGGACAGCTGAGGCACCAGATCCGCAGAGCCGAGAAGGCAGAAAAGGAGCTAGAAGAGGCAAAGAGAGAGCTAGATGAAATGAAGGAAGAACTGGAGGTACAGAAGGCGACGGCCACACAGGCTGTCAGTTCCCTAGCCACTCACCAGGTTAGATGCCAGGCCTAAGATGTGTATAAGAGACAGGAGATGAACCTTCTAA
>OAMR01000993.1:238366-285345 GCA_900205405.1 Echinochloa crus-galli
AATTAATCCAATTCTATTTGTATTTGTAAAACCGAGGTAAAACTTAATCATATTTTATTTATAATTGTTTATATAAATTACACCAAATTAAACATTAATTTGAAATAAAACATGTGAGAACATCTAATCGAATAATAAGATATTTCGCGTTCAATTAATCAATATTATATTTGAAACATATTAATGTCTGTATTATTCAAATTAACATTTGATTATGAAAACTCAAAGTGAACGCTAATTTGCTTTTAAATTAGGAAAGCTAGTTACCATGAAGATTAGTCAAATTGATATTATTTATGAAAACTGAGATGAGACTTAATTTAATTTTATTTTATTCAGAAATATAATGGAATATATATTAATCTATTTAACATTTAATTAAGAAAATCCGGAAGATAGCCCTTAATTAGATTTTAATTTAGAAAGAATATTTAAATAATCTTTAATTAAATTAATATCAAATAAATTTCAGAAATATTTTATGTGTTCAATAACAGTGCTAATGCGTAGTTTAAGTCTATGTAAAGCTAATGCAACAAGAACGAACCAAATCGGAACTAAAACGCGCGATCTATACATCAAACAAGGTTTCAGGGACCTTTTTGCAAATGACAGTCTGCAAACAGCTAATGGAAAAATTGAGTATCGACCAAGCTGCAGTTCCCCATTACACTCTTAAAAATGGAATTCTCAGGCACAAAGAGAAACTAGTAATTGGCACAACTGGCCAGTTGAGAGAACAATTATTTAACAGCTTTCATAAGTCAGCGCTAGGAGGCCATTCTGGTGAAAGAGCCACTTACAAGAGATTACAGTTAATTTTCTATTGGCCAAATATGCAACAACAAGTTAAGCTCCTGGTTAAGCATTGTCCTGTTTGTCAAAAGAACAAATCTGACTATAGCTGAACTAAAGGCTGCTGGTAAATGCTTCAGGTGCCGAGAACCATGGGTTCCAGGACATGCTAAAGTTTGTAAGGGCAAGCAAATATATGCTGTAATAGTAGTGGAAAATGAAGAAGGGAAAGAAGAAGTAGCTGTGGTAGAAGATACCTCTGAATCTGAAGATGCTGAATTCCATGATACTCAGGCTGTTCATACCCTGCAGGTGTCCATACATGCTATTACGGGAATTCCATCTAAAGCAAGCACTTTTACACTCAGGTTGAAAATTGGTACAAATTTCGCCATGGCTCTAGTGGATAGTGGCAGTGATGCTTCATTTATTCACCCTAAAATAGCAATGAAAGCACAGTGCGCAATCTCTTCTGTTGAAAAAGTGAGAATTGCAGCCGCTAATGGAACTGAAATGTTCAGTGAGACTGCCTGTTTACAATGTCCATACACTATTCAAGGACATGCATTTGTCTCCGATTTCAGATTATTAGAGGTGCAAGGGTACGATGTTATTCTTGGTGCTGATTGGATATACACACATAGTCCGGTGGCCCTAGACCTTAGAAGGAGGGAATTTTCGATTACCAACAATGGAGAGGGCATCATCACATTCTCTGATGAAACATTTCAACATAGTAACCAAGTGATTGGCACAAAAAAGTTATGTCAATTGTTGAAGAAGAAAGCTATAGGAGCAGTGGTGGTACTCAATAATTCAGGATCTTCTAATGTGACACACCTCAGTGCAGCACCTCCAGAAATACAAGCTCTTCTTTCTGATTACTCTGATATCTTTGAAGAACTAGATAATCTTCCTCCTAAAAGAGCAATCGATCATTCAATACCTTTAGTGGATGATCAGAAGCAAATCAACCAAAGACCTTATAGGTTACCACACTATCAAAAGAATGCAATGGAGGAATTAATCAAGCAATTATTACAAGCAAATATGATACGACCTAGTGTGAGCCCTTATTCTTCGCCGGTTATTCTGGTCAGAAAGAAAGATGGTACATGGCGTCTTTGTGTTGATTATCGACAACTTAATGCTTTGCTGCAAAATAAACCATAAACCTGTCCTTGATTAATATCCTTGCATACTCTGTTATATACCTTCCGTGGATGTGTTTGTGCTTGCTGAGTACGTAAGTACTCACCCTTGCTTAATTTGTTACAGAAGTGGATCTAGACTCTGTCCCTGAGGACGTCGAGTAGTGGGGTTCGTTCTGCACCCAACCTTTGCCTGTGTGTTAGGGTCACCCGCTGGAAGCCGCATGCGTTGCCACTCTGATGAAGACCTCTATGTTATCAACCTTGTTATCTGGAGTCTAGTTTTAGTTCTGTTCTTAGTCGCACTTCAGTGCTATCGTCTACCGTAATGTTGTTTAAGTACTGGACTATCTGTTGTACTAATGTGAACCAGCATCCTGGGACTGGTATTTGTATCACATTAAGTTCTCTCTTTCGAGGGGACGCTTCAGTAGATGTATGTGTTTGAATCCCATAGTTTTGCTTTAGTTTTATTTTCTATACTCTAATATACTCTGTTTAGGACAAACAAATTAATTCAAAAATTATTTAGTTAGTTTGTCATAAATATCATATATTTTTAACCTGAAGGATACATATCCACTATAATATCAACAAAAAAGATATAAAAATCAATATTTATTTTAGTAATTACACATCCTCAATGGTTCTCGATATTATTAAGGATCCTGCCAACAACAAGCATCGTTATGCCTCCCCTAGTTTAAAAGTGTAGGGTGGTTGTATTATCACCATTTTAAACACTCAATGGAGCACAAATATGGGCCACACAATTGCTTTCATGATTTATAAGTATTATGATTCTATTTCTTCTGGAGCATCAATACAATTTTCCATATCATACTGAAAGTGCATATAGGCACTTATGTGTTTTGGTGATTTGTATGACAACATGATTAGTGATTTAACTTGTTTGCTTAAGCACATGAGCAGGGTTTTATTGTCAAAGGATATTCATGTAATATATTTGTTGATAAGTAAAGGTGCTCATCATCGGTTTATATTGGTATAAATGCAAACAAGTGTATGTGATCCCATGCAACCAATAGAGGCAATGACAAGTAAAGGGAAATGACAAATGAGACATATGATTAGGTTCATTTAAAGGAAGCTTGTCAAAAGATATTGGGACAATTAAATTGAAGATATTGGATACATCTCGGATAGTTGAAGACATAGATTTCAATATGGATTTCATGTGGATGCAAAGCAAAGCCAAACTTAAAGCGGCAAGATAGGATGGAAGAGATCAAACTAGATGGCTAGTGACGAGGTACTAAGCGAAGTGAAGGACAAGAGTCGTCTTGTGGCCGAGGAACTTTGCTAAGGTGAAGTTCATTTGGTCTCTTGGGCGTCCAGAATCACTTCAAGCACCAGCAAGCTCTCCCCAAGCAACTCTTTGTGAGTTTTGGTTGTATTTGATCATATCTTTGATTTGGGTTGAGAGAGTGATTGTGTGAGCAATAGAGAGCTAGAGTGAGCTAGCTAACTCAGTGAGGAGTGAATCCATAGCTTGAGCACGTCCGGTGAAGTCTAGCATCTTGTTGAAGCATTTGTTACTCTTGGAGGTGAAGCCTCCTAGACGGCTAGGCGTCGTCGGTGAGCCACCAAGGTTGTGGTGAGCCACGGACAGTTTGTACAGGCGCGGTCTTGCCTCCATCGTGGAAAGGATCGAAGTTAGTGGAACCGAGGAGATAGCTCGACCTTTCGGTCACTAGGGGCTTCCTCAACGGAGACGTAGGATTCACTGTGCTTTTGTGGCAGCTTTAGTAGCAAGCAGTGAATCTGAACTTCGGGAAACAACTCCAAGCGTCTCTCATTGGTTTGCCTCACTTTGTTCAATTCTAGCACATATATTTTCTTCCGCTTCGATCTACTTGGTTGTGCTTTACTTGTGTGCAGGAGCTTGGTGAACCTGCTAGAAATCATTTACAGAAGCTACTCATCAAGTTTGGTTTGTGCTAGAACTTGTAGAGGGGTTGATTTACGTTTTTGGTGTATCTTAGTCAGAAACCGGTCTGACCGGTTTACCAAACCGGTCTGGGTTCTGGCTGTTTATTCTTTTTAGCAGAAAAGGTGCGGAGTATCCGGAGATTTTTGCGGAGTCTCCGCACAGTGCTTGATTGATGGCTAGTCACAAATAGTGAGATATTCTCAAGTCCATAAATCCTTATCTATCCATCCATCTCTTTCTACACCTATTCACCCCCCCCCCCCTCTAGGTGACATCACGGTCCTTTCACATACTCCTAACAATATTTTTTATGCAAGGCAAATATGCATGTGAGAAATAAACAAGAAATCAGAATTACTATTTATCACGTCAGACATACCATTTAATAATTACTCATCACAAACGATCATCTGAATTGTCAAAGATCCTACGCATAGTCAATAACATTAAGGGTGGACATAAAACAACTTCAGTTTCTTCATATTTTTTCCATTTTGTCTTGTTGAGCTCTAGCAGTTAGTGGGGCTTAAGCCCCTCTGGCCTTCCGTTGAATACACTCTTAGTTATCATTATGGCCTTATTAGGATCATTTGGAGCTAAAGTTTTGCTGGACACTTTAGACGGCTAAACTTTAGATATGGATAAATATTAAACCCATGTTTGTTTAAATATAAGACTAAGAAAAAGAGCTATTTCGTAGAAATGTCATCTTTGGCCCTAGTTTTCCTTCCTATATAATTATATGCAAGGTATTTCATCTTTGGTACATGTAATTGCAAAAATTAGCCCCACTAGCTTGTTTCTACTAGTCATTACTTTTATACCCTTTTGGGGGGCATGAATAAAATTTGTCGCCCTTGTCATCATGTTTGGATAAGTTGGTGCTAAAGTGTAGCATATTACCCATTAGCATAGGTTCCAAATAGAACATATGTTTCCCTTAATTCAGAAAGTGAAAAATGTTTGTATTATCACCACTTTAAATTACTCCTTAATAATAGGAGCACTAATGTGTGTTCCACAATTTCTTCATGCACTATTTTTTATCTAAAAGTAATATCTACTAGGGAACTAACCGTAAGTCAGCAAGTAAAGTTTGTTGTGGTAGAACATATCTACCCTAGTTTGAGTCCTTCTCTCATTACGGGTGTTTGTGTTTTTTGAATTTATTTCAAAATTTAACTGATAATATTATATTAGTAGTAGACGACGTGACCATTTACAACAATGTACATATGGTGACTTTGTTAATAAAAATTTTGATTTGATATATATCCGGCAGTCTAATTTGTTTGGAGGTTTATAGGGATGATGTTTACGTGTGTATATGTAGGAGTGAATGTCTACATATGTATTGTTATTTCGAAAAAAAAAAGCAATGCCTACTTATCGGACAAAATAACATCCAAATACTACGAGTTGCACGAAGGCTGACTCAGTCTGCCATCTACAAGTACAAAAACGAACTGAAGGGACAAGATACCAGATTTGAGGCACGAAAGGCTTCACTACCCTTGCACATGAAGTATATAAAAAAAAACTTTATACCATGTTGTAATGTAGTTAATCTAGACGAAATTAGAGAGAAAAACCGTTAGAGCCACAATATGCGTATGAGAGTCCACCAGCAGCATGCAGTGCATCACCCCTGGTCGTTTGGGCTGAAATCTAACGAGTTGAGGCACAGGCACCGCAAAGGTCGACACGTCGCCCGGGCAGGTACGGTACGGGCGGCCGTGCCCCAACCTGGCCGCCGCAGCGGGAGATACCGCATGGCACTGTGCGCCTGCGCCCTGCCTGCCACCCCTCGTCCGATTTGGCGCCGGAAAGGCCAGCATCCGCGCGACCGCGCAGCGGGGGCACGCCACCGCGCCCGACGCCTGCCGAGTCTCGCGGGCCGCGCCGCGCTGGTCGTAGGCCTACCCGCCCCCACGCTACACGCGAACGTACGCTGGGCCCCTTGTCCCCGCGCGATGCGCACAGTGCCCGCCCGCTCCGGCGACGGGCGGAGGAGGAGGCGGGGCACGGGGCTACACGTACCGCGTGGTAGGCCTGCGGCACCCTGCTGGCCGATGTGACAACACGTCGCATGGGGATCCCGAACGCGAGGCTCGCTTCGCTGCTTGCTGCTAGCGCCAGTGCCGGCCGCATGCATGGAGGATGCGAGGTGACATGCACGTAGCCCCCGGCATTCATTCGGAGTACTCTAGTACGCATCCCCTCACAATCAATGCCTGTCGTGGGATTTCCAATCGATGGCGTCATGGACGAGCGTGGGCTGTCCCGTGCCGCCTGTACGACAAGGCTGGCGAGGAGGAAACACTGAACAGAGAGGTGTAGCATTTCAAATCACCAGCTCAAGGATAAGCAAGGCTTTGGAGTTTGGACTTTGGACAGTGCTCAGCTTTGGAGTACGAGCTCCGACTTCTCCAGCTCTGATCGACCTTGTTCGTGGTCGTTTTAGGTGAATTCTCACTAAAGCTTACGAGTTCAGAGATGCCAATATATAGCAAGTTAACAGATAGGAGGTTCCTAGCCGTTAAGCATTTGTAATGCTGGCGAAGTTCTTCTCTGAAGTTCCATCTATCCTGCAGATTGCGCCCTATTCAGATTTGGGCATGTTTGGATTGATGCCCGCAGCTGCCCTGCCAATTTGTTGGCGTTGACCCTGTGCTTTAGCTCACGTTTGGATTGCAGCCAAGCTTTGGCACGCCAAAATCCATGCTGCATCCGCTGGCTTGTTTCTTGCCAAATCACGGGCGGAGCCGGGGCGGCAGAAACCTCCGCAAATTAATTGGTGTGCCGATGCTTTGGCGTGGCAGGGCAGGGCGCAAACCAAACGGCCCCTAAACACACCAATCAACCAGCAATGGAACAGCAGCAAACTTGTTTCAGCTAATAACCATGTTCCCTGCAGAACTACAAGCTCCAGTACTCTGAAAAAAAACTACTCAGCCTACAAGACTACACTCTCAACACCCTCTAACCTCTCCCCTCATCAAGACTTATCAGCTTAGCCTTAGTAATGTACCCATAGTTGTCCATGTCCGTCCACCGTTCCTTTGCAGTAGCATCAAGGAATGAACTCGCCAGCACTCCTGAAAAAACAAGAGGCGATGGAAATGAGCAAATTAAAGAAGTGAATGCTTCGCTTAAGATCCCAGCTGAATCCCACAGAGTGAAGCACTTTTGATGTGCCACAGGCAGCTGAATAGGATAGCATTCTGGGAGGCTGCAAACACTGAGGCATCAAGACAATATCGGCATATCGCTCACCTGACCATCACTTCTTATTTATCCGATTCACGGGACTCCACCAGCACGTAGACAGGCTTTCCATTGAGCTTGTAGAAATTCTGCATGGAAATTGGTAGCACAGTTAACCAATCTGAAGTGATGAAAAAATGGCACACGGTATTCCAGCCCCTTAATAAGGTTTCCTAAGATTAGCTGACAACAAGCAACGGTGATTGGTTAGTGGTTACTGCTGTTACTAATTGCAAATGTCTCCGTTTTAATTATTCTGAACCCTACAGGATCTTTATCCTGAAACCTAGTACAAGATGCAGTCAGTAATAGCATCCATCACCCACAACCTGTACTACAGGAGAGGCGTGCAGTGCCCAATATGCTACATACTCCATAACAAACCCAAATCTCAAATAGTCATGTCTATGGATGCCCAGCTGGTGCAGATATTGAGTATCTTAGGTGTCGGGAACAGAGCAGACATGGTCATGTTGATCGTACTTATATAACAGTTAACAGCAAAGGCAAGCTGTTCCTGGCCGCTGTGCATAACAAAAACCATTGGCTACACAATCGATCAAGCTGCATGAGCACTAACAGGTAGTAGTACCAGGCGTATGCTACAAACATTATCTGAACAGTGTACTTATAAAGTTATCATACCAGCTACAACAGCATTATGCCCCCACTGAAATGTTTCATGTATACTTTAGTGCATAAGCAAATTAGGCCCTGTTTAGTTCCAAAAACTTTCTCTCCAAACTTCACTATTTACCTATCACATCAAATCTCTCTCCTCATGAGACGAATCTTTTAAGCCTAGTTAGATCATGATAGGACAATATTTACCAAAAACAAACAAAAAGTGCTACAGTGTCCGATGTAACTTTTCTACCAACTTTTCACTTCTTTTCCAGGAACTAAACACAGCCCTGCAATAAACAGGTGATTCCGCCTGTCAACAGCTAAGATAGTCATGAGTCCGACAATAGTACCTTAAATTTAGGGAGCCCAATGAGACATGCGCACTCAACCACATCAGCGCCAGCACGTTCTGGAAAGCATATCGTTAGAGTGGAGAAATATACAACAACAACATAGCCTTTTGTCCCAAGCTAGTTGGGGTAGGCTAGAGGTGAAACCCAAAAGGTCAAAAAAAAAACTATATCTACTATGTCATGTCGCCAACATGTATATAAATCAGTTCATGA
Organism: Echinochloa crus-galli; assembly: GCA_900205405.1. NCBI lineage: Eukaryota > Viridiplantae > Streptophyta > Magnoliopsida > Poales > Poaceae > Echinochloa > Echinochloa crus-galli. Next base: position 246,727 of record OAMR01000993.1, read on the forward strand.
AATGATCGCAAAAACTATATATCTAGATAAGCCAAAATGATGTGTAGTTACTCAAAATCATATCACTGAGGGCGTCAGTTGACAAAGCTTTGTTAATGCACTGTATCGTGTCATACGGCTTTTATTATCACATAGTTATTAACATCCAGCCGTGTAACTACCACTGTAGGGCTTAATAAAAACTGGTAGTGTACAAAGCATAACAACTGACAATGTGTGAACTCAGCAGAGATCGTTCACTGCGCCATCCAGGGAACTCACATAAAGAGTTACCAGCGGTCAAATTTGAGCATGAGAGATTTTAGTCGTAAAATCACATTCCAATTCGATTGCAGCATTGTTCTTCAGGAAGTCCGAGTACCAGTGAGCAGAACGCCTCATCTGCCTTCTCCGTTCTTCAGTGTTGAAATCGACAGCAACAAGGCCAAAACGCAACTTGAACCCACCGAATATCTCAAACAGGTCCATGAATGACCATACAGAGTACCCCCTCACATCGGCTCCGTTCCTAGAATTGGCAAATGACACCAAATGCTGTTAGCACGTGCTTCTGTGTTCTAAAACATATGCTTATTGCTAAAATACCTGATGGCTTTCAGTGTGATTGCTATGTATTTGGACAAGTAGCCAATCCTCTCCACATCATCCAGGGTGTCATCTGCTCCTCCAACTCCTGACACCATGCAAAGTCAAATCAGCACAGAATTCTGCAGCATTACTAACAATTTCTGAGATGAAAATTATAATTTAGTTATGTTTAGCCACAAGGACTACTGACCATTTTCCTGGATATAAAACGGCAATTTTCCATATTTTTCCCGGAAATTTTCAAGTATGAGCTCTAGTCCATGAGGATCTACCATTTTACCTGGAAGAATCTGCATCAAGTAGACCAATCAAGACACTTAATAGCTGTTTTGAATATTTATTATTTTCAATCAAAAACAAATTCTCCATCTCACCATTGCAGAAGGAGGGTCATACTTGGTACCTGTAAATAGACACAAAGCAGGGCAACCCTTAGAATATTTGTAGGCATATGAGCATACAAAGCAATGTCTACAGATATTGGACCTCTGAAAAGTGTGGCCAAGTCTGCAGTGAAGTCCTGTAGGGGTCCCTCAAATGTGTTAGGAGGATTGCTCGCATACAAGGAGCTGTAGTGGTTCAGTCCAATGAAGTCGAACGCATTAATAACGAGCTCAGATTCATAGTCGGTGAAAAATGGAAGGCGGGAACCAGCAATCTTCCTCATGATCTCTGGATAATCTCCAAACACCAATGGATGCAGGATCCTGGAAGTTTGTTATATTCTTGTGTCACAATTAAGAACGAGGGTGAAGTGAACTAACAGTTCAGTTTTCTTTTTTCTTTTTGAATGCATCATTATTCAGTCTGAATTCCATCGGTGGATCTCAAGCTTCTTATTCTTTGAAACGACCATATACATTAACAGTTAGTTATAGGAAAACATTTTTTATGCTTAACCAAAATGATGGACAAGCTTTTAACTATTCAGTGGTACAGGGATTTACCTGAAGCAACTCATCAATATAAATAGTTCGGAGAAGCAATTTGTTTAATAATTTAGTGCACTATGGCAATAGTAGAGTCAACACAACGCAACGTACCATCCAAATAAGAAAGTTTTTGCTCTTTCAGTGGCTTCAATATCTTCAGCTAAATCTGTGAATGGATAGAGCCACATGGTGTACATATTCAGGCCGATAATGCCCTTCTGTGCAGCCTGAAATAAAAATAAAGCAACAGAACAATTTTTCCTAACTTTGTAAATAAAATTGAGAAGGAAAAAAGAATCACCAGAGCAGAAAGCTCACTTTGTACTTCTGCTTGTAGAGCCTAACAGTTGATGCGTGAGCCAGTAGGCTGTGGTGTATGAACAAGTATGGCTCAGTTGTGGAGTTCCCAACTGTGCAGTTGCTCGTGCCAAATGGATATGAGCAGTGGTTTGGGGGGAGATCTCCAGTGTCAAAACCACCTTGAGTCATGATGTTTGGCTCGAGCATAGTTGTCCAATGGGCAACTCTGTCGCCAAACTCACGGAAACACACATCGGCATATGCTGTGAAATCGTCTCTGCATCACATATGCAACGAAGTATAAAGTGTTCTGGTTATATTTCAGATGGTTCTCATGGATTCGGTGTGGATGAAATCAGGAGGCCATTAAGGTAAGTTACTACTTACATGATTTTGGGGCTAACCCACCCACCGTACTCTTCCTCTAGGACCTGGGGAAGGTCCATATGGTAAAGAACAGCGTTAATCTGAATACCTATTAAAGGATCACTTACCCGTTAGAGACCCTACGTTCCAACTACCCACCCGAAACCTAGTTGGCTCGGCTAGCTTCCTTGCCCTTCGCACCCGTCGAGGGAAGTGCAAAGACCCTTGCTCATTTTTCACTACACCCGGGCGCCGATGTAGCGCGCCACTAAGGAAATGACGACCCGGTCCTTGCTCACTTGACACCGTGCCCAGACCACGACACGGCGCGTCTCGGGGGAGACGGCCCGGCCCTTGCTCATTTAACACCATACCTGGGTTCCGATATGGCGCGTCGCTAAGAGGGTTACGCTCCAACGGGATTCTCTTGGGTTTCATCTCCATATGAGTGGCTAGGTTTTACATTGGCTCGCCGAGCCTATCACAACCCTCCTCCTTTACCAGGGCTTGGGACCTGCTATGTTGAGACAACATAGGCGGAGTAACCGATGTTGGGACCAGGGCTAGGTGGAGAAATATAAGCTAAAATATTTTTTTTCTTGCCTCAAGATGGAAGCCATATGGAAAAGTACACCTAGTAACCGATGGCAATTTACCCAGTACAAGATAAAATTAACGTTTGATGGCAAGATCATTGCTTACTAGTTGCAGACAGAAACAGCACAGCTACAAATAGGAGTACCCATACATGTATTGAAAAAAATCAATTTCTGACTCGAAACATAGTTAATAGAAATTGTTCAAATAATTTCTAGCAATAACTAAGCTATAAAGCATGTATTGAGAAATACAATATTCAATCCTAATGGCCAAACATAACCGAAAAAACCATTTAGCACATTAAAAGCCCACCATTACTAAGTTACAGTACTAAAGGCTAAAGATGCTACAGTATTAGATGTTGGCAAAGTTCAAAGACAAACAGTACAGGATAGTCTGATGCTGAGCCAACTGACATGCACTGATGCCGTGATGCAGAAGATCTTGCTATAATGCCACAGCTGCATGATGCGCAATTGAAAATCTTAACTATTCAAGTGGACCATGACTGGGGTGTCGTGCATGAGCAATAGAAACAGACAGTCTGAAGGTTTCAGAGAAAAAAATGACACCCATAAGAAAAATGTATCGGTTGCAATATATAAGTGTAATCTACTATGGATACCTTACTGGCTTACTCTATATTCTACAGCCTCAACTGACAATCATGTGTACACCGAAACAATCATGTGTACACTTTGCATGCAAGTATTGGTCAAGAATTTGCTTGAATGCATAAACTTGAGTTGTATATAAGAATGATACGTACCAAGAAGCCTGATCGCGGCACAAAGTGTCCCACCGGTTGCAACCAAGTCATCGACGATGATCACACGCTCAGCAGGTTCGATAGCTCCAACGTGCATCTCTAAACAATCAGTCCCATACTCGAGCACATATTTCTCAGAAATCACCTCACCTTCCATGTTTGCAAAAGAGAATGTCAGCACATGTTGGTTGCCGTGTAACAAACTTCGTTTAACTAGCAAGCCATTCAGAACCACACTTTGGGTAAGTAGTGGCAGTGTGGCACTGCATAGAATCTCTTAGAGTAATATAACAGGTGAAAAGTGCTGAAGATCTTGTTTAAAAGTCCTATACATTTCTTAATACCCCATCATGGGCTGCATGCAGAAAAGGTTCGGGCTAGAGCAACAACTTTGGTGTCAGAGATTATGGGCAGGAGGCGTACTTTTACTGCCTGCTAACCAAATCTGCTCACTAAACTTATACTAAACTAGTGTCACCACCACAAACTCGCCATTATAGAAGCAGCAAGTGGCTATACAGTATGGAAATGAATCCAGACCACGCCATCTTCAAGAAATCTCACCTGGGAGCTTCCTCGGCTTGCGCAGCGGTATGAACTTGGCGCCGATGGCCAATGCAATTGCCGGGCCAAATATGAATCCCCTGGCCTCAATCCCTGGCCGGAAACACCGTGTCAGAAACAGTGCAAAAAACTGAAGCAAGCAATATGCACGACCAGTGCGAAAACTGAATGCGAGCATGAATGCCCTGACCCCAGTGCCAAGTAATTGACTGACAGAGACAACGTAGCAAAAGATGCCATGCCACATAAGCAACAACACCACCTCATTCAATTCGTAAAGCGCAAAAATATATATTTTAAAATAGTTCCTAATAATGGGATCCATAAATAAACGGGGAGAAGCATGATCAGAAGGAAACAAAATGAAATTCAGGAGGAACAAAGCCCGCAGGTGCGGACAGAGTATCCAACAAGCAACAGAGCGAAATCCCAGAAGCAGTACTTTGCAGCGAAAACGACAGCGGATCGGGCACATGCCGCGTGACATCAGGCCGTGCCACCACCAGCAAGAGCCCGGCCGATGACGCGCCGCGCCCCCACCACCACCGCCCGATCCCCTGCGCCCCGCGGCCGCGCCCGTCCGATCCCCGGACGGATACGGCGGCGGCCGAGCTGGTGGCGACGCGAGCCCAGCGAACAGTAGCGTGGGGGGATTATGGTGGGCGATTAGGATATTGTTATAGTTTGTTATCTCCTCGAGGAAAGCAGGGCCGGGCTGCGTTCGGGGCTACGGCCGACGGGGGCGTGAGCGAGGCAGCGAGCGACGCGGAAAAGGGGGCGGGGCGCCAGGCGGGCGGACGGACCCCCGGGGGCGGGTGTGCGGGCGCGCGCGGCGACAAAAGCGCGGGGGGAGCAAAAGGACCAGGGGAGATCTCCCCAAGAGATTTTACGGAATCTCAGAACTCCGCCCACAGCTCAGCCAGCCCCCGCGGCTGCACGCGCCGCGGGACAGCGACGTGCCGACGTGCCGGCGTGCCGCCGCCGGAGGCTAGCGGAGGGAGAAGCGGGGAAGAGGAGAAGTGGGGAGGGAGGGAGGTGGCGACGGGGAGGGATTACCGGCGACGGCGTGGATGCCCATCCCGCGGTAGCGCTCGACGAAGAGGTCGACGGCGTCCTTGAACACCCCGGGGCGCAGCAGCAGCGTGGTGATGTCGTTGAACATGATGCCTGCGCCGTCGCCATCACCATGCAAACAGAACTGAAAGCTCAGCAGCGCTGCTGGAAGCGGAATTTAATCGGCGGGAGCAGAGGAATGGATGGATGACGGACCTTCCTTGGGGAAGTGGGGCACAACGCGGATGGCGTCGGAGATGCCCTGCAGCCGGGGGTCGGCCGACGCGGCGGCGACGGGTGCCGCCGCCGCGGCCTCGACCACCGCCACGGCCACGGCCACAGCGTCCCCCGCCGCCGCGCGGCCGTTCTCCTTGGGATGCTGCTGCTGCTTGGCGTTGGTGGCGGCCTCCATCGCGCTGATGGTGTTGCAGCTGGCCTCCTCACCCATTAATTTCTCTCCCTCTCGCTCGCTCAGCTCGCGCTCGGTCCAAGCTCCCCTCCTCCTCGACCCAGCCTTTATTGTTGCTTGCTGGACTGGTGCGCCCGCGTATATATAGAGAGAGAGCCGAGTGCAGGGAGGCCGACGAGCAAGCTAGTGTGAGCTGGGCAACGTTTATTATCCTTGGAAACAAGCGGCGGTGGGCTTCCCTTGCCTTGCCCCGGCCTCGCGGCCGCCTACCCTCCTCTGTTTATAAAGAGGGTGAGTGAAGGGCAGTGCTGGCACGCCAGGCTACAGAGCGCCACGCTCGCGTAGCCGTAGGGCTCTACTCGTGCGTAGGCATAGGGCGCGCACACAATATCCTTCCTCTCTCTGTATGCCCCGCCCTACCTGAACGTGACAATGTGGGTGAGGCCGGCCGGCCTGGCGCCCCCGTCCCGGCCCTCTTTCTGTTTTGGTGAAAAGCTCCCCGTCCTAGCCCTGTCTTTTGCTCGTGTAGATGACCAGCGCCTAGCCGTTTCAGCGAGGAAAGGGAAAGAAAACGGGCGCCTAGCCAAGTGGCGTAGGCGCTGCTCCACTTGGCAGCCATGCTAGCTAGCCTCCGGACCGCACCGCACCGCCTCCGGATTTTGCTTGCGGGTACAGGGGCCACGCCACGCCACGGACGGAACGGCCATCTTTTTCGCGCGCCCCGCCGTCCGTTTCCTCCCGGATTTCGCTGCCCGTGCAGCCACCCAGAGGCCCCGAGCCACTAGCTAGCCGGCCACGGCCAGCCACCGCGCCTCGTCGGAGCTCGCGGCACCAGAGATCCGGGTGGGGATCCGATGCCTCTGCCTGCCTCTCCCTGCAGCCTGATGCATGGATAGCCTGCTGCCGCTGCCGCGCGTTGGTGGCGCGGTGCTGCTGGTAGCAGGCAGCCTGGTACTACGGCGTCGCTACGTGCCTACGCGGTCTACGCTGCCACCCACGGCTCCGGCCGGCCGATTGGTCCTGGTCGTCGATCGCCGTCTTCGCCGCTCGTTGGCCGCGCGGTGACTTCTCGGCCTCCGCTTCTCTCCCGTCCCATCGTCCCCAGCGGGTGCGCGCGGCCGGGGAAATATTTGCGACCACGACGGGGCGGGCGCGCCGCCGGGAAAGACGAGATGATCCGTGGCCGTGTGGCCACACCTGGTCGCGGCTAGGAGTCTAGGACCCGTCGCGCACGCTTGGTTGGACCCGTAATGAACTCGTTCCGAAATCCGAACAGAATCACCGGAGTCGTCAAGCTAGACAGACACTTCTCGGGGTTATCTAGTTATTATACGACCGGCCGGACGTCTTTTACAGCGACGGACGGAGGCTATGCGGGCCACCGGATTCATGCCGCGGCGGTACGTACTCAATTTTGTCGTGGTACTCCGTCTCTCCACTGTGTAACTGTGCCGCGCGGGCGATAGCAGCGCGGCCCGAGCGCAGAGCGCTGGCGTTCATGCTGCGACGTTTACTGCTGCAATGTCTTGTGCCAGCGCCAGTGCACTGCGAGCGGCGCGGGTACAGTATCGACGGAGGCAGCCAGTTGGGGGGCCGCCGGGACGGCCGGACGGGGAGGGGGCGTGGCGCCCACTGTGGTGGTAGCGCTAGCGGCTAGCGCCGCTGCCACCAATCCACCATGCATGGGGATCGCGCGAGGACGGATCGGGATCGCGTCAGTGATTCAGGGAGGAGAGGCTGAGCCGAGCGCTGCTCCAGTGCTCCGTTAGTACGTCTCCGATTCCACATGGCTTCAGCGTCCTCTGGTGAAAAGACATCCCGTGTCTTTGAGTACCGCTCCCCCCGGACGGTAGTGAAAGCGATCGGGTAAATTTTGAGACGGGCTCTGAGAAACATCATATCAAAGCACGAAGTGGGCAGTAGCTTAGGTTTTCTTCGTTGCTTGACGACAACTCGATCACTTTGGAGCAAACAACGCCATTGTTGCTACATCTCGTACAGTTATTATTGCACGTACGGGCAGAACGTCTCGGAGATCTGGAAGAAGCTATGAGGGAGGGTAAAGCACTAAATAAAGCTGTTCGCTTAAAGAGCACACGTGCGTACGATCACCGTGTCGTCCCTGCCCGCAAACCCTCATCCATGCGCCTGCACCCACCTTTTTTCATTTCCACGGACGTGCACGCGAGGATCACCCCGTGCAAATCTTTGCTGCAGATCGATCGATGCGAATGAATAATGCATGTGCTCATCGGCTAATAGTTAGAAACCGCCGGCGTCACTTTCCCGGGGACGGCCTGGGTCGTAGCATGGAGACGGAAAAAAAGCTGCAGCCACCAGCCAGGCCCCGGCCCGTTTCTGCTATGGATCGCTCCAGGTCCAGGATATGCTCGTCATCGTCGTCGAAAGCGTGAGGTGGTGGATGAGGAAGAATCGTGTTGTCTTGTACATGCTGCACCGGGTGGTACTGGTACGCCGCCGGGACGTAACGTAAGTCGCATGTGGAATGTGTGAGCCTTGGCGTCGGCTCACCGTCACTCGCATCGCACAGGACGGGTGCAATGACCGCTCAATCTCTTTCGCCTATCTACGCACTTTGCTTCGAGTATCGACCAGACGTAGTTGATTTTGTTGAAATAAAATGGAAGAATGCATTGACCAGACGTAGTATATTTTTGTGCAATCATCTTTTCACAAGACTTAGGTTTGATGCGCTTATTTATGTAATGCATATGCAACAATATATATATTATGTCTTAAATAAAGTGGCATTATTTTTGTCCTAAGTCCATCGGAGCGAGGTGCCGTAGTGATTTCATCAATCTCAAATTAGTTGGTTGTGCTCATAGCAGTACGGTCGCGCATGTCTCTATGCTATTTCATTCAAAAACATCTTAAAATCTACAAATAAGATTGTTAAGATATATTATATCGAATTGATGCACGATAAAATATATTCCATGAGTAATTAGTATCACGGACAAAAGTCACAAAATGACCTTTTGCAGTACTTTGAAAATATTTTTGTATGGTCTCATGTTACATGTGCCATGATTGATTATTGTGTGTAAGCACGAACTTACATAGTTTTGTAAACCACAAACGCCGTACATCGCCAAGGCCTAGCGTCCAACCAGAATTTTGCAGCATGCGTACCTACATCCGCAGCCAAATCTGGCCATGGGTACGCAGGCGAATTTTATATTTGATCGATCTTTGACCACTCAAATTCAAATATTTGGTTCTTAAACTTAAACATGTCATGGTTCTATCACGCTGGCACTTTACAAACTTCAACTTTCATATTTGTCCAAATTTCTAAGTCTTAAAAACACTAATGATTATTCAAAATTGAGCCAAAATTTTAAAATGTCTTATATATCAACTAGATAATGCAGATTAGAAAGTAGGATCTTTGGTGAATACTTTGTACTAGTCCCACTTCATAAAAATATAATTTTGAATATTTATAATGGAGCACCAAGTTCGAATCTGTAATTGATGTGCTGTTGAGTCGCGCCAGAGGTTGTGGCGCAACTAACACTGAGTCGCGCCGGAGGCTACGTCGCGACTCAGCTGACACATCAGCGGCCGCCTTGGCCGCGGTGCCTATATGGCATGGCGGCTCCGTCGCGCCTTTACATGTGGCGCGACTTAATAGGAAGTCGCGCCAAAAGAAGTGGCGCGACCAGAAGGGTTACTTCTTGAAATTTTTAGTTTAGGAGGAGTTATTTTTAAAATATTAGATTTAAAAAATAAAAAAAATATACGCAGGCCGCCCTCGTGGTTTGCGAGTGAGAACGAATCTTCTATCGATCCCGGTTGGGTGCGTGTGCGTGGGTCTCGTCATCTAGATGGCATGAGTGTGTCTTTAGACCCCAAAACCCGCGCCAGGTATCTCATCCCTCTCCCTCTCAACCTAATCGCGGATAACATGCATGATGCATGCCCTCTAGACCCCATTGGTGCGTGAGGCCAAAGGCCTAGATCATACGTACAAGTCTAGAACAACGTCAGGCTCGCCAGATCGGAAAACGGCTTTCAACGCCGCAATCGAGCGCGCCGGATTTCTTCAGCAAACGAACCAACGTAACGACGACGACGCCCGCGCCCCGTTTCGATCGCCCCCGCGATGGTCTCGTGCCATATCACACGATGTGATGGCAAGCACGCCGGCCGCCGCCGGAGACGACGACGCTTCGTTCCCTTGTCCCGCTGCTGCTCGCCTCGCGTGCCACACGATGCACACGGCTAGCCGGGCCGGGGCAGCTACGGCTACGGCCACGGCCAGTGGCGAATTTAGCGGTGGGGCGGCCGGGGCTAGAGCCCCCCCTACTGCCAGCAGCATCATGGAGCCCCCCTCAGCCCCCCCATGATTTTTGAACATCATGGATGAAGGAAGGGAGGAGCTCAGGGAAGAAGAAGACTCCATCCCGTCAGTTGGGCTAGCTTGGGCGAAAATAATAGAAGCAGCCCATCAGTTGGACCCAATTCGTCAAAGCCCAGTCGGTATTCCCCTTCTACCACAGGCCACCACCCAAATCCACTAAGCTAAATACTGTAGCCATCAGGCCCAATGTTAAGTTCAGCCCTCCCTACATTTTATTCCTAGATTCGCCACTGGCTACGGCCGGGCACGAGTCCGTACAGAGGGAGATCCGCCGCCGCAATCGCTCGGCCCCGCGCGGATCGCCATGTTCGGAGACCGGGAAATTAAGGAGGCCGGCGCAGGCAGGGGCTCTCTCGCCACGCGACAACTTGACGCTGCGCGAGGCGCAAAAAGGCGTTGGGCTTAGAGGACTGGCGCTGGTGCTGGTGCCTGTAGAATGGGCCACCGGAGCAACGGCGACGGCGAGGAAAAACTAAAAAGGTTTTTGAGGCCTCAGGGGGTGCTCTTTTCTCTCGTTTGAGTATCTTCCGCGATCCTGGATCACCTCTGTCTGGGAGGAGGGAGGGGCCGGCCTGGTGCTGCTGCTGATCCGGAGTAGCTAGCTCTTTTCTGATCCGGAGTGGACATCATTGCCAACTTTTTGTAGTATCATAGATGCAGCTTTTGACCCATTTCGCGTCGTCGTAGAGATGCTATCCTACTCCTGGCTACTACGGACTACAGAGTGGCAAAAGTGGCAACCTCTCCCGGAAAACGAGAGTAACAAAATGGAGGAGGCGAATCATTATTTCCCACATGATCATGTCTATGGCCTGTGGGATTATATCTCTGATCCGTGGTGGAGCCACGGAATTGTTTCGTTCACAACACAAATGGGCAATATGCTACCAGTTCTAGCAAAAGGGAAGGTTTCTATAGAGATAGGAGGTGCTCGAGAATCTACCAGTCTAGTTGGGCAGCCTTTCAACACACAAAAGAGGGAGGAGCTTTTCGTTAGGCCTTTTTATTTTTCCCACTCTCAGTCTCATCAGCAACTGCTTAACAGCACTACGGAAAAACAAGAGAGGACAAATGCCGAACAGTATACTGTATACACCTGACTTTTCTCAAGGGACAGTTCCTCTGTGCAAAAGTGAATCCCCAGGCCACTGTTTCGCAGCAATGCTAAGCTTTTCAGCAGGGATCTTCCTCAAATCCCGACCATGTTCATTGTAGCCGATTCATGTGTTTTCTACCATACAGTGATCGATGCAGACCACACAGTGCGTGTCTTCCTTTTCACAACTGCTGCCGCCGAGGAAATTACTGAGCAGGACGCGCGAGTGCTCTTACCCCAGCGGACAAGCTTTTCGCCGTCACCGCCCCGGCCGCGTCGTCAAAAGAGACGATCTCGTCGGCTTCAATCTTCTTCGCGATCTTACCCGCCCGTCAGCCTCCAGCTTCCGTCTGCTAAAGAGCTTGCTGCTGCTCGCCGCCCCTAGCTCGCCGTCGTGGAGTTAACTCCAACTGCGGTCTTCTCACGAGATCCGGAGGGCCGAATCCGGGATGCTGCTGTCAGGTGGCGATGGATGGTGTTCCACGGCCACCTTGACGACGGGTCTTTTCCGGCGATCCTGGCTTGGAAAACGCTAAGATCTTGGTGTGACAACGTGCCTCGTCAGGTCGCCCGCGCCCTATCCTGCCGGCCGGTCAAAAGCCAGCATCATTTGCTCGATCGGCGAGAGACAAAACGAGGTGTCGCCGTCGGGTTTCAGCTGGCGTCAGTCAGTGGTGGCAAGTAGCATCTGTGAAAAATCCGGGAGCCCCTTTCGGAGAGCTTCTGCCCGGCTTCTTTCACACCACCGGCGTCAGTGGTAAGTGGAGATGAATTTGGGGCCTTTTTTGTGTTGGAGCATGTGAATTTTGTTGGATTACCTGCTTGCAATTCCTGCACTGTTCTAGGGAGCATAAGCTTCTTGAAACTTTGAGCTGAAGATGAAGTTTAAGGGAATTGTGCTCACCTTTTCCATTAGCCTAGTCGTTTGGGTTGGGATTTCTTTTTCTCTGGTAGTTTCATGATAAGATAATACAATATGGATGATAGAGAACTGATCCTCGGATCTTCTTTGTTTATTGTTCCAGGCACATCCTGAAGGAATTTCCTCAGTCCTGATCAACACCACTTACTGACATACAGTACTGAAAAACATATATTTTGTTGAAAAAGAAAACAAAGGCCGCAGCCCGCAATTCGCAAACCTGACTTTTTATGCAATCCACTTCGAGAAGAAGTAATAATTTTAAAACAAACTGGACCGTGACAATCTCTCTCTCTCTCACACACACACGTCTTAGCTGCTATTAAATCCCCTGACGTGACCCGCTAATCTAGCCCTCCCTCCCATTGGCGAGCTAGTGCCCGTACTTATCGGGCGAGATAACGATCCCCAACAGTGGCGAGATCCACCCGCACAACCGCACGCCCCAACATGCCAACATGCCATGCTTCAGTCGAACCGCTATTGGGTTCTGATTGTGATTGGATCGGGGCCTTGACGTCCTCCCTCTTCGGTGACGCCATGTTGTGTCACCCGTCACCGAATCTTCCACGCCCCGCTTTGCATCCGCCTCCCCAATCCTGAACTGCAACCCGGCCATGGCGTGCTGCCGGTGATCTCATTCTCATCCCAGCATCTCCAAGGGCGGGGTCCGGTGATCTCATCCCGACATCCCATATCCCAAAGGCGAGGCCGGCCGCTCGTTACTGTTCCTTTTCTTTCTCGTGGATGAGATGAGCCTGAGCCTGAGCCTGAACTGAACCTTTTTGGCTGGGGTTTCTCGTGGATGAGCCTGAACTGAACTTTTCGGCTGCTCCCACTCCCAGGGTTTTCTTTTCTCCAGGGATCAGGAATAGTGGTGGTGCCTCGTGAGGTGGCGATTAGTGAGTGAGTGAGTGAGCAGTGTTGTTACCCCAGACAGGATTCTGAATTTCTGATGTGCCTGCGAGCGTGATGTGCTGCCGCCCTCAAAATCCCAGTGAAATCTCGGCGGGGATCCGGTGCCGATCTGAAAAGCTAGCCGATCGACCGTGCCAGGACAGCGCATTACTGCCCGCACGGCGCACCTGTCGATGGTTGATTAGGCTTCGGCGAGTACGGCCGCACGGTTGCCGGGCTAGGGGGTCGGGGAGAGCAGCAGTTGCAGCGGAAAGTACAGGGGGTGCAGCTCCACATCATTTGCAGTAACTGAGCCTAATAATCGGCAAAGGTTTCGCTGTCGGCGCAGAGATCGTAAAAGCTGCGCGAGTGACTAATGGAGCTTTCAATTACCAGCGATCTTATCCTCCGTGCGGAGATACATTCGACTGGTAACTGCCATTGATAGTAGCCTAATAACGGGAATTATTCGACTGGCAGCTGAAATCGACGGCACGACCCGTTGGTTGCAAGGCGTCGCAGTAATATGCACAACGTAAGGTTCACAGGGCTGGGAGCCTGGGAGGGTCTAAGCGAGACTACATTTCAGGCTGAAATCTGCAAAAGCATATCTAATTCTACAGATTTGCTGCGTACGGTGCTCTACAATAAACACCTCAGAAACGAGGCCCTGGTGCGAGCAACATTGCTCTGTTGCAATACATTTTAGGATGGACAGGCAAAACGCCCTGCCACATTTCGTAGAAACAAGCACTCAGTGCACAATGCATTTCAGGATATAGGAGTCCTTGACTAACGAGGATAGCTAGATATAAGATTTGTTGTGCACACTGCTCTACATATATCAGAGAGGGGGGAAAAGCTTGAGAGGCAGTGTTTTGGTATAGTGGAATAGAGAATTTCAGCATGTATCACTCATTGACTAATAAGATTAGCTGTGGAAAAAAAGAAAAAAGGTGCCACTACAACAGGATCTTAACAGGAGTATATGCTACAGGTATTTCCTTGCAAGAGCCCTGACCTTGGTATCAAAATGGGAGGACGTTATGCGGGAGCCAGGCAAGTAGAGTGGGTTGAGGAATATCTGCTCAGGAAAATATTCACAAAATGAGAACTCCATCGTGGCACAAGGAAGAAATAAAGAATACTGGATTACAAGAAAAAATATCAAATGATGCAGCTGGAAAAGATGTATCTGTAATCTGCAGATTCATCATAAAAGTTGCTTTGGAAAAAAAGGTGACACAGGATAGATAATCGAAGTTGAGGAAAACACAACAACAAATAAAAACTATGAATATAACTAAATAATTGTTTACCTTGATGTAAAGATCATGGACCTCCTGAAAGAAACTTTTTATTCCGTCATCGCTCCGTGAGTCATGAAGCAACATAAATCTAGTATGTGCTACTGTTCGTCAAGGAAGCAAAAAGACACTAGGACAAAGAAAACATCGAAAGAAAGAAACATACTTCATGATGGTCAGGATACTGCCTATAAATGAAGTATGAAGCAGATACTCCCTGTTCTGCCGGAGTTCAAAGATTTGCAAACAAGGGGCAATGTTGATTTTGATCACAGCTGTGCAAATAGAATAATCACTATCTAACTTACTTGGGTGTCTAGTTTCTTTTTAAAAAAATAATCGATAAGGTTTTCTATTGAACGGATCAATATCATGGTGGAAGGATATGACCAGCAGTAACGTAAACAGACACAACAAGGTCATTGAATCTATCAACTGACTTCAGAAACCTGAAAAGTGCACAAAGTGAATATTAGCTGAAGACAGAAACAAAGGACCATAAAAGTAACTGGATGGGAGACCAAGACCATCCACCACCGCTCACATTGCATTGGTAGTCCATGCAAGGTCCTGAACAACATCCAATGCAGCATGCAGAATGAACTGATGGTGATAAGCTAAATCTTCTTTCTGCAAGAGGATGGAAGCTGAAGGGTTACAATAAGTAGCAAGCAAACTTCACAAATAATGTTTATTATCAAAGTAGTGTATTAACTAATGTAGCTACAGATAAATAATAACATCATAGAAAGGAATCTCAACAGATATGAAACTAATAGTAGATGGAATGTATCAAAAGAACCATACTTTTGGGGCAGATCCAACTTCAGCCTCATAGATTGGGATGTCATTATTACTAACAATCACGAAGCATGCCGTGCTTGCCATTTCAACTAATGCTCTGAAAGTGATTTTAAATCCTTGTATACAATAAGTCATAACCATACAAGACAAACAACTGTACAAAAAATTAAATTTACTTAACACGAGGCACAGGGGACAATAGCTAAAATGTATTAACATGCAAATTTGAAAATACATAAACATGAGGCACAGGGACAGAACCTAACAAGATAGTAGAATCTACATGCACCATTCAGAAGAGGTAGTGTTTGTCATCCATCTTCAGATGCTGGAGAATAAAGTACCAATCCATATGGTTACACAGATGATTCCAGTGTGATCTTATTCAGTTATCACTTGTCAATAAAAACACCACAATGGTTGTCATAAACATTTTCTCCAACCTCAAAACAGCAGCTTCCAATGACTCGCTACTGCAAACATAATTCACATGATACTTAATTGCCAACCACGTCACTCCACAAAGGTCCTCGGTGGTTTTCAGAGTCTATTATGCCATTGAAATAAGACCAGTGCTACATCTCTTCATCCAAATGCTTGTACACCAAGCTATCAAACATGGCCCTTAATTGGCTTGGAATCACAAAATTCCCGTTGTATGACTATACATCTTTTTTTCACAACAATTGCTGGAGGTCCTTAGCACGCTATTCATTTCCCTTACATGGAGGTGTGGAAGGTTTAAAGTCAAAGGGTCTTCCGCAACCAGAGCACCAACCTACTCACCCGACTAGCTATGGTAGAAAGGGAGGCAAAACTGAAGAACCTATGCATTGGCTGGTGCGAGGAACCTACAGCAACTATCATTGCAAGAGTAGTCAGATGTAAGTAGTCCGACTTCGTAGTCGCAAAAAATTTTAAACATATAAACCTGTCTGTCTCTCTTTATCAATATGACTGGCAGAGCCAGCAAGTGCCACTACCTCAAGCAAAATGAACGAAGTTACACAGCTAAAACAGATTGCAGTTTAATATATTCACTGTGTTTTTTTCTTTTTTGACTCTTCGAATTGCCATTGCGTAGGATTCTAGCTTTGACAAGATCTATATATAGGTCCAGAAACCAGGGGCGGGCCGAGCATAGGACATGGGTGCCCGATAATTTTTTTCAAACAAAATCGAAGTTAGTAGGTAATATATTGTAACTGGGCCAGATGCGAATACAAATAGTTAGGGTTTTGGCGCTCCGCTTCGCACAGCAGGATGTGAAGAGAAGGCATACCAGGTGGCTGCTCGTCGCCGGCAAAGGGCGGGCCGAAGATGTGGCGGAAGGCGCCGCCGCCGGGAAAGGAAGACGGAGGAGAGCGACTGACAGAAAAGGGGAAAGGATGGCAAGAACGCTATCGCCGCCCACGCCACCGTCGACCTCCTTTTTTTTTCTTGTTTTTTTTAGAGATCCGTCGACCTCCTCCTGTGCGTTCCGTTTTTCTGTTATGGGCCGGCCCACCGCCTGAAACAGGAATGTTTGCCAACATCCGTGGTATCTTTTCTTTTTTTTCCCCTTTCACTCAATCCATTCTTCTATTAGGGCTGGTTTGGGAGTCGCACCCCCGCCGGGATCCGCGCCCTTTCCCCGGAAAATCCGCCCGGCCACTGCAGGCCGGGCGCCCTTCCCCGGGACGGCTACCCTAGGATCCCGGTTTCCATAGGAGCCCCCTTGAGGGAAGTATCTTCGTTTTGTCCGATATAACATCAAGGCAAAAGATCTTTTGAAAAAAGTCTTGAAATTCTGGACCTATGGTGCAAGGTTTCTAAAGATTCGATCATTTCTCGGTGACCAATGGACCAACTCATGAGAATGATAATTTTCATATAAAACGGCACTCCTAATTGTTGCCTGAAACTCTCTAACGTGCTGAAAGGGTCCATGGGATCAACCACATTCAGATTCAACAATGCCCAACATTCTCGTGCAAAAGGACAGTTCAGAAACAAATGCTGCAAACTCTCCTCCGCAGCTAATTGGCGTTGCACACAACACAATTATAATTTCGTTTTACATTTGGGGATGGGGCGTGTATAATACTATGATGTTAGCATCATTTTTCCCTTTCTACATTTTCCTCCTATTTTATTTATATTTTTTATCCTTCTTTTCTTACATATTTTCTGTTACAAAACAGGTAAAAACACAAATGTTCAAATATAAGCACGCTCACCGCTATGAATACATACACTCAGAGTCTACTCCTATGAACACCTTAAATAAACTCTAAGTGTGGGGGTGATGTTTGAAAAATCATAGTAATCACAGAAAAATTATAAAATAGAAAATACAATTTTGTTGAATTCCACATGAGTAGATCTTATATGTTCGGATTTTCCATTTTATGATTTTCTACGATTTACTATGATTTTTCAAAGGTTTACTGTAGCAAAACCGATGTCTAAAACTGCTTTAGGGGATAATTTATCTGGTTTTAAAAAATTTAGAGGGTAATTTACCCGATTTTATAGGTTGGGGTGATGTATCCCACACCCCATGACGAGGACATCCTAGGGCACGATTTGGCCAGGCGCACGACAGTGTAGGAGGCAGCTGTGCGCGTCCGAATTATCCCAGCTTGCTTAGCGAAGGAGGAGGAAGCCACCTTAAAAGGGAGAGCCACCCTTCCCCTATCAGACTAGTCTTTTAGGGTGATTGGGCCTTTTCCTCTAGTGGGTGTGCTAAGAACTGTTGGGTCCGGGCAACCTTAATTTGTTGGGCCTCGGCCGACCCCATGCCTGGGCCGGATGCATCATTTGGTATCAGAGCTGGGCCTTCGTTTAAGGGGGTGAGAATGATGAGGGCATCCTAGGGCACGATTTGGCCAGGCGCACGACAGTGTAGGCGGCAACCATGAGACGGTTTGGCCAGGCGCACAACAGTGTAGGCGGCGTGTCGTGGTCCAACAGGAGCATGTTTGGCCAGACGCACGACAGTGTAGGCGGCAGCTGTGCGCGTCCGAATTATCCCATCTTGCTTGGCGAAGGAGGAGGACGCCACCTTAAAAGGGAGAGCCACCCTTCCCCTATCAGACTAGTTTTTTTGGATGATTTGACCTTTCCTCTAGGGGTGTGCCTAAGAACTGTTGGGGTCCGGGCAACCTTGATTTGTTGGGCCTCGGCCGACCCATGTCTGGACCGGATGCATCACCCCATAGTTGAGGGGGCGATTTAGACTTTTTTCTTATTGAAAACATGTTTTTCTTCTCTTTCAATCCTTTTGTGTAACAAGCGACTCTCATCCTTAGCCTTTCCTTGATGAAGTTTGGATCTATATTAACTTAGCCATGTGGTTTTAGAGATTTATAAATATGTAGCACCTAGGAAAAAATGTTTATAGTGCATCACATTAATAGATGTTTTATACTAGACATATTGGCGCGCTAATGCCGCACCTGTATTCATGTGAACAATAATATCTATACAGCCCATGTCGATGCATAGCCCATTTAGGGTAGTCCCAACCCATAGTATTTATAGGTTATGTTGATGTTGCCATGCTAGCAAGATACTACTTTAAAAACTATATTGTCCAACCCATAATTTTTTAATATGGGTCCATAATAAATTCATCCTTTCTCCTATATATTTATTCTTTATCTATCGTGAAGACACTATCTTAGTGTCCTATGCATGAGTTCTCTTGCATGAGACCCAATTTCTTGTTCTTTCTCTTCTGTTTCATTTAATATAGTACCAAATAAGCAAATAGTTCTATGTGACTAAAAACTATCTTAAGTGGAGGGTTCAGACTGCCCTTAGAAATAGCAGGTCTACTGATAACACAGACATATGTTCGATAACAAGTACAATAACAACCCCAAGCGTACTAAGAAAACCGCATAAAGAAAAGAAAAGTCTAAACCTAGATTAGGCACAACGCCTAGAGATTGACCTACACCTAAGAAGGACAACATAGAGGACTAGTAAACACATAGATGACATGCATCTAAAAAAGAGGGGAACAACAACATAGCTAAGAAATACAGATTAATCCACCGAGGAGATAAAAAAACAGGACAGATAAAGTAACAAGATCAGAGCATGCAAATGATGGGTTTGAGAGGAAGATGGGCCAGCCCTGCCGCCTATCCATGGAGTAGAATTTTTTCGCCCGTCCATGAAGTAGAATGGACGGGCGGTGTTCAATGTGTACATGTGTGAGCATGAGCTAGAAGGAGCATGGATGAACGAGGCCAATATAATAGGCCTAAAAAATAAATCAAGATAGGACACAAGAAGCAGCCCAAAACCGGAAGTCAATGCCTACCCTAAATAAAACCAAGAAGTGGAGGCTCTAAGCGAGCGGACGTCACTCATAGCAGGGATGACCACACGACGCTACGCAAGTGAATTGAATACACGCCACGTAGGACGGAGCCAGGAAAAATTTTAGGGAGGGAGCTATATCGATATAATACCGCTATGACCTATTAAAATAGAAAAATATAATAGTTGAGCTCCCTCCTATTATACGTATTTGAGTACAAATTTTAAGGGAAGCTCCGATGTGGCTCTACGTATCTGCGAGCAGTTGGGGGGGGGGGGGGTTTGAGCCCCTCCTCCTCGGCTGCCTCCGTCGCTGACGCCACGTACTAACTTCAAACTAATAGCCTATCAATATATTGGATCTTTCACTTTTGAATAAAAAGCATGGGTGCAAAATTTATTTACATATTAAATTTGCAAAATGTTTATTGAGATACACTGAAATTGTATATATTTTGTATGAAAATCTATAATGCCATGATGTGTTACATTAGAAAACTACAAAGCATCAATCCTTGTCATAAACATGAATGGTTAACATAGGCCATGAAAAGAGGCCTGGCCCAAGTTAGTTTTGACCAAATTTAGTTGTGTGATAGTTTATAAACTTATAATTTTTAACATTAGTTTAGAGCAAAACTAACCGTGCAAATTTTCCAAATATTTTGTTCTGTAGATAAAGTCTTGTTAGTAATATTTACGCAGAAGATTAAAAAAGAAGAAAACATGTGAAAAGCAAACAGTACATTCCATTCCATAACTCGATAGGTGGCATTTGATTAATTTAACACGAATGAAAATGTGAGGGGATGTGGAAACGAAAAGAAAATAAATAAAAACCCGCACGCCATCGCCAACCCTCTTCGCCTCCCCAACCAAGCCTTTGCTCCTGCCTGCGCAAGACCAAGGAAAAAAAGTGGGGAGAGAAAACACACCCCTGAAAACAAACCAAAAATCCCCAATCCATGAAGCCCACCACTTCCGCCGCCGCCGCCGCCGCGGCGGCGGTCACCACCGATGATCCTTCCCCTTCGCCATCCGACTCCACCTCGGCGACTTTCACCGTCGACCGCCGCGGGGACGCCTCCGCGTCCTGCCGGTGGACCCTCCCGGACTTCCCCCGCACCCGCGCCCGCACCTTCTACAGCCGCTACTTCGAGGTGGGCGGCTTCGACTGCCGGCTCCTCCTCTACCCGCGGGGCGACTCGCAGGCGCTGCCGGGGTACCTATCCCTCTACCTCCAGGTCCTCGACCCCAAAACCCCGGTGTCGTCGTCGTCCTCCACCACGACCACCACCTCCTCCAAATGGGACTGCTTCCTCAGCTACCGCCTCTCCGTCGTCCACCCCACCGATCCCGCCAAGTCGCTGGGGCGCGATTCCTGGCACCGATTCTCATCCAAGAAGCGCTCCCACGGCTGGTGCGACTTCGCGCCCTCCTCCGCCGCCGCCTTCCTCTTCCAGCCCCACGACGCGCTCGTCATTGCCGCCGACATATCGGTGCTCTCCGAGACGGCCTCCTTTGCCGATGCTGACGGCCGCTTCACCTGGAAGGTACTCAATTTCAGCCTCTTCCGGGAGATGATCCGCACGCAGAAGATCATGAGCCCTGCATTCTTCCCTGCGGCTGCCTCTGCTGGCGGGAGTGACTGTGGGCTCCGGATTAGCATCTACCAGAGCAATGTCTCTGGCGCAGATCATTTGTCAGTTTGTCTGGAAAGCAAGGAGCCGGTCGTGCAGGTTGCATCTGGGTCATCGGCATCGGCATTGCCACAAAGTGGCGCAGGAAGCGGTGTGCCAGATGGTGATCGTGGGTGCTGGTGTCTTTTCCGCATTTCGATACTTAATCAGAGGTCTGGTGGGAGCCATATCCACAAGGATTCATATGGTCGGTTTGGGGCAGACAATGCCAGCCTTGGGTGGGGTGATTACATCAAAATGGATGAGTTTTTGGCTGCTGATAGCGGATACCTGGTTGATGGGGCTGTGGTGTTCAGTGCCTCAGTGCACGTGATAAAGGAGTCAAATTCATTCACTCGCAGCTTGCCGACGGTTCTGGGAATAGGTGGTACTGGTGGTGGGCGTGCTGGAGCTAGGAAGTCAGATGGACACTTTGGGAAGTTTGTGTGGAGGATTGAAAGCTTCACAAGACTCAAGGAGCTTCTCAAGAAGCGCAAGATCACTGGTCTTTGTATCAAAAGCAGATGGTTTCAAGTTGGGAATCGAGATTGCCGTCTTATTGTTTATCCACGGGGTAAGTACTCAAACATACACTTCTCCAGATTGATATTGTAGCTTTCTGACATACACTAAACTGCTTGTAGAGTGAAACTTGGTAAAATGCCATAGGCATCTAGGCATGCGTAATCCTGAATGGTTTTCATAAATCTTTTCGATACTTAAATGATTGAAAAATTGCGAATCAGTGTTCATAGTTGCTTGATTAAGTTGGGACTTGAATTGTAAGCTTGAAATCCAGATATGCATATGTAGTTTTGCCATTTCTGTGGAATAAATAGAATTTCACTATAAAAAATACTTAGCAGTTTGTACCTAGAGACAATAGCTATTATTTAGTGCACCAATCAGGCAATGAATCAAAATCATTGGCAATAACTTCATCCACTCATTTTGATAAGGAAACCATGATATAAACGCAGCACTTTGGTCCACATATTCTGTGAATTATCCCCTTAGATACCAAAGATTTTACATTGGCAAATATTTGGTCACACCTTTCTAGCAAAAAGAATTCAGTGTAATATTACAGCTAATCTTCTTTAGTTCTTTATCGCTTCTTGCACAAATTCTGTCAATTCTCCCCCTTAGATACAGATTATAACAGTTGCCCTCATCGTAGCTGTCCTCAAAACCTGGGTATCTGTACAGACACATTTTTTTTAATCGTAGTAGCTGTTGCCTCTTCCAAAACAGTATATCATGTCCATTTCTCATGTTGGCCATGCTTGATCCCTGTTAATAAAGTCTTTATTCATTTGGCATAAAACCAATGGATGTGACTGACAAGTGTCATTCACATTTCCTCTCATGTAGCAGCAGTCTTAGTCCATAGCGCACCATAGTGAGTGTTGATTTTTTTTTCCTTTTGTTTTGCTAAATCCCCTATTTTGCTGGAGGTTGTAGAACAGTGCCAATTTAACTTTAGAGCTGATCCAAGAATTGATTCATGATTACACTATACTGAACTAGCAAATTGATTTTAAATTCCTCCTTGCAAGTAGAATATGCAGTTTGTAAATGCATCCGAGACTTCGATTTCCCGGCTCTTCTTCCCTCAATATTGAAATCACTGTTGTAGACCTAGTATGTCATTTTGTTTGGGGGTGGTAACTGCTGCCCCCCTGAGTACATATTTCTATGGCAGTCCCCATTTTCTTAGTCCATTTGAGTTTGAACTTGGTTTCACTACGAGCAAATTGTGGCCATGCTTTTTAGTAGCCTTCGAGTAACTTGTGGGCGTTGCATATATGGGAATTCGTAGGATGTGGGTACTGATTCTTTCAGTTGGTTTTATTTATGTTGCTGCAACCAGGGCAGTCTCAACCACCATGCCACCTATCGGTATTTCTGGAAGTAACAGATCCCAGAAATACAACTAGTGAATGGAGCTGCTTTGTGAGCCATCGCCTCTCTGTCATCAACCAGAAAATGGAGGAGAAGTCGATCATGAAAGAGTCTCAGAATCGTTACTCTAAGTCAGCGAAGGATTGGGGCTGGCGCGAATTTGTGACATTAACTAGCCTCTTTGATCAGGATGCAGGTTTTCTTGTACAGGATACTGTTGTGTTTTCAGCAGAGGTCCTCATTCTGAAGGAAACAGCAACTATGCAAGAGCTAAGCGATGAAGATTCTGAAGTATGCACTTCAACTTCTGGATGTCAGGTTGAAGCTTTACCAAAGAGACCATCATTTACATGGAAAGTGGAAAATTTCCTGTCCTTTAAGGAGATTATGGAGACCAGAAAGATTTTTAGTAAATTTTTTCAGGCTGGAGGTTGTGAGCTGCGGATAGGTAAGATGAATTTATTTACTTTCATGACTTATACAGCTGTTCCAAACCTATACTTTGTGTTTACTTTACTGCAACTTGCAGGTGTATATGAGTCATTTGACACGATCTGCATATACTTGGAGAGTGATCAGTCATCTGGGTATGATCCTGATAAGAATTTTTGGGTGCACTATAAGATGGCTATAGTTAACCAGAAGAATTCTGCAAAAACTGTGTGCAAGGAATCTTCAATCTGCACGAAAACATGGAACAATTCAGTTCTCCAGTTTATGAAGATTTCAGACATGCTTGATACTGACGCTGGCTTTCTTGTTCGGGATACTGTTATTTTCACTTGTGAAATCATAGACTGTTGCCCATGGTTTGATTTCTCTGACCTTGAGGTAAGATTTCATTTGATTTTTCTTTATGTGTTGTCTATTTGCTCATGTCAGTGCATCAGTGAGGGGAAGTTTAGTGAAATCATTGATGATAGAATTTTATTGGTATGCTACAGCATATTCTAATGAAAATAATTGTAAGCATATCTATGTTGAAACAGGAGTCCCTTGGCCCTTTTGTTTGCTGTTTTATTTACACCTTTCGTGCTTGTTGCTACGGTGGCCTAGCTATGGCTGATAGGTAACATGCCTGGTTGAGAAGATAACAATATGTGCAGGATATTGATTATTTTTGAGTAAATTGACTCTAGTCGACATTCGAAGGATTTTATGGGTGATAGCATGACATTTGTTTTTAAGCTGTAGTTGTGGACAAGTTATGGTCCTTACTATGAGACACTGACAGCAAAATCGTTTTTGTTCATGGCACATTTTTGGAACTGATTAACCAGATGTGATCATATGGTAGACACTGCTCTTTTCTTATTGGGCTCATAATTAACTTCTCTACCAGGTTTGGGCTTCAGATGATGAACAGGATGAATTATCGACAGATCCTGACGAACTTGTTGATTCTGAAGATAGTGAGGATATGAGTGGCGACGAGGAAGATATGTTCCGGAACCTCCTCTCAAGGGCTGGATTTTCTCTTACATATGGAGATAACTATACTCAACCGCAGGTTACTTTAAGAGAGAAAATTCTAACAGATGCTAGTGCAATTGCTGGATTCCTTACTGGCCTGCGTGTTTATCTGGATAACCCAGCAAAAGTTAAACGTATGTTTCTTCCGACCAAAGTATCCACCAAGAGTGGTGGAAAGAAAGACGCTTCAAAGTGTGATTCAAGCTCCACAAGTCTCATTTGTCTGTTAATGGGGGTTAGTGCCTTGAAGCAGGCTATCATAGATTTACTTCTAGATATAATGGTTGAGTGTTGCCAACCTTCAGAGGAAAGTGGTTCCTCTGCAAGTGCTAAAGCTTTTCCTGATTCAAACGGGGCTAGCTCTCCACCAGAGCTTAGTGTTGAAAGTGAACTAACAGAATGTGCACGCAGTAATGTGTATGCGATTTCGGAACCTAATAGTGATGATATTTGTGAGAGTCCTGCAATACAAGATGCAGATTTGGCTACAAATGAGATTACTGCAAATAATCTAGAACATTCTTGTTTTCCTCCAGAAACATCTGCTGCTGATGTGCCAGCAGATGAAGACCTCGAGCAGGCTTCCAGGGTATGATTTGAGGTTTCTTATTTTCTAACCTTTTCACCACATCTCATTCAATTAATGGGTTATCCTACCAAATTCTTTTCGCAGTCAAAATGGCCAGAGCAATCAGAGGAACTGTTAGGGTTGATTGTTAGTTCATTGAGGGCATTGGACAGCGCGGTCCCACATGGATGCCCTGAACCACGAAGGCGGCCCCAGGCTGTCCAGAAGATTGCACTTGTCCTAGAGAAAGCTCCAAAACAGCTCCAGCAAGATTTGATTACTCTTGTACCAAAGTTGGTGGATGGTTCAGAGCACTCCCTTGCAGCTTCTGCACTGTTAGACCATCTTCAAAAGTCAGATGCAGAACCTTCATTAAGATTACCAGTAAGTTTGCCTCCTAAGACTATTGTTAATTTGTTATAAACTTATAATGCTACTACCTCATCAAAATGTAGGGAGTGGTTTGAACCAGGGTAGTCTGCAAGGCTACACTTTGACTGTTAAATCTCAATCTTATACTGTCAATGAACATGAAATTGACATCATTTGAATGTCCTTTCAAATATAGATCCAATGATACTAATTTGCAAAACATTAGAGTAATCCTCCAAAACATATTGTTTCTACTATTTTTGGAATGAGTAGGTGATGTGTATGCATCAACACTTCTACTGTATTGTGAGTTTGTGTCTTAAATATGATTGTATTGGTGGATAGCTATCATGCCCGATTAGCTTATACAAATACATGTGAGCAACTAATACCTGATATGATTCTGTTTTATTTTAATTACGGCAGGTTTTTGCTGCCCTTTCTGAGTTAGAGTTTGAAAGTGATATCTGGAAACAAGCATCTGTTCATTCACTTGAATTATTGTCTGACTCAAATGATGAGACTCTTGTAACTGCCATTACTTATGTTCTTAAGGCGGCATCACATTGTCAGCGTCTTTCCATAGCGGTATGTTTACTGGTCATGCTCCTTGGTTTTCTATTTGTTCAGTTCACTTTTCATATTAGTAACTTCTTTGTTTTTATTTTTGAAAGGTTAGAGCTGTTCGGTGGAGACTGAAAGACCTGGGAACTGAAGTCCCACATTGTGTGCTTGACTTTTTGTCTAAAACGATCCAAAGCCAGCCAGATGTAGCTGAAGCTATATTGAAGGATATTGATTCTGATTGTGAGCCTGAAAACAGTTGTCTATCATCAACATCATCTTGTAGTACTTGTTCTACAGATGGGCTTTCAGCTGAAGGGATGTATTCTTGGCAAGAGCAAGCTGTGCATGGGAGAAATCATTTATCAGATGTTTTTGCGCTGATAGAAATGTTATCGATGCCTGGATTATTTGTTGAAGTCGCACAGGTTTTTGAGAGGGCTTTATTGAGAGGGGCCTTTGGTCTACAATTAGTAGCCATGGTGCTGGAAAGAAGACATTCTTCCAGATCGAGTTCAAAGTCTGGGTCTGTTGTGAATGATTCACAGAACAAACAAGTTCTGTTAGACGGGCAGTTTGAACCTTTGTCCCTCGAAGAAAGTGATTTCACTTCAGCCCTTGCACTTGGTGAGGTATTATCTCTATCTACAGAAACGAAGGCTCAAGACTTTGTGCGGATGCTGTATGCTATCATATTTAAGATCTATTCTGAGGATCATTATAGATATAGAATTCTGAAGGGTCTTGTTGAACGAGCAACAAATACATCAGATAGCTGCCGAGCAGTTGACATTGATATGGATGTCTTAGTATTTCTTGTTAAGGAGTATGGGATTGCAAGACCTGTTTTGAACATGTTACGTGAGGTTGCTGAAGTTGCTCAGGCTGATCGTTCAAATCTTTGGCACCAAATATGTGCCACTGAAGATGAAAATATTCGTCTTCGAGAGGACATGGAAATGGAGCAAACGAATTTCAGCAATGAAAAGATTGGCCTAAACCAAAAGCTAACTGAATCGGAGGCAACTATCCGTCGTCTAAGGGTATTTATTCATTGCGACCCAATTGTTATTCCTGTTGTTCATGTTTGTTGGTTAGCCTAACAATTATTGATTTTCTCTTTCGCTGTAGTCTGAGCTAAAAGCTGAGAGGGATCGTTGTACTCGCGAGAAGAAGACACTTTCCGATCAGATGCGAGAGATTGAGAATCAGTTGGAATGGGTGCGATCAGAGAAAGATGAGCAAATTGCAAAGCTCTCTGCTGAAAAGAAGAATATCCAAGTTCGTCTTAATGATGCAGAGTCACAACTCTCTATGGTGAAAGCACAGAAACGTGAAGAATTAAAGGTAGAAGCTGCAGTAACCCTAAGCAATATTTGTGTGCTAAAATGTGTTTATGCTGATCAAAACAAACTGTTCTGTGGTGTTTATTGTCATCAATCGATAGATTGATTATGATACCTATTCTCGAAATAAATCTTAAGTACGTCTTATGTCGTTGCCCAATATCTTTTCTTTTGGCTACCATAGTAGTTAGATACTTTAGATATGTGCTATTTACTTGTTTAGTTATTGTTAAATTCCAAAAGAATAACTAAACAATAACTAACAAAGAAATTGATGGCAGTAGAGTGGGTTAGTGTGTGTGTAGAGGTGATTTTGGAATTTATTTCTCCTCGAGCAAAACTGTTGCATGTATGTATCTAATGTCATAAAGATGCATATCTTGATAAGGATTGGTCTATCAATGAGATTGCGAATAACGCATTTGTTGTAGCAAACCATATGGTGAAGCCATTTGTTAGTAGTTGTACTTTTCATATTGAGCTCCTCTTCAATATTGGTTCATGTGGTGACCAATGGCAATTTGGTTCAATATCCATATACCCTGTTTCATGTGCTAACGCTGAGGCATAATTTGTTGGTGTCACTGGTTTTCTGCTCACTTTTAAGTATCCTAAACTGTGTGCTATGGACTCTACCTGTATTGATGTTTCCTTGAAACTTGCCTTGCAATCTTCTAGACCTGTGATGATTAGTGGTTGTATACTGCTCGGCTGCAGATTTTTGTCCTTATATTAAAGAAGAATTATAAATTTGCATTGAATCACCTTCTACGGAATGCATTGTTGTCTGTACATAATGAAGCAGACACCATTTTACTGATTTATTCTAGAGGTTTCTTGTAGATTTATGTTGCTAAAAGCTAATCATGTCAGCTGTAGATATTTTATGGATTTATCATTTATGTGAAGCATATTTTACTTCCTTTTGTATTAGGTATTAGTTATTATTACCTTTGTGTAACTGTTTACATTTCAAATTTTATCAATAATACTCTCACATTTTCAAATAACTAATATGTTATGTGCTGCAGAAAGTGACAAAGGAGAAAAATACATTAGCAGAACGGCTGAAGAATGCTGATGCTTCAAGGAAAAGGTTTGAAGATGAATTAAATCGTTATGCAGCTGAAACACAGACTCGAGAAGAGATTCGGAAATCACTTGAGAATGAAGTGAGAAGGCTGACACAGACGGTTGGGCAAATTGAGGGAGAAAAAAAGGAAAAAGAAGAGCAAATTAGTCGTTGTGAAGCATACATTGATGGGATGCAGTCGAAACTGCAAGTTTGCCAGGTTTTCCACCTTGCTAATTTTTAAGTTTACATAATTGTTTGTTCTGTGCTTATACCTACATTGACTATTGTCTCAAATGCCTTTTTTTTAAAATGAAAGTCTCAAATGTCTTGTTACAAAGATGGCAATTATTTACATAGGATATTTTTGTTTCACATATCACATACATTTGGGGGACTTGTCCACCAACTTTTTGATATACATGAAACTATGTTACCTATATTTTGCACATTAATTTTTAGATATGTACTCCAAATAGTATGCCAAGTTGTTTTGAAAATGAAAATGGATCTTGCATTGTTTTTTATTGATCTAACTAAATACTCAATAGAACTGTGTGGACATTACTGATCACAACATTGTTTTGGTATCTATGTGATAAACACATGTTCCTTACAGAACCTGACAACTTTGTAAGGTCCCATGTTATGCATTGCGATGAGCAAATTCACCATAATTTTCCTGATTCATTATCTTAGTGATACTAGCCTACCACTGCCGCACCATGTTTATGGATCTGTCATTATTTTTTCAGCAATACATTCGGACACTTGAAACCTCACTCCAAGAAGAGATGGCTCGGCATGCTCCACTCTATGGTGTCGGCGTCGACTCATTGTCATTGGATGAGCTTGAGGCACTTGCAAACATCCACGAGCAGAGTTTAAGACAGATCAAAGCAATCCAACAAAGGAAAGGTAGCAGCCATCTGTTGGGTGGCCCCTCTCTCTCCCACATCCCTGGTCTATTCTCTTCGCCTCCGCGTCCTTCAATGGCAGTTGGCCCGCCATCCTCGCGGATCCCAACATCCCCGATCGCACCCAATGGTGCAGGAATCCATGGGAATGGGCACGCAAACGGCTCGGCTAGCCGCTGGTTCAATCCGACCTGAGTGAGAAGCAGACTCTGATTGGAAGTGGGAAAAGGTGTCCATTTTGTGCATTTGATTCAACGGGCCACATTTTGCCTGGGCGTATTTTGCAGCCGCTGAGCAAGCCAACGTGATAGCCTTTTTGTTCCTGGCCTTCCGTCAGGCTTTCTCCTTGTACTTACTTGGTAGTGCCGTCGGCTTGATATTCGCATGAGCGCAAAAGGGCATCAGTATGAAATAATGTATGTAATAATCAAGGAAACCGATGGAAATATCAGGTGCAAGTGGAGAGCTATGGGAATGGTTGTGCTTGTTCTAAGTTCTAAATGCTTTTGTCTTGTCTTGTTATCCCTTTTCAAGGAAAGGCGCGATAGATAATGCGTTCGAGGTTTATTTCGTCATTTTACTTATACGCCCACTTTGATTCTCCACTCCTCTGATTTCTTGCCAAACATTTTCTGGCAGTGTCCTCCAATATCCAGTGTTTTTGCGGTATAATGAAGTGACGGAGTTGTTGGAAACCTGGAAATGTGGCGTTAGAGCTGATGGCTTCTTGCCTTCTTGGACTGGGACTCATGGGCCTTGGCGAGACGGGCCTGAAAGCTTGCGCTGCACACGCCTGAGGCGCGTGAAAGCCTGAAGGAAAAAGTCCATTTTTCCTCCCTGAACTATCGGCCGAATCCGCAATTCCTCCCTGAACTCGAAAACCGTCTGCCTGACACCCTGAACTCCCGAAACCGGACACGTTCCCCCCTCTGACCGATTCCACCCTAGTTTTCGCCAACGGGTCCCACTTGTCAGCGTCTGGACCACTCCATCTTCTTCGTTTACACAGACAGGGAGCTGGGCGCTTGGGCATGGAGCCTGCACAGCGGGGCGCGGGCGATGGGCGGCGTGCGGGCGGCGCGGCCAAGCGCGGAGCGGCGCGGCAGAGCGCAGGGCCGCCACACGAAGGCCAAGCTTGCCGCTGCCGCCGCCCTTGACCACGCGAGCGCGCGCGCGCGGGCGCGGCGAGGCGGAGCGGTGCCGACCACGGAGGGGCCAGAACGGCAGCGGGGAGAGGCGCATGGTGTGGTCCCGGGAGTGGCGAACTTGCCGGGGGTGGCTGGCGACGAGGAGGAGCAATGACGATGGCTCTCCACGAGCTCCAGCGGCGGTGGACGGCGACGAACGGCGGTGGCACTACAGAAGGTAAGAGAGAGAAAGGTGAGCATCGGAGATGGCGGAGGAGGTGCGGGAACGCGCGAGGGTGAGGTCGGTCGGCAGCGGCGGTCACCGGAGAAGGGAGAACGATGGTGGCGGCGGAGCTTTGGCGACGGCGGCCATGAGAGGAAGAAAACTAGGGTGGAATCGGCCGGAGGGGGGAACATGTCCGGTTTCGGGAGTTCAGGGTGCCACGCGGACAGTTTTCGAGTTCAGGGAGGAATCGTGGATTCGGCCGATAGTTCAGGGAGAGAAAATGGACTTTTTCCAAGCCTGAACTGAGCGCCGGGTAGGTGATTGATGCACGGCCCGGTGGCTTGAAATCGAAACCCAAACCCAACGCCGGCAGGACGGAAGTTCCCGCCTTTTTCGGTAGTTCAAATATAGCAAACGAACATGATAGATTGATAGACTTCAACAACTATAGCTGAGTATCGAATATAATCCCTTGTGCACTAACGACTGCTAGGCACGGTAATTCGATTGAATCCATGTAGAGATTACCATCTTCCCTTTTCCACCATTTTCATTGGCCCTACACTTTAGGTACTCTCATCATTAAAAAAAAAAAGCACCTTCTCGTCAACTTCAACTCTCTGATACTACCTCCGTCCCAAAGAGAATACAACTTTAGCATAGTGTTCAGTCAAATTTTTATAACTTTGACCAAATTTGGCCGTGGTGCCGTCAACTCCGGGCCGCGCAGCAGTGATTCGCGCAGCGTGTGGTGTTTGGCTGCCGCCGTCGATGGCGCCCGTTCCTCGAACGGGGCGTGCGGCAGCGCACGGCGCCAGGAGCAGCAGCAGCAGGATGGCGAGGCACGAGGTGATGAGCGCCAGGGGAAGCAGGAAGCTTCGTCCAGATCCCCATGGCTGCTGCTTCTTTTGTTGGCCTGCGTCGGTTATTGGCTGGCTTGCTGGGTGTGGGTGGCTACGGGCTTCGGACGTGCGCTTGATCTGCTTCGATGGTTAGAAGTGCAGTGCTTTGTATACTCGATCGGTGATACGTAGCCGTGTCGGGTTTGTTGGTGCCGTTTCCTTGAGAATTCGCAATCGTTCCAGCGATTCGATCCAACGCTCCGGTTTGAATAATAATAATTGATCGCCGGGTACCTCTGCTCTTGTGACGTTACTCCGCTCGACGGTGCCGGCATTCCGGTGGTCACCGAGCTGCGGCCGCTCATGCGACCCTGGAGCAGGCAAGCGCATGTCGTCAGGACTACATGAGGGCGATCGTCTACAGGACTTCGGGGTGTACGTCAAGCTGGGAGTCGGGACATGAAGAACCTCAACTCCATCCTGGGCTCCATCCGAGGCCGTCGCGGTGGTGACCCTCGACGATTCGGACTCTGCGTCTGCGTCTGCCTCGCCGGAGCACCAGGATATCCTGATCCTGATGGATAGGCATCACCGCTTCGCATCTACCGGCGCGGCCAGACGTTCGGCTACGACGTTCATGAACTCCCTGGCGGAGCTGAGCCGGGACGAGAGGGAAAGGGAACACGACGGCTCGCTGGCCATGGTGCTCGAAGTCGATCTTCAAGCGCGTGCACCAGGGTTTCTTCGACTCGGTCCTCGACGGACGGCGACTTCTCGGACGTTAGTGTGGTGATCAGGGAGGTCCGGTGCCAGGGTGCTGCCTCGGCTCTGCACGGTCGCGTTCAGCTGGTCGAACTCTCTCAGGACTTCGCCACCATATATGCATGTGGACGTTGGCCGAGCGGTTCGACGCCATCTGCGACATGGCGCTTTCAGGTTCAGTGTATCAGGTGTTCAGAGTTGGGCGTTTCAAACCTCTGGATGATTGAGTGATATTGCTGCCGTGCACTTTCTAGCTATCTCTGCTAGCTAGAGTGTAAAACAACAAATAATTAAAGGCTCAGATACGCAACAATAGAGGATGCAAACAAAATAGGAACATGTTTCTAATTTGTTGAGATCACTGCATGCTTTCCACTCCTCAACTCACAGATACAAACCCGAAACCATCAACACAACTGAATCAGACTTCGGCACTTCGCATTCCATTGTAGCTGAATTATCTGCATATTTTCAGGCGTCAGTGCCCGGGCTCACTCCTGCAGTGCTCCTGCCCGTACCTTCCTTCACGTCGCCGGTATTCTCGTTCTTCAAGTTCTCCTCCTCCTTGACGCTGGTGGTCTCGTTCTTCACGTTCTCCTCCTCCTTGACGCCAGCGCTCTTGTTCTTCACGTTCTCCTCCTCCTCCTTGACGCCAGCGCTCTTGTTCTTGTCCTCCTGGACGCTTGCACTCTTCTTCTCGTCCTCCTGGACGCCGGAGCTCTTCTTCTCGTCCTCCTGGACGCCGGAGCTCCTCTGCTCCCTGTTGCTTGCCAGCATGAAGAGGAGCAACTCGAAGCAGACACCGATCAAAGCGTAGAGCAGGTGCCTCCTTGATTGAGACCGGCTCTCATTTCCTCTCTTTAGTCTGTAAACATGCACAAGTTGTCAGGTTATTCCTTCTCGTGCCCCAATTTATAGTCTGACAAACATGAATTTAACAAGTAAATTTCACAGATTTACCTGTCTTGTTCCAGTAAATTGCCCAGAACCTGCGTGATGAGATCAATCTTTTGGTCCATCTCTTTCTTGATCCAGTTGGCTGACGATGTCGGGGCTGAAGTTGCAGGGGTTGGTGTTTTCCCCGTGGATGTATGCCTTTGGGGAGTTGATCCCGGTCTCCTTGTTGCCGTTCCCCGGCTCCAGCCCCTCCTCGTCGCCGGCGCCAGAGTTGGTGGAGAAGGGCGCAGCACGGACCTGGAGCGGGAGTCCCGAGACGCGCGGCGCGACCCCAAGCGTAGCGGCGACCCTGGAGGCGATGATCTTGGTCTCCTTGCCGCCGTTCCCCGGCTCCATCCCCTCCTTGTCGCCGGCGCCAGTGTTGGTGGCGAAAGGCGCAGCACGGACCTGGCACGGCGTGATGGCGAACCGCGAAGGGGCGCCGCCCGCGAGCATGGCGGCCGTGGTGGCGGCGCGACGTTTGCTGGTGACGGCTAGGGCTGCCCGGGCGAGAGAAGCCATCGGGACTGGGGTTTTGGGAGAATGGTGGCACCCGTGAGAGTGGGAGGCGCTACCTGGAAGGAGATGTCGTGGTTTCGCCCGGAGGGATGGTGGCGTGGGTGGGAGAAGGTGGGGCCCGTAGGAGATCGCCTCGGACGCTTTCTTTTCCATCACAAGAAAACAAAATACTCCGTAACTTTTCTACTTTTTCCTACGGTCAAGCTGCAGCATTGCAACAAACTTGTACGACCGATCGATTCAAGCAATTCCTCTTCCGTTGGGACTTGGATAGATAAACAACGAGTACCCGAGGCGCTATCTATCGGGCCTCGCCTGTTACAGTGGTAATTGCGAGCCAAGCCAAGCTCGTCTCAGATCATACTGATACGTGCAATGCTGCAGCTTCGCCGTGCCCGTGCATACTCGGCAGGGGAGGCGTCGCCGGCCAGTTGGGCAGTTGGGCTTCGGCAGGAGCCTCGGGACCGGAGCTGGGTCGTGGGGATTGGGGACCGGCAGGGAGAGGTGTAAGACAGGAGCACGAGTCAAAAGAAAAAAGTTTACAAGCAGACACAGATGACAGATGAACTGCCCACAACCTGAGCCGCGGGGATTTTATATGCGGTGACAAGAAGCAAGAAGTGGCGCGCGAGTTGACCGCCAAATTTTTGGTGGACGATTTCGCCGCCCGTAAGTTCGCCCGCGCATCGGCGGAAAATGAACTGGGCGCGCCAAACTTGGCCTGGGCGAGCCAATCGCTGGTACTAATCCAAACGCTAGCCAAAATACATGGGCATAACCAATTTTTTGGTAAGGCTGATATTGGCTATAAACCAAACGTGCCCCTTATCCGTTCAACTTGGCCTCTCGCGATCTTGCTCAGGTGCCTCTCCGTCGCGCCGCGCCGCCGCCGCTTCGTGCGCCTGCTCCGTCGCGCCGCTGCCCCCGCCTCCACCTGCTGCTCCCCGAGCCGTCGATTCGCGCCGCCGCAGCTGTTGCCTCGCGCCGCCGGTCGAGCAGAAGCGGGAGAGACTTTGCCTCACGGAAACTTGAGGACGGCCGGCAGCTGAAGTTTGGATCGAGTAGCAGGTGGCAACTGACGGTGCTTTGGAACAAGGTTTCCCCGATTCCATCACACTCCCCTACCCCTACGATTCCATCTTAATTCTATTCACAAATCTGTTATGTGCATACTTATCTAGCTCTATTAGTTGGACTTTTAGTTGATTCATTCTCAGATCCGATAGTATTTTCTTAATAATCAAGCATGGCACTATGTACTACACTCTACAGATTCATTATTGATTTAGTTTCTTTTGCATGCTGCGTGGATTGAAAATGTAATTGATTTGCTTCATGATTAGAACTATTAGTTGTCTTTTTAGCTGATTGTTTCCCCTTTAACTCAGATGGACATGGATCAACAACAATACTATTATTACTACTACGTGTGTTACACAATGTGGAGGCATAGGGCTCTAGCTGTTTTAGTTCTCATGTTAGCTCTATGGTGGAGGGACAGTGATGGTAGGAGGAGTAGGGGCCGTGGTGCAAAATATGGTCCATTGGTTGATAGGGAAGATTATTTTGCTCTGTACATAGGGTTGTATAGGAGCACTAGATGGAACTCATGCTACAAGATGCCCTCTCTCGTTCAGCAGGCTTAAAAATACCTGAAGGTACAAAGAGAAAATAATAGTTCATGTTACAAATAGCTCATACGTTAATTTGACCTTAACTCATTATAACAACTTGGCTGTAGGGAAATTTTATTTGGCTGATGCTGGGTATGCTGCAAGGCCAGGGATATTGCCTCCATATCGTGGTGTACGCTACCACCTAAATGAGTTTGCTGGATCCCGTGAACCAAATACACCTAAAGAGTTATTCAACCATCGTCATTCATCACTTAGGACAACTGTTGAACGAGCTTTTGGGACACTTAAAAATCGCTTCAAGATTCTTAGTCACAAACCGTTCATACCTCTAAAATCCCAGATTAAGGTGGTTGTTGCTTGCTGTGCTTTGCACAATTGGATTTTGGAAAATGGTCCAGATGAGTACGTTTGGGATGAGTCCACATGGTATTCCCACCTACCTAGGAGCAGTGGACGGATCCGTGATCGTGATGCTGACATACGTGAATGGGCTGCAAAGCGTGACTTAATAGCTCAGCAAATGTGGGGTGATAGAGAGCGTGAACGTAACATTGCAGCTGGTAGCACGACAGTTGTGACTAGCACAACTGATGTATGAGTATGAGTATATTCCTTTGAAATGGAATGCTGATTTATGTATCTCCATTCCTGGTTGTATCTGATTTATGTATCTTATGACATTGTGATATTAATTTAACTTTCCACCTTGCTCTTTTTTTGTGTCTTTGTTATCTTTTTTTTGTTTACAAGATATATCATCACTTTCTCTAACCATTCTGATAAATGGTAATGTGTTTTTTAACCCATGACATATGTGCAGTTATGGGTAAGCAGAGGATCATTGCTAAAAGCGAGGAGGACTCTGGCTCTCGTGAAAAGTATATCACTTGGAGCGATGAGGCAACAAAGTACATGCTGGAGTGGTACATTGACATTCGGAAGGACAAGCCTGCAACTTTCAAGTTCAAGAAACAGCACCATCTTCATTGCGCAGATGCTTTAAATGCTAAATTTGTTCTTGGTGCCACTCAGAACCAAGTAGATAGACACTACAGATCATGCAAGGAGAAGTGGGGTTGGGTGCGGCGGGCTATGCAAAATAGTGGCAATGGTTTTGACTCCACATTGTGCAAGTTCACTCTTTCTGAGTCTGAGAAGGCAAACCTAAGTGTTTTTTTTAGATAATGGATACAAAATCCGGCCTCTACGTCAAGAGACGTACACAGCCCATTATTACAAAGTTTGGTATCATAGAGCACATCAACACAAAATATAGAGACAAGAATTAAAGCAAACGATATAACTGCTTCCATCCTCTGTTGGCCTGCTCTAAAGAGACCATCTCTAGCTTTGTGCTCAACGAAGAGAGTAGGTTCTTGTTGTGCTCATCACGCTGCAGCTGCGCCCAGAAACGTAGCCAATACGTCCCCCTGAAAATGACCTGCAAAATCGAGTTATATTTAATTCTGTGAAAGATAATATCATTACGGGTTTTCCATATTGCCTATTGCTTTCTGGTATTGCAAAAAGGAGGTAACCTCACCAGTCAATCATCTTGATATCATGGAACTATAAATTGGAACCAACCCAAACACTAGCCAAAGATAGCTGCCAAATGTTGGCAATGAATTGGTTGCAAACCAAATGGAGGCCAACCCATTATACCAAATGTTTGGCAATCACGTTGGCTACAAACCAAACACTCATCTCTCACCAAATATTTGGTCACGCCCTTGATTTGGTCATGACCAAAATTTGGTAGGGCAGCTTG
Source organism: Echinochloa crus-galli (assembly GCA_900205405.1). NCBI lineage: Eukaryota > Viridiplantae > Streptophyta > Magnoliopsida > Poales > Poaceae > Echinochloa > Echinochloa crus-galli. The sequence goes on from OAMR01000993.1 coordinate 283,754, forward strand.
GGGCATAAACCAAACGTATGATGTCCGCAGATTCCTTGGTTCCCACTCCTACACCTGACACCTTGTTACTGCCACTAACAAAAAAAAATGGCTGTGTCTAGTTCCCATCACATCGTCAAAATTCCCAAAATTTTCTCTCCAAACATCACTATCCACCTATCACATCAAATCTCTCTCCTCATGCATGGAACACTAAACGTAGGTAAATAAAAAAACTAATTGCATGGTTATGATGTACACGACGAGACGAATCTTTTGAGCCTAGTTAGGTCATGATAGGACAATGTTTACCACAAACAAACGAAATGTGCTACAATACGCTACAGTGTCCGATGTGACATTTTCTCCAAACTTTCTCCTACATATTTTTGGAACTAAACACAGCCAATACCGAGAGGGCTGCACCTTCTATATCTCTATCTATAAAAGATAATTCTTCCTCCGGTCTAAATTATTACTTATTCCATTTTTTTTCAAAAATCAAACTATTTTGAATTTAACCATAGTTGCATAGATAATTACAAAAAACATCAAATAGACATTACTTCAAAAATATATTTAATAAATAATCTTGGTAGCATAGATGTTAATAAGTTTAGTCAAACTTAAGATGCTTTTACTTTTCAAGAAAGTTGGAGTGACTAGTAATTTGGAACCGAGAGAGTACATAAAGTTACCGTTCTATCACCATATCACCCGTCATGTTGTTCTCACGGTTGCAAAAACACGGTGCTCAGGGTGGGCACAATTTCCCGAACCCGAACTCCGAACCCGAATTATCCGGATCCGATCCCAAATTACACATACACTATCTCGGGTTTGTAGTCAGAAAACCCGAAATTAATTTGGGAATTTCGGGTTCTCATTCCTGGTACCGAACTCCCGAAATACCCGATATTTACTTGGCCCAATAATCTATCTAGACCCAACTTCAAACCCAAAATCCCCTGCCCGTCTGCGGTCTGCCCCCACGCTCCCGCAATCCGCATCGGCATCGCGCCGTATTCCTCGAGGCTCCGACCCCCGACTCCGCAACGCCGCCGCTCTCAGCTTATCCGCATCCCGCAAGTCGCTCGCGACGACGCCGCGCCCCTGCGCTCCTGCCCTGCGCGGCCGCGCTCCTGCCACCTGCGCCTGCGCTCCTGCCTGCCAGCGCCCCAGCACCCAGCCCCCAACTCTTATCGCCGATCGCCCATGGCTCGCGGCCTCGTGCTCAGATGCAGTCCGCCGCCGCCGCCTTTGTTTGACGCGCGACGCCATCCACACGACCTCACGTCCACGCCAGGCGGAGTCTGCACAACCAGGAGTCCAGCGGTGGAGGGACGAGGCGGGCAGGAGGACGCCGGCGATTGAAAGACGACGAGTGAAATTCGGGATGTTCGGGATTACCCGAACCTGAATTGTCGTCGGGTACCGAACGTTCGGGTTTTTCTTTAGTTGAGGAGGAATTCGGTTGATTTTGATTACTCGAAATTTTGATTACTCGAATTACCCGAACGCCTACCGTGACACGGTGCCAATAGTATGCGACCCACACACCACGGCCGCTCACGCGCTCATCTCGACCTGAGCAACTCCTCCTTCCGATCTGT
>OAMR01000993.1:287117-308196 GCA_900205405.1 Echinochloa crus-galli
CGGTGCTCAGGGTGGGCACAATTTCCCGAACCCGAACTCCGAACCCGAATTATCCGGATCCGATCCCAAATTACACATACACTATCTCGGGTTTGTAGTCAGAAAACCCGAAATTAATTTGGGAATTTCGGGTTCTCATTCCTGGTACCGAACTCCCGAAATACCCGATATTTACTTGGCCCAATAATCTATCTAGACCCAACTTCAAACCCAAAATCCCCTGCCCGTCTGCGGTCTGCCCCCACGCTCCCGCAATCCGCATCGGCATCGCGCCGTATTCCTCGAGGCTCCGACCCCCGACTCCGCAACGCCGCCGCTCTCAGCTTATCCGCATCCCGCAAGTCGCTCGCGACGACGCCGCGCCCCTGCGCTCCTGCCCTGCGCGGCCGCGCTCCTGCCACCTGCGCCTGCGCTCCTGCCTGCCAGCGCCCCAGCACCCAGCCCCCAACTCTTATCGCCGATCGCCCATGGCTCGCGGCCTCGTGCTCAGATGCAGTCCGCCGCCGCCGCCTTTGTTTGACGCGCGACGCCATCCACACGACCTCACGTCCACGCCAGGCGGAGTCTGCACAACCAGGAGTCCAGCGGTGGAGGGACGAGGCGGGCAGGAGGACGCCGGCGATTGAAAGACGACGAGTGAAATTCGGGATGTTCGGGATTACCCGAACCTGAATTGTCGTCGGGTACCGAACGTTCGGGTTTTTCTTTAGTTGAGGAGGAATTCGGTTGATTTTGATTACTCGAAATTTTGATTACTCGAATTACCCGAACGCCTACCGTGACACGGTGCCAATAGTATGCGACCCACACACCACGGCCGCTCACGCGCTCATCTCGACCTGAGCAACTCCTCCTTCCGATCTGTATTGCATCTATATCTCTAAGTCGTCCTCCGATCTCTATCACAACACCATGCCTCCACAATCCATTGCATGGTTCCGCACCTTGCGTCCATGAGTTTCAACGATCGCATTTACTTTCTTCTTTGTGGTTTCATTAGGCCATTTTCAATGGACATTTCATATTTATGTTTCCAAGGATACCACATAAACAGAATGTTATTTAATTCATAGTTAAAATACTACCTCTCACAAATCACAATGCAAAGTTTCATTATTTGTTGTTTTTAAGACTACATACAAGACACATATTCTCTTAAAAATAGGGTATACAGGATTTCACCACCATAAAACTCATTTCATATCTCTCTTTTCTTTGTCACATCATTAAAAACGCTGACACGTCACTATATTTAATGCTGATGAAACTCTTACTGAGAATGGAATGGCCTTAGCAGTTATGGATGGATAGCAGCAACAATGCGACGGCCAACAGACTTTCCTTTCCTCCTTACACACTTTTTGTTAGTGCCAGTGTGCCACTATCACCCCTCATCCCTAGGGGCGTCTCCAATAACCGGAGAAATCGCCGTCTGACATCACAATTTGTCCCACATGGAGGAGAGACAAGGAAATCACCGCGCTAGCAACGGGAAATTTATCATCTCGCACTCTTCCCGGTGAGCTGCTCCTCTTCAAACTCCGTCACACCTCCTTCATGTTATTTCAATTCGACCTCCGTTGGCTATTTGGGCAGGTCGTTGGAGACGCCCTAAGGATGTAGCCTACCAAGATCTACTTCTAGGCCATTGCATTGTCAATGCAGCGTTCAAAGCCGCTGGAAGGGCTTTCACCACTAACGCGAAACCAACAGATTCAACGAAGAAGGATGATGACAAGAAATTTGATAAATTAATGATCGATGAGAAGTGGAATACACAAAAAATTGAATTAATTTGTGAATGGTGAGAAGTGGAATGCACAATAAAAATGCCTCCGTTCCAAATTACTATTTGTTGTTGACTTTTCACAAATGTTTGATCATTCGTCTTATTCAAAACATTATGCAAGTATCATATGTATTTCTTCATGATTTACTTTATCATCACATATACTTTAGGTATGGCTTATGTTTTCATATATTTGGACTAAATTTTTGAATAACACTTTCCCACACCGCATTTCTCATCTATTTATTACCTTTATTTCTTCTTCGTTCATTTACCTCCAGCCATTACACCCAAGTTTCAATGCTCCTAACTGCACGCTTACTAGTCGAAGTGAGTTCTTCCTATACGAACCCTCCAATTGATAATCCTCTAGCACTCCGAATGGCGCCCTCCCCTCCTCACTATGGGGATGTTTGTTTCAGCTTTTTTTTCGATTTTCAAGGCTAGATTATGGAGAATCCTAAAGTTTCTCGTCATCTGTCTTTTGGATTCTTCGTAATCGAGCTTCAAAATCAAGCTGAAACAAACACCCCTATCCCGCCCATGCACCGTTGTCACTGTAGGACAATCTTCCTCCCGGAGTTTCATTCTAAAGATCCAGAACTTCAAATCATCAACCCTCAAAATCTCTAATCCCCTAAACCCTAACTTGCTAGAGTTCTCGCTAGAGATAAAAAGAGTTAAATGCATCATTAGTACATAAACTTGGCGGATAGGTGCGTTTAGCTACATCATCTCTCTAATAGCTCATTTAGGAGCAACAACTCGGCATGTATGTGCAAATAGGTCACAAAACGACACACGGGCAAAATGATGCCACGTAGGTAGCTGATGTGTTAGCTGATTTTTTTTGAAAAGATCTTACTCATTGGACAATTTAATTGAGTTGATTAACATTCTGTTTTGGGTTTTCTTTGTAGGATGTTGTATCAAAAAAATTGTAAATGTTTCAAAATCATATATTTTATGAAAAATAATTATTTTTTGCTAGATGAAATAAAATAGTAAAAAGCACGCACGGTATTGATTTGACTTTTTAATTCATAGCTCAAATCGATGATCAGAATTCATGGCTGTCTATATCTCATCAAATCTTTTCTGTTTCACTACTCACTTATTGTTTTGAAACTCATACCGTGAAGTGATGAGTACCGGGATGGACTACTGACGTGCGGCACGGAAAAGACTGGCCAGGCGGCATTGGACACGGAAAAGACCTGCCGACGGCAATGCCGTAGAAAAATTGACCGGCCCAGAAATTTGATCTCTGTCTAAACTTTTAGCCGTAAAAAACAATCCTAACAAATAATAGAAAAATAAGTGGGGGGTAATTTGCAATAGTTTTGCCCGCATGTCTGGTGACCTATTTGCACCCACATGTCAAGTTAGTGCTCATAAATGAGCAATCAGAGAGATGATGTACCTAAACGCACCCACTCGCCAAGTTGTTGCTCATAAATGATGATGTACCTAAACGCACCCACAAGCCAAGTTTACGTACTATGCATTTAACTCATAAAAAATAGAATTGGTGTGGATCTAGTCGTGTTGAAGAATAGAGTGGAGAGGAAGAAGTAATTTGGATAAAAGAGGGAAGAGAAATACCTAGACACAATGTAGCATAGTAGCTTTCCCGTACGGAAAATACCAACTGGTGTTGTTGAAATGAAGACGTTTCAGCCATAGATGCTCCTGACTACAATGGGTGCGCAAGTTGATTTCCGAGATTTCAGTTGAAGGCTCGAATAATAAGAGAAATAAAATAGAATTTTAAAATTTTTAGCAAAAATACCCGTATGTTGCTACGGGCAAAACTATATAAATACATCATAATATAATCCATCATCAGTTGAATAATACAACACTTTTTATTTCAGAGGAATGTCTTACTTAACACCGTGTACTTCGTCGTGACGAAATACTATCCATTGACCACTGCTCCTCCAAATAACTTTTAGTTTCACAGTTTTACCAAAAATCGAAATGGTAATAGCTGGAAATATACTTTGACTTGCCATTATTTTCTCTTACCGCAAAACCTTATTTCATTAATATATTTCAATTGAAATAAATAAATCTTAATGCTAATGTATTTTGTCCGGATAACGTGTGTCAGCATGTTTATGTGACTAATTGTTTAATTACTGAGATAAAAAATAAAACTAAACATTTTGCTAGTGTAACCTTTTTTTGTGCCAGGAAAGACCCTATCCTTCTTCAGTTCTTCCACACAAACATGTGAAAAGACCACCACCATCAACAACCGTGAGGCCTGATCACCACCAATATCTGACCTCACATCGTACTGTTTCAGTCCATCATGAAAGTCCATTAGTCTGGCGCTGGCCCGGTCTTTTCTTTTTAACAGAGGCTCTCTGGCCCAGACACCACCGCTCCGGATGCTTCTGGCTGGCTTCGACCGTTGAATGGCAATACACGGTGACCCTTGCCTTTTTTTTTTCTCCCGCACCGGATGTGGTCAGGAGTCCTCAAATACAATCCGGAAATCTAGTGGGTCATTGTGATTTTGTGACGGACGAAAAAACTAAAGGCAGAAAATATAAACATTGCTTTCGTGCTTTATAATAAGAAAAATTATAATTTTTAAACTTGAAACATTGTCCTTCGCAGTTTTACTATTTTTTAAGATCGTATTCGTAAAAATAGACCTCGAAACATTATTATTAGATGTATTTTCCGTATTTTCTAATTAAAATACATAAATTTTCTACCTAAAAGGGCAGTTTTGACTTTCTACTCTTTTTGCTTGAGATCGACCGATGCATACCGGATCGAGGTATGTGAAGTCTGAACCCACTCGAGCGATTTCTGAACATTCCATGGGCAAGCACAACAGATATGTACTCCAGCGAGTGAACGAAACCAAGAAATGCATGCAGAACATCAACTAAAAGGAAAGGCATTGCTGACATGTTGGTGAGCTTGTCGAGGTGCACGTAGTGGTATCCCTTAGGTCAGTTTCAATTTTCATCACACGGATCAGAAACTAGGTAGTCAGATGAATTTCATGGTGTCGAAACTCTTCACTCTCTCCCCTCTGCCATATCAGCACATTTAATACCATAAAACTCACATGAAACCCCCCTCTGAGATTGGCCTTATACCAGTCTCAGTGGGGGTTTATGGAAGTTTCATGGCATTAAACGTGCTGATGTGACAGAGGAGGGAGAGTGAAGAGTTTTATGTAATGTAAAAGGAGTTTCATCACAATGAAACTCATCTATCACCTAGTTTCTGGTCTAGTTAACCGTGCGATGAAACTCTGCACTGAGGTTGGCATTAGACGACACCTCAAAGGTGACACATGGCGGTGTCATCCCCGAAATGTCTGGCGAGGACCTCTTGTGCCGCCATGAGGGCGCTCCCCCCACTTGACACCCTGCAACGCGACCCTGCCGCCGTCCCGGATCTGGACAAACAAGTTGATGGATGGTCAGAGCCCCGCGCCGCAATCAGGGTGAGGAGGCGTAGGGCCTTGTGTGGTTGTATGTACCTCGGGGTCGTACCGTCGTCCTCATTGTCCTCCCACTCTATATTACTACTAGGACACAAGACCAAGGAGAACACAAGCAACCTAGTCTTGAACATATCGGAGGACACTTGTCTCCTCTCCAAGCTGATTAGGGAGGCCAACACCAGCTAGACGCTTGGTGCCTCCCTAAGCAAGCCAGGATGCACCACACTTCGTCCAGGCCAAGCCTGAACAAACCACTCGACGCGTCTCCACCCACGTGGAGCCACGAGGGCCTGCTGAGGGCGCGTGGCTTCTCCCCGACCCGTCTTGGGGAGCCGGAAGAACATATATCAAGATGCATCCTGGCCCTTGGCTCCTCAGCTGGCCACGTTGCGGCATTCAGGTCCAAAGCCTAAGGGTCAGGTGCCCTTATCCAAGTATTGGACCATGTGTGAGTGGAGGCACAGACCTACTTGAGGTGACAAGAGAGGGCTAACCTACAGCCCCAGGCCTAGCGTCAGGACTGAAAGGGAACCGGCGCCAGAGGCACAGGCCCTAATCAAGTGCAAGCTTGACCTCCCGAGAACTCGATAGAGCTCGGGAGAAGGTTAGGTGGCGCCCGATCACATCAGTGTAGTACAACACTGGTAATCCCACTCCCACACGGTAACACACCATAATAATGAGCCTGCCAGGTGGCTCTGACAAGCGCAGGCAGGAATAGTGCCAATGCCAAGCCTCGGCCAGCTCGAAGTGACTCGGGCGAAGAAGGAGAGGAGAGCGGGCCCACGATGGGGCCCCACGACGGACATTCGGAAGCCGCTCGGAGGCACTAGGAAGCCCCCAACCCCTGTTTTCTTCTCCTCTATCTTCAATTTCTAAATATAACCGATCCCCAGACGTATATAAGGGGAGCGAGGCCCTCAGCACGGGCAAGCAGGCAGCTTTACGCAGTTGTAAGCGACCCAAAAACACGACAATGTGCAGATTATCTCCCGATCACACACCTCGGCTTGCAAGCCACCCCTTTTAAGCCTCGAGGCATCAAAGCTCAATGAACACGATCGTCTCACACTGATGTAGGGACATTCGGCTCGAACCACTATAATCTGTTGTATTTGTATTGCCTACCATCGCACACCTTGGAGAGGCGCAATAAGCAACAACAAATTAGACAACAGGTGTGAGAAGAACCGACACGTCTGCATCTGTGTCCGCGCTGCATGCGGCGACGCTGGGAGAGGCGGCGGGAAGTCGATGGGGAGGGGGTGGAGCCTCGCCGCGGAGGCTAGAGGACGAGCAGAAGGAGGCGGCGGGAGCATTTCGTCAGGCACCTAGCGAGAAGCGCGCGTAGCGCTGGGGGACGCGGAAAAACCATCATCAAGTAGGAAATACATGTATTTTGATCAGAAAAAAAGAAAAAAACATTTAATAGCATGAAAAATAAGAAGACTACATTTTAAGGTCCATTGTTCGAAATGGTAAAACATCAAAGGCCCCGTTTGGATGTCGACATTCAAGCTCGGAATTCGGAATTGACATTGGTACAACCCAATTCTGTTGTTTGGATGTGTTTGGAATTCGGAATTGGAAATTGGCAGCAATACCAGCCGGCATTCGCCACCCCATCGGGCCTTTGCCCCCAATACGAAGCCAACCCCATCCGAATTAGATGGAATCGTCTCTCTCGTGCCCACCGCTTCCTCTCCCGTGTGAAGCCTGCGCCCATCCTCCTCCGCCGGCGAATCGGGCCAGTCTCATCGTCCTTCACCACCGAGCCGCGCAGCTCCCTCACGGCCGGCGGCCCCTACTTCCTCACAGCCGACGGTCTGCTCCCGGCGTGCTCGCCTTCTTCCCCGTGGCCGGCGGCCCCTTCTTCCTCGTGGCCGGCGGCCCTGTGCGGCCTTATTCCTCACGCCGGCGGTCGGCGTCCTCGGGCGCCCCCTTCTCCCCCACGGCCGGCATCCCCGCGCGGCCCTTTTTTCCCACGGTCAGCGCCTCCTTCTTCCTCAAGGCCACTGTCGGAGGCCCGCCTGCTCCCTTCCTGGCCATGGAGGTTGCGTGCACGGCGCCGGGGCTGCTGGGTGGAGCGGCGACCGGCGGCTGGGTGGAGGAAGGAGAAGGTACGATTCCAATTTCACAGCACACGCATCCAATCTTGAATTGATATTTGTTCCATCCTTCGATTCCAAGTGCCAATTTCATCACATCCAAACAACATATTTGATATTGTAACACATTTCAATACCAGACTACTTTGGTATTGAACCCAATTCAATACCAACGCCTCCAATATCTACATCTAAATGGAGCCTAATGTTTCAAGTTCTAAAATTACAATTTTTTTCTATATAATAATAGTTAGGAAAAGATAAAGAAGAAACCGAAACGTGGCATGTACTGCAGTGAACGCGCGCCCCTGTCCCGGCGCACCGCCACCGCCCACGCGAGCCGGAAACGGAGATTGGATGGAGACGGAGACGGAGAGTCGGAGACGGCTTTCGTTGCGAGTTGTAGACGGAGACGGAGACGGCTTTCCTTGCGAGTTGAGACAAAAGAATCTCCAGTAGAAGAAGGGCCAAAGGTGAGGAGGGCGGCACGCGAAACACATCCTGACATCCCCTCTCGCCGAGAAGGAGAAGGCAACCAGCCCTAGCCTTGCATACGCCTCCTTCACCTACGCCGTCCTCCAGATCCCGCCGGACCGTCGCTGCCATGGCGCTGCGCTCTCTCATCGTCAAGCTGAAGGACCTCCCGCGTCGGATGCCGGGCTCTGGCGCTTTCGCCCCTAAGGTTCGTTCCCCATCTCCCTCCCCCGCTTCAGAAGTAATAATCACCACGCACGACATGATAGATTTATCGTTGTATCCATATAAACGCGATCCACTGTGATGCGATAGGCCAATCAAACAATTGATCTCTCCGCATTGCGCATGATCTCGCCAACTAAAGTAATTGGTTTGCTCGCTTGCTCTGTGGTAGCAAATTGTCCACCAGTTTTTGCTTAGGCCTCGTTTTGATGCGTGGGGATTTATTTCGCTCGATGATTAATTGCGGGTTAATTTGTTTCCAATCCCTATCCTGGCATCCACACGGTTACAGATTGAACATCTAACCCATCATGTGGTTCTTTTCGAATCAGCACAAATCGATTAGAGATGCTTTTCAGCTTTTGCAATACTTTGTTGCACTGAATCCTTTTCTTATGATCTGTTAATATTTCGAACTTAAATTGGAACTGCAATTTGAAAAAGGTCATCACTTTAAAGTCAAAATTTCACTGTTTTATCCTTTTGTCCTTTTTTGGGTTCTTCATACATTACTTATTAGGAAAAGAAAGAGGGGTGAGACATCGATGCCATTATCAGTCATATCTGTAATTTCACCGGTGTTTGTTTTCCTGCCCTCTATTAACATTTCCTTAGAGTAGGTTCTAGCTGCCCTCTATTCACTACTGGTTGTTAAGGGTTCAAATTCCTTCACTAACATGATGCATTCCGTTAATTGATGTCTGATTAGTTTCTTTTTTGAAACGAGCCAAGGAGCTGATTATATTGATAAAGAAATGTCTGATTAGTTTCTGGTTCTATCTTTTCCTTCCGTTCATTATGGTGTTGTACACTTACGTGATACATGGAGCTGCTAGATTATAACCTACATAAAAGATACAGGACATAAGTATGCAGCAATTTTTTCTGGGTTCCCATTCACCTGCTCCTTGTATAATATTGTACTCCGTAGTTGCATTCATGGGCTCAACTTTTGATCTTTGTTGCTTCATATAGTGTGCATTAGTTCTACTTGAGAGTTGCTTGCTGCAATAGAAAGCAGTCTGTCAGTTTGGTAGTGTGGGTAATTATGGAACTGCATGACAATGTAAATAGCATAATATAAAATATAGTTATATAACATATGACTTGCATGCAATGGTTTTATCTAAAACCAGCACTCCTGTTTTACCAAGCTCAACTACATACACAAATATTATATAAAACCAGCAGGCTTCATTTACCCTTGTAGCCGTGAAGTAATTTTTTTGGAACTTATTTAGCACTAGCTTCCGATGAGTATAAGGGATAAAATGACAAATGCAAGCATATTGAGACATTAAGGGCCTGATTGGTTGTCTTCTCGAGGCAGCCTGGCTCGCCCTCCGGAGCCAGGCCAGCGGAGGCCAGGCCCAGCACATGCAACTGGCTCGTGATTGGATACTAGCATGCAAGCAGCCAGGCACCGAAGAATTTCTGTTTGGTTACCTGTACCGGTCGCTTTCACCCTCTGCAGCTTTCGTCTGCGCACTCATATATGCATCGCACGAGCCAGGCTCCACGCAAACGGAATAAATTTTCGTTTCTCCAGAGCCAGGCTGCGGGCTGCAATCTGCACCTGTGGAGCCAGGCCTACTCGTTAGATCAGGCAACCAATCAACGTTACACTGCATCATCGGAGCCTGGTTCACCTGCCTACAGACAACCAATCACCCCCTAAGACATGGTAACATCAACATACAACGGATCCATGTTCATGATGGTCAGTAACTCACCTGATCCTTTTTTTTTCTGGAACTATAGCTGCAGGAGAACGCATGGAGCACTGGTCGTTATGCAAGACTTACAGATCCTGCCAAATATGATTCTTTCGAAGAGATGGCTAAAGCCATCGGACCACTGCTCAAACAACAGATGAAGTACAAGCCCTACTTTCCTTTCTTTGCATCTGACATTCTGAATTTGATGTTCATTCAATATCAAAACTGTGCTAATAACATGCAAGGGCGTTATCCTTTTTTTCTGAAGGCTTGATCGGGCAGAGCATCAGAAGCGCATGAGGGCCTACAACAGGAATACAGTGCTGATCGGGGTTGTTGGATTTTTATAACCTACATAAAAGATACAGGACATAAGTATGCAGCAATTTTTTCTGGGTTCCCATTCACCTGCTCCTTGTATAATATTGTACTCCGTAGTTGCATTCATGGGCTCAACTTTTGATCTTTGTTGCTTCATATAGTGTGCATTAGTTCTACTTGAGAGTTGCTTGCTGCAATAGAAAGCAGTCTGTCAGTTTGGTAGTGTGGGTAATTATGGAACTGCACAACAATATAAATAGCATAATATAAAATATAGTTGTATAACATATGACTTGCATGCAATGGTTTTATCTAACACCAGCACTCCTGTTAACATCAACATACAAATGATCCATGTTCATGATGATCAGTAAATCACCTGATCCTACTTTTTTTCTGGAACTATAGCTGCAGGAGAACGCTTGGAGCAATGGTCGTTATGCAAGACTTACAGATCCTGCCAAATATGGTTCTCTCGAAGAGATGGCTAAAGCCATCGGACCACTGCTCAAACAGATGAAGTACAAGCCCTACTTTCCTTTTTTTTGCATATGTCATTCTGAATTTGTTGTTCATTCAATATCAAAACTGTGCTAATAATATGCAATGGTGTTATCTTTTTTTTTTCTGAAGGCTTGATTGGGCAGAGCATCAGAAGCGCATGAGGGCCTACAACTGGAATACAGTGCTGATCGGGGTTGTTGGATTTGGTTCCTGTGGGTACCTTGCATCACATGTTTGATTTTGTTGCCAAGGACTAGAATTAAGGAGAGGAGCAGCAAAAACTTGTATCCAGTTAGTCTAAGGCTTGAGGGACCCGATTGGTGTGGCTTTGCTAGTTTATGCTCTGTTAGCTAGCTGTATGCTGTGCAATATTTATATTTGGCATCAGTAAAATGCTTGGGACAACAGAACGAGCGACAAACTGTATTCCTATGTAGGGTTTTCTAAACGAGCAACATTATGTATTCGTGTGTAACCATACCTGACGAGATCAGGGCTCCAGTGATCATCCCCATGGACGGTAGCTATTCCTACTTGTCTAGTGTCTACAAACACAACGTGGGTGACTGGATCTTCGAGCACAAATTCTTATCAGGTGGTCAGCAGGCATAACACTGGATATTTTTTGCTATAATTCCACGAATGCATAGCCACAACCTTTGGCTATCAGTACATTCAGAGGCCACATGAAACACGGTTTCGATCCTCACGTCACTTGAGTAATTTAGCTTTCACTGGTAGGAAATTATGTATTTCTCTTGGGCAGAAATTAAATTCGCACAATAGAGGGAATTTTCGTTTTCCACATGCCCTTCAGCCATCCACACCCACTGTGTAGGCCTCACTTGAATCTGCCGCACATGTATGCGTGCAGTGTCCTCATCTGCTCGTCTTTCATCGATGTGTATGCCGAACGGACCGAGTGTAATCCATTCTTTTCATGAGACTGTCACAGCAGTTGCTGCCAGTTTTCGTGAAATTGGTTTCATTGAAACGTTTTACAGCAATCCAATCATTAAGGTCTTGTTTAGATGCAAATTTGGCCCTCCAAATTTGGGCTTTATCACAACACAATCATTGCGCCACCGTGCATTTCGTTTGTATTTATGAAAAAATATGTAAAAATTGATTAATTAGGCTTAAAATGTTCGTCTCGCAGAGTACAATGTGTAATTAGTTTTTGATTTTATCTATATTTAGAACTTCATGTATGTGCGGATATTTTGATGTGACGGGAATCTTCTTTTTGCACAGTGAACTTTGGAGTGGAAATTTGGCATCTAAACAAGGCCTGACACATTCATAGAATTTCCGTATCCAGTTTTTCTAATCAGTCCATGGTGGTGTTTAGATGTTAGAATTGGGAGGTTAAATTTGGGAGTAAGATGTCATTTCGTAATCATTACTGTAGCATTTCGTTTGTATTTGTGAAAAATTATCCAAAAAATAATTAATTAGGCTCAAAATGTTCGTCTCTTACAACAAAACCGTGCAATTAGTTTTTGATTTCATCTACATTTAATACTCCATGCATGTTATGACATTTTGATGTGATGAGAAATCTTCTTTTTGCATAGTGTATTTGGAGTTTCTTTTCGGAACTAAACAGTCCCCATAACTAAATGTATCACTGCCACGCAGAAAAGGTTTCCATGTTTGCCAGCTTGCAGTTTTCCAGTTCGATGGCAATGTCAGGATCACGGACCCTGACCATTTTGCATGACCACTTCCTGCACCTCCTTTCAGTGTTCCGCAGTTTCAGCTTCAGAATTGCAAAGCGTACGATTGCAGGTCCAATTTGTTTCTGGAGCTTATGTAACACCCAAAATATTCAATTTTAAAATTTTTGGCATTTAATTAATTATTTAATGCTCTCACCTATTTTATAAAGGCTAAATAATAATTTTCTAACCAATGGTGCAAATGCTTTTCTCTTCGGCCATGGCCCAATGTCCCCTACCTTAGCCGATGTCTACATGATGACCGGCCTGAATGTTACAGGAACTGTGCATCCATATGACCATAAAGGTTCCTCCAAGCAGACAGGAGTGAAAACAGGGGTTGGATATAAGAGATACATTCAGAATCATATGTCTGATGGCCCTCTGACCGATGTTGAATACAGGGCCTTCCTGAATATGTGGCTATGCAGATCAGTTTTTTGTGGCAAAGCCAATGAGCCAACCTTGAATCACATTGTGATGGCTGAAGAGCTGGCTGCTGGAAAAGTCATCCCACTTGGGAAATACCTCCTGGGAAGCGTTTACCATATGCTCAACCAAACCACCCACCTGATGCACACTAGCAAGAAGATCCCCTGTGTCAATGGTCCCTGGTGGTTCGTCCAGATGTGGCTGCAATTATATATGCACCAAATCGTTGCTATTGATCTCAACAGCCGAGACTTCCCTTCAATCAATTATAAAGAAGGAGAAACCCGAAGAACCAAAGGTTGTCAAACTTATGGAGAAGCTGCCTCCACTGTATCCATCAACAAGACCATCGGTGAACTATTTGAGCTCTTCTTCAGGGGTTTTGCCAATCCTCTTTGGTTCCCTTATTTGGACAATGACAACCTTACTCTCCCTTGCGAATTCAGCTTTGAGACTGGATGCACTGATGTACAATCTGTAGCAATTTTTAATGCCTTCATCCAGCCCTGCATCCTGCCAGCCGAATTCTGTGGAGGGAGGCTAGTCCAAAGCACTTATGAATATTATCAGCCAAACATGATGGCTAGACAGTTGGGATGTGGCCAAGTGCCCCCTAGGCTATTTCTCCATGAATTCCTCAGGCCCAGGGAGATAGTCAAGGATCTCACAGAAACAAGAAGGATTTTCAACTATAAATGCTGTGGAACTATTTATGCACCTGATCCTTTTGTGCCAATAATATCTGCTCATCCTTCCTTCACTCTCTGGTGGCAAGAATTCCATGATCATATCTTCAACATGCCAATTCATCCCTTCTGCCTTGAATTAATGCCTGACTATCAGCCAACTGCAGAGGTAATATGCTTATTCCTTTATCTATCTTAACAACATTGGCCCCAATTAATTCTGACTCCATTATTTTGCAGGACATAACACCTGCCCCTCTTGCCAGGGTAATTTTATACAAAACTGCAGGCCCAATCTCTGCTTTGGGGCACCAATCCCCTACCTTGGCTCAGCTGATGGCTAGACAAGCTTCTTCAGATCCAATACTCACTAGACCATCATCTGTCAAGAGGAAAACCCTCCTTATAGCTGCTCCCTCGGTTGTAAAGAAGAAAAGAACAAGTAGCAAAATCAAGGTCAGAGTCCTTCTTCTTTGACTATAATGCTTTTGGTGTTTTTGCTCAGCTTTGTTTCTTTTTGATTTCAGTCCAAAGAACAACAGCCAGCAATCAGTACAGGTCCTGCCGATGCTCCAATGATTGGTAAAATTTTCTCACATTTTTTGTCTTTAAAGTTCCTCTCCATCGGCATTTATTCCTTTTCAGTTTCAGAGCAAATCTCAATAGACCCAATTTCGGAGAATCCTCCTTCTCATCAAGAACTAGCTTCAGCTTCTCCTGATGTTCCTCAACTAGAAGCCTCTTTTCCACCAACAGATCTTCCAAGCTCTCCTCAGCATGACATACAAGAATCTTTGCCTGAGCTCGAGCTGCCCTCTCTTTCCATTCAAGAGACCAGGAATGAGGTAGAGATAATTACCCAGTCTTCCAGTTTTTATTCAATGGATCATCAATAATTCGGCATAATCTTCTTTCAGGAGAAAACCACTTCTTCACCCAGCTATTCATTTGCTGTGGATGATCTAGTTGCCGAACAAGGAGAAGAAACCTCTTCTGGTCAAACTTTATCAGAGGAGAATCAAGCAAAACTGAAAGAAATCCTCTCTTTTCTGCATAAGGACACTCGGGAACAAGTTACCAATGCTGATCTTTTAAGAGATTTGCTTGAATCAGTTGACCAAGATCTTCCTGCCGATATCAAGACTTCTTTAGATCCAATTTCCAGATTGGATGATCATTTTATCGCAGTGAAACAAGCTCTGAAGAATCAATCGGCTCAACCAGCCTTGGAGCAAAGGAGAACTTTGGTTAAGCAATCTGTAAAAGATCTGCATACTCAAGTCCAGAATGATAAGGAATTATTAACCAAACTGGAATCTGAACTTGAAATGAAGGAGATCAGAAAAGCTGCACTTGAAGCCGAATTGAAAAATCTATCGGCCGAAATTGAAGCTGACAAGAAGAAAATAGTAGAGCTTCCCAAGCTAACAGAGAAGAGGCGAAAGGAAGCCTTAGCAGCTCTAAACGAAGACAAACAACTCAAGGCGAAGCTCGCTGCCCTGACCAGAACCCAAGAAGCTGATAAAAACTTATTAGAGAACATCAGCAACATGATATCAAATGCCAAAAATGTAATCTCAAAGTTCTTGGGTGTGTGAATTATGTTTGATAGCCGAATGTTTTATTAACCCTGTAATCTTGTCATCCTTTCAACTCTGTTTTTCTTTCATTCGGCAAAGTTGGCCATAATAGTACTTAGACCCGAAAACGCTTCAACTATGACATAGCCGAATCCCATCCAGTCAAAGCCGAATACGACTCGATAAGAATCCCAAACGACATGAGAACCGATCGGCTGGAAAATCCTTTCCACCTTCCGAACTCTTCGGAATACGTGCCACGATCTTTGGCCATGATTTTCTCTGCGGGTTCTATAAATAAACACCCAGGCAGCCCACAGTTTCTTCATCAAGTTCTTCGCCTTCCAAGTTCTTGCCGGCCCAAGCCATTCTTTTCCCTATCCACAGTATTTCCGAGGAACTTCCAATGGCCGACAACAACAGGAGGCGCCCGGCTGCCGATGAGGCCGAAGGAAGTCGTGCCGGCGCTCGCCGCAGGTGAGTAGCTGCTTGCTTCTCTTTGTTCTTCTCGAGATTTCCTCCTCCTTTCTTGACGAACCTCTTTGTTCTTTCAGGGTAATCCAATGGATTGCCGGCGCCGGTGCGCCAGTCGCAGCTCCAGCCGCCGCTCCTGCGGCATCTTCGAGTTCGTCCAATCGATCTCTCGAATCGGACGACTACCGCTACACGGACGGCGATGCTCGCCGATTCAAGGCGGAGCGCGACGACTCTCGTCGTGAACTGGAGGCTATCTCCAAGCAAGCCGGGATTGCTGACCTCGAATGGCAGCACGAGCGCAAGCAACTGCTCGAAGTCATTGATGGTGAGTCCTGCAATCTGCTCAATCTCAACCTTGTCCCCTAACTGATATTATTCTGCTGCCCCTTTTGTAAACTTGCAGCGCGTGATGCCGAACTCGATCGGCTAAAGGCGCTGGCGAATGAGCTGGCGAACAAGGTGAATGCTCCTGGGGACACACCAGAAGCTCGCCTCGGCGCGGTGGCGGGCCGCATCGATGAGGTGGCCTCGCACGGCATCCGTCTGGGCACTGCCGCAGGCCTAGTCGCCATGTCGACGCACACCAATACCGACTACTCCAGGCTACCGACCGGCTTCGCTAATGGTAACCCGGAGGAGATCGATGACATCGAGGCTTCCATAGATCGCCTTGATGCTCATGGCGCCGCCATTGCCGATTCCATTCATCCTCAGTCCGTTTTGAACAAGCTATTCCATTAGTTTGTACTAGGGATTTATGGAATTTCGGCAATAAAACTTATCTTTTGTGATCTTGCATGAACATCTGATGTAGTATATTTTTGTGCTAAGGGCAATACATTCAGTACTGGCCATTTTCCTTTTCTGTCAACATTTGTTCTGAAGGTGATTTCTTCCCGAAAATCGGCTGTTCGGCAAATTAATATATCAATCACCGATCGATTTCAACACTGGGATAATACCTTTTCAAATATCTTCCATTTATAGCAGAAGCAAATTCTTCTCCCAATAATGTCTTCAAAATATATGCATTTCCAGGCACGCATCTAACCACTCTGAAAGGACCTTCCCAATTTGGAGACCACTTGCCGAATGCTGCATATTTGGTTCCAATCGGCAATATCGCTTTCCAGACTAAATCACCTTCTGTAAATTGCTTAACTTTCACCTTCTTATTGTAATACTTAGCAACTCGCATTTTGTTCTTCTCAATATTCTCCAAAGCCCTGAGACGAATCATATGCAAATCTTCTAATTCATCCATCATTAAATCTTTATAATCTTTAGAACTTAAATCCTTTTGCAACTTTATTCTCCTTGAGTCTAATTGTATTTCCCATGGCAAGATAGCATGATGCCCATACACCAACTCATAGGGAGACGTCTGTGTAGCCCCATGTGGAGCCATTCGGTAAGCCCATAAAGCCTCACTGAGTACCGAATGCCACTTTCTCGGCTTCTGATCAATCTTCTTCTGTATAATTTTAATCATAATCTTGTTAGAAGCCTCTGCCTGACCATTAGCTTGGGCATAATAAGGAGAAGAATTTAACAATCTGATGCCCATACTTTCAGCAAAATCTCTGAATTCTGAAGATGTAAATTGAGTCCCTTGATCAGTGGTGATTGTCTGAGGAATCCCAAATCTGTAAATGATGTGTTCTTTAACAAATTCAACCATATTCTCCGACGTCACCTTCTTTAATGGAATTGCCTCAACCCACTTGGTAAAATAATCGGTTGCCAAAAGCACAAACTTATGCCCCTTGCTAGATGGAGGATTTATTTGGCCAATCAAATCTATTCCCCATCCTCTGAATGGCCATGGCTTGACAATGGGATTCAAAGCCGATGCCGGAACTCTCTGAATGTTTCCAAATTTCTGACAGTCTTGACATCCTTTATAATATTCAAAACAATCTTCCAACATTGTCGGCCAGTAATATCCAGTTCTTCTAATAACCCACTTCATTCGGTAGGCCGATTGATGTGCTCCACACAACCCATCATGTACTTCACTCATCAGCCTTTTTGCTTCTTCATGATTTAGGCAATGTAACAGCACTCCATCCAGGGATTTATAATACAAATTATCATCAAGAAGAACAAACTTTAAAGCTTTATACCTGAGCTTTCTAGAAACCTTTCGGGACGGATTCTCCAGATAATCGGCAATCTCTTTTCTCCAATCATCTTCTGCCAGATTACTCCCGAATGCATATACATCATTAGCAAAAACTTCTCGAAGCTCTTTATAACCTGATGCACTTTGGGCCAATCTATTTGCTTCTCCATTATCCCCTCTAGGAATGTGTTGTAGAATTACTGACCGAAAGCTCTTCAATATTTCTTTGCATTCTTCATAGTAATTCCTCAAGGTATCACTTTTGCACTCATATTCACCATTCAATTGCTTTATGACCAATTCTGAATCTCCAAAAATTTCAACCGCAATGGCCTTTGCTTCTTTCAAATATTGGAGCCCTTTGAGCAATGCCTCATACTCAGCTTGATTGTTAGTAACAGCAGATTGAATGGGAACAGCAAACTCAAATGTTTCTCCTTTGGGTGAAATTAATAAGATACCTGCTCCACCACCTTTGTTGCATGAAGATCCATCGAAGAATAACACCCAAGGAACAATGTTAAGCAAATTTATCGATGTATCATGATGTTCAGTAATGAAATCGGCAATAATCTGTCCCTTAACAGCCTTTGCCGATTCAAATCTTAATTCAAACTCAGACAAAGCTAAAATCCATTTGCCAATCCTTCCGTTCAAAATCGGCATAGACAACATGTGTTTTATCACATCAAATTTTGAATACACAATGCATTCGGCATGTAGTAAGTAGTGCCGAAATTTTGTACAGGAGTAGTAAACACATAAGCAAAGTTTCTCTATAGCCGAATACCTTGTTTCCGGATCTAATAACTTTCGGCTAAGGTATGCAACCACTCTTTCCTTCCCTTCAAATTCTTGAATGAGGGCCGATCCAATAGTTTGGGCATCGGCCGCCACGTACAACTTGAAAGGCTTGTTCAATTGTGGAGGCACCAATACTGGTGGCTTCTTCATGTACTCTTTTATTTCATTAAAAGCCTTTTGTTGTTCGTCACCCCATACAAACTTTTGATCCTTCTTTATTTTTAACAGTGAGGAAAAGGGCAACACCTTTTGTGACAAGTTTGATATGAATCTTCTCACAAAATTTATCTTGCCAAGCAGCGATTGTAGCTCTTTAAGATTAGTTGGAGGAACAATTTCATCAATTGCCTTCATGCTTTTCTTACCAACTCCTATTCCTCCTTCATGTATCAAAAATCCCAGAAACTCTCCAGCCGAAACTCCAAAAGCACACTTGTTCGGGTTCATCTTAAGCCCATGTTTCCTGGTGCATTCTAGAGTTTTCCTTATGTCGGCCAAATGAGACTCATGATCCAGTGACTTGATCACTACATCATCAATATATATTTCCACAATCTTGCCGATCAACTCATGAAAAATATAATTCATAGCCCTTTGATAAGTTGCACCGGCATTTTTCAATCCAAAGGTCATGACAACCCACTCAAACAACCCTATGTGTCCAGGACATCTGAAAGCTGTCTTTACTATATCTTCCAATGCCATATAAATCTGATTGTATCCTGCGTTACCGTCCATGAAACTGAGCACTTTGTATCCAGCAGCAGCATCAACCAATGAATCAGCAATAGGCATTGGATATCCATCCATGGGTGTAGCCTTGTTTAAGTCTCTAAAGTCTATGCAAACCCTCATTTTTCCATTTTTCTTATAGACAGGAACGATATTAGAGATCCAATCCGCGTATTTACATGGCCGAATGAAATTTGCATCTAGTAATCTTTCAATCTCCTTTTTCACATCGGCCAACACTTCTTCCTTGTAGATTTTTCGGGGTGGTTGCTTGTAAGGTCTGTATCCAGGTTTGATTGGCAACCGATGCTCAACAATAGAACGGTCTAGACCAGGCATCTCCGAATAATCCCAAGCAAAGCAGTCCTTGTATTCTTTTAACAATGTTACCAATTTTTCTTTGAAAACCGAATCCAAGTTAGCACTGATGAATGTCGGCCTTGGCTTGTCACCATCTCCAATGTCCACTTCTTCTAATTTATCGGCCGACACAAATCCACGTCCTAATTTTCCATCAGTTCCATCAATTGGATTCTCCATCAAAAATTACTATGAGAGCCGACTGCTTCGATCGGCTGTTGATCACTGCTGGCTGGTGCCACAGGACCTTCTCCCCAGTCTTTGCCTGAGAAACAATCTATGCCTTGATATTCCCAGAAAGCTGGTTCCATATTTGCCACGCTTATTGAATCATCTGCTTGGACAATCTCCACCTCATCATCTATCCACTGAATAAGCTGTTGATGCATAGTAGATGGAATACAACAATTTGCATGAATCCAATCTCTTCCAAGCAGCAAGCTATATGCCCCTTTGCCCTCAATGACAAAGAAAGTCGTAAGCAGAGTCTTGGACCCAATCATCAGATCAACATGTACGCATCCCTTGGTGTCCGAAGGATTTCCAGCAAAATCATTTAGAATTATGCTCGTTGGTGTCAAATCTCTAGGACCCATACCAAGCTTCCTGAATGTGGTATATGGCATTACATTGACAGCAGCTCCTCCATCGACAAACATCTTGGTCAATGGTTTGCCATTAACATATCCCTTCAAGTACAGTGGCTTCATGTGCCGATTCTGGGTTGGCTTCTCAAAAACAGCTTGTTTGTTCAACATCAATTGTGCCATTAGCCCAAATCGTTCGGCATCATTTATATCGGGCAATATTTCTTCCTGTACAATTTGATCAGCTGGAGCCATAAATTCATTCGGCAGAAAACATACCATACATGTAGGAGCCGAATGACCATGTTCGTCAGGCCTGTCTTTTGGGAGCCATATCGATTTCATCCTAGGTCTTGCTTGCTTTAATTCTTGATTCCTCAGGCGTTGAACTCTTCTCTTCTGACTCCTTCTTAAACCAGGTGGGCACCATTGTCCTTTTTGCCAAACATAAACATGATCCTCTTCTTCTTCGCGATCAACCCATTTGCAATCAGCATGTCTCTTTCTTGGTTGATCATCAAAACGCCGATCATCACTAAGATGCCCCCTACCAATTCTTTCATGGACAGATCGGCGATTGGCAACATTTTGCCTATGTTCGACATACCCATTATTGCACTCTATGACATAGCCGAATCCCATCCAGTCAAAGCCGAATACGACTCGATAAGAATCCCAAACGACATGAGAACCGATCGGCTGGAAAATCCTTTCCACCTTCCGAACTCTTCGGAATACGTGCCACGATCTTTGGTCATGATTTCCTCTGCGGGTTCTATAAATAAACACCCAGGCAGCCCACAGTTTCTTCACCAAGTTCTTCGTCTTCCAAGTTCTTGCCGGCCCAAGCCATTCTTTTCCCATCCACAGTATTTCCGAGGAGCTTCCAATGGCTGACAACAACAGGAGGCGCCCGGCCGCCGATGAGGCCGAAGGAAGTCGTGCCGGCGCTCGCCGC